>JARHVA010002892.1:460000-1060000 GCA_037957365.1 Torreya grandis | reverse complement strand
GTTACTCAAAGCCAACATCATGCAGCTTCCCCCCATTAAACCTCCTCAACAATTCAATGCTTCTCACCCCATGCCTAGTTGGTATAATGACAATGATCTATGTGCCTTCCATTGGGTCATTGGACATGATGTTAGTAGGTGTAACACCCTCAAAACCATTATCCAAAAATTGATTGATAAGGGAGAAATTGCATTGGACAATCCCAATGCACCCCCAAATTAGTCACTCAACATATTTCAATAAGTATTTCCTAATCATTCCCATTATACCAACCATGATGAAAATAAACCAGAATCATCTCATGCTCATGAGGTTCACATAGTCAATGTAATTATTAGTGAACCTATCATTGAGGAAACCACTACTTTGACTACCTCTTTCTGCAATCTACTTATCGAAGAGGGAGAATCACCCTCCATTCCTTTGTACACCAAACAAAGGAATAAACCACATCATTTCCTTCACTTGATGAGGTAACAGACTTACCCAACTTTAATTTTATATAAATACCAATGGAGGCAACCATTTCCATCACATCTTCCTTGCCCATCATGGAAGCACCCATTTTCTCTTTAGAAACCATTCCACAAGGAGAGATAAACTTACCTACTCCTTCCATGGAGGAAACATCCATCCAAATCTAGGAACCTTTCATTAAGGACAAGGGTTAAGAAACCATTCCCTTACCTCAACCTATGGGCCTAGTCTTTGAATCTGATGCCAAAGAAACCAAACTAGTTCACAAACCCTTCTCTAGACTTATCTAAAGCTTAGAATTATCTTCTCAACCTAATTTAGATTGATCCACCTTTCGGCACTACCTTAGGATTCCCTATCAAAACAAGCATGAACATTCAACCTCACTTTTAACCACCATTAAACCTATCATCACCTCAATCCCTTCATTAAATACCTCTCCCTCCAAAACCATGGAATAACCATCCAAAACATCTCCATCCAAAATTATTAAATCACCTTACCCCCCTCTAATCAAACCTATCAAGAAACTAGGGATGTCTCATACTTCTATCCTTATCCACCCATATTTGAAGTTAGACTTAACCCCATTTAGTCCACAAAATATAACATTACCCAAACCAACCAAGAAGGTGGAGCCACTTAAACTCCCACCTAGAACCAGAACCATACCACCCCTTCCCTCTTAATTTTTATCTTGGGACCCCATCCTTATTCCATATTAGGAGCCCATACATCTATTAATAAGGCCTACCCTCCCAAAAATACCCAAACTAAACTCATTATTTTTATCCTACATTTACCTACCTCCTCCAAATCATCAAACTCCCCATCATTTCTAACCAAACTATCTACCTCTACCTCCCCACCTATCTCCATACCTTCATCATCTCAATCATCCACCTCCAAATATTTCACCTTTAAACCTTCCATCTCAAATCCATCTAACACCAAACAATCCCAACCAAACACACCTACCAAAAATAATCTACCACCCATAATTCCCATGGTGAATCTTACTTCTAAGAAGGCTCCCACAACCAAAACCAAAATCCAATTACCCTTAACACACTTGCTCAAATCTAATTCAACCATTTTAAAAAGGTTGTTACAAAATTCCTCCTTAAACCTACCACCTATAAAACCCTTTGACCCTTCAAGTTCTAAACCATCTTTGGTTCAATGACAGTTTAATCTATTCATACCAGAAGACACTTAGACACAACACAAAAAACTACAAAGCTCTCTAAGCACTTATCCATAACTTATGGGATGAGGATGATGTATTATCTAATAAACCTCTCTAAAGCCCATTATCAACCCAACCACCAAATTAACCTGTCCAAAACTTACCCACTCCCACACTCTCATCCAAGAGTGAGGAGGAACTAAAGTAGCCTTCTAGCCCAACACCTCCCCTCATCCACACTATCCATATGGTCACCCGATCTTGGGCCCAACAAAAGGATAAGGGAAAGGTCAAAGTGTCCATTCCATGGATATATCATTCAACCCCTCAACCTTCCAACTAGAATCAAGCACCTCCACCTTCACTAAAACCTAAAATATTCATTTTGGGTGCGTTTCCCTCTAGCCCTTTCAAATCTATCCAACGAGTCATTCCATAGTAGTTTTACTAGACATTGGTGAAGATGAGCCTATATAAACTGATCAACACCTCACCCCATCACCACCAAGCATTAATATAGGCCCAAAAATATATAGAGGTCCAACTCAAACATCCTCTACCTCTTGCAACCTTTTTCAAAGATCTTTAACTCTCCACCCTTGTCACATTCAAGGATTCAAAAATACCTTTTATTCATCTTGATTATCTTGATCCTCCCATCTTCATCACTTCATACATCAATCAAACCCACATCAACATGGTGATGATTGATGGAAGAGATAGTATTAATATTATCTCCTCCCATGCTTATGAATAACTCCAACTACCAAAGAATATCATGTTAGAAACCATAGTGGTTCTCTATTCCTTTAATGACACTATGGCCACAACCTTGGGAACAGTCATCCTCTACATCCACTTAGGGCCTCACACACTTCCAAAGATCTTCTATGTCATAGAAGGTGAGTCCCAATATAATATCTTACTTGGATGCCCTTGGATCCACTCCATGAGTTATGTCCCATCTAGCTTACATTGATGTGTGAAGTTTAAACATGAGGGTTAGGTCATCACCATACAAATTTACCCTAGTCCTTTCATATCTTGAAACATGACATATCAACCTAATGATGTTATTTTTCTTCACTCATCCACCTCACCACCAACCAAAAATAACCCCACCCCTACCATTGATGAAGCTTCAACTATCTCATCTATCCCTTCTTCTCAGATCCCTATAGAGGACCCCTTAGAACCTATGTTCCAATGCCTCTCACTATGAGAGTATGATATTATGGCCTTGGATGCATTCCCTACTCCTCAAGAGTATGGGAACCTTGACCATAATCTTGGTTATGATCTTAATATTAGAGCCGTCATTCCTTTAAGGCTTCTCAACTACCAAACTAACTTCATCTATGGGGGCCTTAATCATCTACTTCTAGCTTCCTCCACCACCTCTTCATCCAATAATTTACCTCTGATTTCTCCTACTAGGCAAACCAAAATTTTCCAAATTATACCTTCACTAGTGTGCTTGGAAGGGATTCAATCTTAGTCATTATGAACATGAACCCCATGACTTACCTTTGATCAAAACCTAAAAAACCTCATGAACTATTTGGCATTAGATTTATCCCACCAAAAGAATCCATCATTTCACCCAAACCCATCACCACCATTGATGAGGACATTCCATCCTCACCAACCCCATCTTTTTTTAAGTTTGAGGATTTAGAAACCATCCCTTCTAACTTTTTTGTAGTTAATACTATTAGTTTGGGCCCCTTGACCTATCAAAAAGGTGGCCAAACTTAAACCTTTCCTCTGATTGATCCTAAAATGATAGAAAATGATTCTCCTACCATCGACACCATCCAAAGTCAAGATGATGATTCCATTCTCACTTATCTTGGTACAGGTGATTCTTCTATCCATTAATCCCTTCCTCTTGAGAACCAAACCATGTTGAATGAATCCACTACTGATGTCAACTTGGGTACTCAGGATAACTCTCACATTATAAATATTGGTCAATCCTTAGATTTTTCAAAACAATATGATTACCCTTTCTTCCTTCATGACAAAAGAATTGCATTTTCTTGGTCCTATTAGGACATGCCCCAAATTAAACCTTTCATATATGTCCATAACATCATCATTCATCCTGATTCTAAGCCTATTAGACAAAAACTTCATAGGATGCACCCTTGCATTGCCCTTCTAGTCAAAGAAAAGCTTTAGCACCTTTTATCTATCAATTTTATTCAACCTATTCACTATCCCCAATGGGTTTCCAATATCATCCCCATTACCAAGCCTGCAAGGGGACTTTTCCTCTATTTTGGCCATCATGACCTCAACCTTGCTTGTCTAAAGGATGACTTCCCTTTGCTTAACATCTACTAACATGTTGATCTTACATCTAGCCATGAGATGTTATCTCTCATGGATGGTTTCTTATGGTATATACCAATTTTGATTTCCCTCGAGGATCATAATAAGACCTATTTCATCACCTCATGGGGACATTTGTAATATAGGGTCATGTCATTTAGTCTTGAAAATAGTGGAGAAACATTCCAACATGTGATGACCTACAAATTCCATGATCTCATCCATAAAATCATAGAGGACTATGTATATGATCTCCTTGGGAAATCCAAATATCACAAAGATCACATAAAAGTTCTCAAAATTATTTTTGAATGCCTAATCCATTTCCATGCTTGATTTAATCCCAAGAAATGTGTTTTGGGGGTCCTATCTAGAAAGTTTATTGGCTTTATAATCTCTCCTCAAGGAATTGAAGTATACCTTGCCAAAGTTGGAGTGATCCTCGACATGTCACCTCTAACCCACCTTAAGCAACTTTGTAGATTAGAAGGGAAGATCCAATCCATCTACCACTTCATATCTCAGTTATCAGATAAATTTCAACCCTTTCACCATCTTCTTAATAAGGATACATATTTTAACTATAATAAGGATGATTAACAAGCCTTTGATTCACTAAAATGGTACCTTCTTTCTCGACCCATTCTTACCCCTCCTAAAGAGGACCAACCCTTTTAACTTTACATCTCTACCACTAACCATTCTTTAGGGGTAATGCTCACTCACTATGATGAACAACTCAAAGATCAAGTTGCCTACTATATAAGTTAAACACTTACAGAGTATAAGACTTGGTACACCCATATTAAGAATATTTGCCTCACTTTAGTCTTTATGAATTTCAAACTTATTTAGTACCTCCTCAATCATAAAACCTTTTTCATCACCAACATTAACCCACTCAAATAAATGCACTCTAAACCATAACAAAACTAGCATATGGCTAAATGACTCATGATCCTATCAAAGTTTGATCTTGATTTGTTTTAGTAGAAGTCAATTAAAGGACAAGTCATTACCAACCAATTGGCTAAAGCTCCTTTTATCAAAAACCAACCACTTCCTCTTACATTTCTAGATGAGTCCATTGTGACTCTTTTTCAAGAGGACATCACCTACCAAATGACCATGTTATTTGATGGTTCAAAGTGCTAGTGTGGTGGGGGTGCTAAAGTTATTCTCATTCTCCTCGATGGTGAACCTCTTCCTATTTATTTCAAACTTGATTTTGAGAGTTCCAATAATATAGATGAGTATGAAACCATAGTACTAGGTCTCTAGACCACTTTATCCTTGGCAGTTAAGATGATTAGTGTCTTTGGTAATTCACAACTTGTGGTCAACCAGATCAATGGTTCCTACCAATGTAAAAATAATGTCCTACAGTAGTATAAATGCCTAGTAGATGTAATCTTAGCATCATTTGATCATTATCTTATCCAATCTATTTCAGAATCAACCCATAAGTTCATGGATACAATAGCTTACCTTACTTCCTAAATCCCATATATGCCTTCTAATTCTAAGCCCCATGTCACCATTCATCATTTTATCATACCCTCTTATATCTAATTTGACCTCCCTACCATTTTTAGTTTGGAGGAGTCTCCATCATATATTTGGTATGAGCAAAAATTTAGTTACCTCAACCTTGACATTATTCATCCTTTCTTCGGAGCACTTCACATTATACCATACTAGGGGGAATCCTTTACAAGTGTGGTTTTTAAGGCCTCCTTATTTATTGCCTACATATTCATAAAAATTCCCATGCTATCAAGGAAATTCATGATGAGATCTTTGGGGGACACTTTAGTGGTCTAGTTGTCACTAAGTGTATCCTTAACCTTGGCTACTATTGGCCCACCCTTAACCAAGGCTGCTATAGTTATGTAAAAAAGTGTGTCAAATGTCAACATCACACCAATTTACATCATGCACTAGCTCATGGCCTTTAAATATCCATGGAATTTTTGCCCTTCTCACAATGGGGACTAGATCTCATTGGGGAAATCAATCCTCATTATTCACAGTGGCACCACTCCATCATCACCACCACTAAGTATTTCACCAAGTGAGTGAAGGTTATTCCTCTCATCTTGACCAAAGTTGATAAAATAGTCAACTTCATCAATCATCATATCATCTATCATTTTTGTGTTTGCCATAAGATCATCATTGATAATGGAAAATATTTCAAAAACAAGCAAGTTCAAGGTCTTTATGATGCATTTGGAATCAAGTTAATCTTTTCCTCACCTTATCATCTATAAGAAAATAGATAAGCAAAAGCCACTAGCAAAACCCTCAACAAGATGTTAACCAAAATGGTCAATGCTTCCAGTTGAGATTGGTATTTGTACATCCCTCTCAATTTATGGTCCTATCGCACTAGTGTTTGAACCTCTACAAGTGCTACCCCTTTCTCTCTACTCTTTGAAGTAGAGGCAATTTTGCCTTTTGAAGTCCATATTCCATTTCTTTGCATATCCTTGTAAGACATTATTTCTAAGAATGAATACCATCAATAGCATCTAGCATGACTTGAGCTACTTGATGAGAACCACCTAGTTGTGCTTAGACATCTTCATATCTACCAAGATGGAGTCAATCATGCCTATAATGAGCACATGAAAGATTGAGAATTCAACATAAGAGACCTCATCCTAAAGGAAAATCAACATGTAACCAATATGGATAAAATAAAGTGAGGCAAGTTTACTTTTAATTGGTTTGAATTCTACATCATAACCCACAAGTATGAATCAAGAGCTTATTATTTGTCCTCTCTTGAAGGTAAACCAAAACTTGAGCCTCTCAATGCTTTGCAGCTATGTCCTTTATTTTGTTAAATAAGGATCAAACTCACCTTTTGTATAACTTAATCTCATCCCTTGATTCAAAAGATTATTCACCTTCCTCACACCTTTATCCCACCCCTTTGAGGAATACCAATTAAAACATATAACCATGCAATTAACCATCATAGTCATAGCTTAATCCTAATTATGAGTACCATGGCTCTACTCATGGCATGTTTCTCATGGATACGTTTTATCCCTAATTAGGCAAAATCCCATTGTTATTATCTCTCAAAACCACTACTCTTACCCATCCTTACCCTCTTGTTCTAGGTTTTACGTTCATAACAGGTAAACTTCTAAGCCTATATTTGTTCATGTCTAATCCTAGCATCAAAATAATTTAGGATACCTAAATATCACTTGGGTAAAATACATCTAGCATGTAGACTTCTCCTTAGAAGGATAGTTTCCAAACATCTAAATTTCTTAAAAAGATAGATCACTCCCTTCAAGGACAACAACCAAAATGAATAAATCCCAACTTAGACCATTCCATTGAAGGATAGCTATGAAAAATTTGTAAAATAAAACATTTGAATATTCCCACATAGATAATATTCACAAACCTATCCAAACAAAACAATAAAAAGACCCATATCAAAATCAAGAACAAGTTATCCCATGAAAGCTACAATTAGCATTCATATATAGCATTAGTAGACTTCCCACATTCAGCATACAACTTGTGTTAAGACATGGACCATATATTGCAGTTCTTGAGTCACATATAGAAAGGGCAAACCAACCCACATGAGGTTACACTACCCTTCATACCACTTATCACCTATCCCCCCTTTGTACCATCTACAAATCAAGGTATTCATGAGTTTACTTGACATGATGTGATCAAGACACCTTGTTACTGAACAAGGCATGCTAATACAAATAATTATAAAGGCTTGTGTTTCTTAATCCAATTGAACTTCAATTTTGTTTAGTCCTTACCAATGAAGAAGCATCATGCCTTTTTATTATCCTCTCATAATTGGTTTGTATATTCACTTAGACGTATGTCTTATGATTTTCATCTCTTTTCCCACATCTAGTTTTATAATATAACTTATTTTATGTGATATCATCAACACAATAAATATATAATCAAAACATCACATCCATAATCATAAAACCACATCACATATCCATGATCATAACCACATATAAAAAAAACATCACATCATCATAATCATGTATATACCACTCATCATAAACATCATCCATAATCATCACATGCCTAAGCTAGTGAGTCTACATCTCATAAGCTTAATCATATTAAACTATAAACATCAAAACCATGAACCATATGATCAAATCTATATATCATCATCACATCATATACATTATGTTTCATCAAAATAAAATAATATATATAATAATGTGCATCTCTCTCTTAAAACATATACATATCTATACATCATCTCATAGGAAGGTATCAAAGTCATCTACATCTATACATATCACATCATAACCTATGCCATGAGGCACCACTACCACTTGGTGTCTACCCCCTTGAGGTGCCTACGTGTCCACCCATTAAAGTGACCCACTAACCTAGAGTCACTATAACTACACCACCTACCAAGATATATTTGTACTCACCCCATTAGGGCTCCTCTAGATAATGTGTCAAGATTATGGCCTCATAATAACACAACTCCTTAATTTTTTCCAATTAACATGCCATGGGGATGCTGCCTGGTGGTCCTATTGGTATTGTGGCTCCTCCTCTAGTGTATCTCAAGGAGTCCTTCGCTTAGGTCACCAAGGCTAATAAAGTCCTAGCATTATCCCTCTTACCCTTAATAGTGGTTAGATGAGATTGTAAGGTAGCAACCTATCCCTATAATATATCCACCTACCCTTATAAAGCTATGGCTTGTGCTTGTGTAATGGCTAACACCATTACTACCTATCTATTTAGACGACCTCCCTATACTTATACCTATGGACCCCCACCAAATTGCTCCACATCCATGGGTTGTCTACCCCCATCATCCTATCCTAAATTTGCCACTGATTAGAGGACCTAATACCATGTCATATAGCCATCAACAAATCCTACATCATTAATCTATGTTATAGTGGGTAGTGCCTCATAATCAAGAACTATCTCCATCTATTATGGATTTGGAAGTAAAAACTTGGCATCTTCTCATCTATACCTTGGGAATGGAGCTATAATCCCCTATACCAAGCCAAACTACCTATGAACCTTGTCAAAAGGGATGAGCTTAGTTTCACCCTCTCTCCTCCCCAAAATCCACCTATAGATCTACATAGATAAAATATGTCACGTAGAATGGGCCCACCTTAAAAATTTGTCATATGGCCTCCAAACCACATCTTCAACCACTAAGGCATCCAATGCCCCTTTGAACCAATCAATGTCTTGTACACCTCCCCTAGCTCCTATGAGCACATAATCACTCATCTACTACATAAAACCTACCTTGAAGTCCATCTAGGCATATCCCTCCCATGGTAGCCCCATTAACCTTAGAGCTTGGATGTGTTTATAGGCCCAATAGTGTAACATGAACCGCATGCTGATGTCATACCTCTTTATGTACTCTAAACCCCCATAGCTCCTTATATATCTAAACCAAAAAAATATGCACCCACCCAAATTTTTTTTTGACCCAATAACATCTCCACCAAGACTCCCAATAGTAGATAAAGAAACCTCTTACTACTTGAATCTAGTATCATAAAACATGAGACTACCATCATAATCAACCTCTAATCATCTATGTTCCTCTATTATAATGGCCTATAGATAAACCCACTATCATATTAGATGGTAAATGCATGATCATCACCATATAGATGCTCCATTATCTCATGCCTTTCCTCTCTCTAAATGTGATTATTAGTTCTCTATAAATTGGTAGGCATGTGATCCTATGTATATCCTTTAGAAATATATTCATCTCACCAATCAGTAGGTAAAAGGTGTTTATGGATAGATCCCATCTATCAATGAAGACCATGATTATCATTGTATCTCATAGCATATGTTGGTAGTACATGATAGCTCTAAGGTTGACCTCCTCTATGTGTGCCCAGTTGTCATCTATCATTCCATGGTGAATCTCCACAAAGATATTAGAAACCTAATCTCACATCTATATTTGATCATGTGCCTACACAATTCAATATATCAAACACACTTAGTGTTATATAAACTAATTTACACATAGACAATGTCTTTTTACCCCATCTCACCTACCTAGTTACACCTATTTTTTCCTATTTGAACAATACCTACATCTTTTATTTTAACCTACCATACAAACAAGTTAATCTTAGTATTTCAATGCTCAAACATTTTAAACTCACCAGTTTCTTTCCTACAAAAAACTCTCATTTTGCTTACCATCGATGGTCACTATGACCATCAATGGTTGATTGACCATTTTACCCTTAGTTTTCGACCATCGATGGTTGGTAGTGACTATCAATGATCATATATGATCACTGATAGTCATTATGTGTGATTTCTAGTGGAAAATACCAACCCTTACCTACCCAAAACCTACCTAACTACCCATATCTAACACATAATTACCTTAATTTTGTCCTCTACCCTACCTCCAACCTACCTACCCTCCTAATGTTAATTTTCACTAGCAAGTTTAACTAAAAGAACCTATAACCTAAATACCTAGGGTAAACCCAAAACCCTCCCAAACCAATCACAAATCAATGAAATTAAACTAACAATGACCAAACTAGTCTAATATATCAACTCAATGTAATCCCTACCTCATTCCTTGATCATCATCAAGGAGGAATCTTGGATCTTGCTACTCAACCACATCCCTATCTACCCTACATCCTCAGCCTCATGCTAGCTAAACACAAACCCCTAATAAACCAATTAGTAACCACCTTGTCACCACTCTCACATAAAATGCCAAAGTCACAAATTCACAAGAGTCAAGAGAGTCAAAAGGAAAAAGTGAAAATGATAAGTCTTTTTTACTTTTTATCCTCTACACTTTTAGGGTTTTCCCATGACCATTGATGGTTAGGGTGATCGTCGATGGTCAATTTTGATAGCCCTAATCATCAACAGTCAGGATTTCCTCTTTTCAAATTTTGGCACCAAAAACCTAGTACCCACTTTAAGAGATTACATTCTCCACTTAACATACCGACCACATCCACCTTGATGTCAGTCATTTTAGCCTAAACTTCACAAATTTTATGACGACCTTGCTTGGTCCTTTTTATCACATAGACTAACATTTCCATGTTGAACATTTGAATTTCCACCACATTAGTGTAGACTAAACCATTTATGTTTTTCTTGGGAACACTTCCTACCTTAGAAACCTATGAAAATATTAACCCTATCTAGGAGACTTGATAGGAATAACCTGATCATCTATGCTTAATGTTATGGCCTAGTTACCGAATCCCAAATCCTTTTAGAACCAACCTTTTATTTTTACCAACTATGGAAAATTTGTCTATGCATGATCTTGGCTATTCTACTTAGTCAAATTTTTTTGCACATGTTTGTACTTTAAATACCCAAATTTTTTCTCACTAACTTCTTGACTCACCATAAACCACTCATCAAACCCACACCTGATTCTACTTTACCTCATCAACTCTCAATTTAAGGGGAAACACATCTACCTATGCTTAGGGAAACCAAACCTTTAATGTTTAATTCATTTTTTTTATAGCTTACTGACACAAATTGCATAACAAAAAATGGAAAAATGTAGACACTAAAAAATTGCACATGATAGTTCTAGATGTTGAAATAACCCTAGATCATACCATTACCCAACCTCCTACCATAAACTTGAGTCAAAATTGCTAAACCTACTCATTAACCTTCCTTTTTACCCCATTTTACCTTTAACACTTGATTGTTGATAGTCATAGTGACCATTGATGGTCACCCTGACCACCGATGATCATGTCTCTACCACGTGATTACTCAAACTTGGTCTATGTGTGAACATAAATACATCAAAATTTAATTCATGTAGTGATCTAATGCATCAAGAATTAAATTTTTGTAATGATTTTCACCCTTTTGTAGAACCTACATCTCCATCTCTTTTTTATTATAAAATATAGGAGCAAGAGGTGAAAAAAGGATCCATGATCAATCAATCCATCCATCTAGCAATCAGGTAATCAAGTTGTCAACCAACATTAATAACTTATTTGCAAGCCTTCCCTTCTTTAATTTAGTAACTATAATAGAGACTTTAACCTCTAAAAAAATCATTCTTTATGCAAAATCATTGTTACTCTATCGAATTGCCTCTCAATCTACCATCATCCACCAAGCAACAAACTAGGTACATTTCATATTTCAATTTTTTTTATTTAGTTTCTAACATCTTTACCTAAACCACCCCTTATAATTATTAGCCTATGACCCCTTGACTCCAAATAGACCTTTAACACCTTGTTGTGTCCATTTTTTAACTTTTTAAACATATCTAGAAACCATAACAACCACCAATGGTCACCCTAACCACTGATGGTTTATTTAACTACCAATAGTCACCCAACCACCAAGGATCACCTTAACCATCGATGGTAATCCCAAATACTGATGGTCACTATGGTGGGAAATAATAACAAGTTATTTCCACCTGCTTACCCTCAACCAAATTCCCTTTTTGAATTTTTGCCTATTCACAGAGTCCCCACCTATTTTATGAACCCAACCTGACCCATTTAGCATTAGTATTGACTCACTATTTACTATAATTAGTTTTTTTCCCTTTTGAATCAATTATTTCTTCTTGCATTCCCTTTCAATATTTTATCTCATATGATGCAAGTATGTCATCTTTATTTCTTTCAACCTAACTATTCTAAGAGAGTAGATTGATAGCCTCCTAATAAGCTCATGCTTCTTGGATCTAGCTCACACTAGGTCATCCACCTTGCTATCCATATTGTTTCTGCTCATTTTTGCTTTTTAATATTTAGAAGAAATAAGAAATTGAAGATAAATGGTCAGGGGTTAGATGATACCTGGATTAAGTTACACACCGTATCTAGACGATTAAAGGAGCTCCTCTTCAGCTGTGGAGGATGACACTTGTAGATAAGAATAAGAAACTCAAACAAAGAGATTGTTAGAGATAGATATGGTGGAATGCCAAGCGATATGCTCGGTCCTAGAAGTGTAAAGACTTCCTTGAGGGATGACAGTCTACTTATTGATAAAAAGATTGATGCTAGAAAAGAAATGGTGAAAGACTAAACAAAAGAAATAGATATATTGCATACCTGTATTCTGCTATCAGTCTGTCACAATTGCCGACATCAGTTAGTCTGCCAATGTTGGTTGGTCAGCTACCAACGTCAGTTAAGCTACCGATGTCGGTAGGGGCAATGGTCCTTGGACGGGTCTTAGGTTTGTGTCCATGGTCGATAGAGGGAGTTTGGGAGTTAAAAGGCTCTGTGCAAGGTTGCAAGGAGACAAATAAGGTCCGTAGAAGGACAAAGGTGGATGATAGGTTGTTAAAAAGGGTCAAGATAAAAGGAAGGCTTTATAGCCTCTCCAAGAAGAAATTTGGGTCTGGTTGAAGGTCAGGTCTGGTCTGGTA
This sequence comes from Torreya grandis, assembly GCA_037957365.1. Classification (NCBI taxonomy): domain Eukaryota; kingdom Viridiplantae; phylum Streptophyta; class Pinopsida; order Cupressales; family Taxaceae; genus Torreya; species Torreya grandis. The sequence continues at coordinate 1,046,542 of JARHVA010002892.1, read as the reverse complement.
GTATTTAGAGATATCAAATTGATTAAGTTATTCTAAATTACTGAAATGAAAGGGTGGAAGAAATACCTAGCTTTGGTGAGATGAAGAACCAAGGTGTTGAATGCTTGTGCCTATTACAGCTAATCTCTAGGTCCCCGTGCAATGCTTTAGTCCAATCTGGAGAGACTGGTGTATGTCTCTATGGCCAAGGGAGCATTAGTTGAAGTGTAATGCCTGTTGATGTCTCAGAGTTTGAGAGGAAGAGAGAGAGAGAGAGCCAAATCCAAGTGAGAGAGTGATTCTAAGAGTCCAAGAGAGAAGCGTCTAAGAGTCCAAGAGCCTGTAACTCAATGTTAAAAGTTAGTTTATGTAACTGACATCAGCTATCCCACTGGCATCAGCCATTAGTTGACTGACGTCAGTGGGTGAAGAATGAGTAAAAGTGCTAATAAACCCGTTCTCCATCCACCAAGTGTCCATTGGTGAACGGTCAAATGACGAGATTAATAAGCACGAGGGTTAGTTAGAAGGTTGGAATGGGTCTTAGGAAGTTATGATATGAAGGACTTAGTCTCAAGATGAGTCATAGGGTGGAAAATGGTCCAAGGCAAGGTGTCCAAGGTGAGGTGTCCTAGGTGATGTGTCAGGGTGAGGTCATAATTTAAAATAAGTTGTTTATTTTAAATTAAAAAGTGTGGGTTAGGACCAAGGGGAGTCGACACAATTTAGGTGTCTACATTTGCCCCTTTTTGTCTTGTTGGTTATTCTGGATGAACTGCAAGACAAAAATAGGAGTAGATGCCCCAGGTATGGTGATGAGGTATTCCCCCTCAAAGTGGGAATCGAGGGAAGGTAACCTGATATTGATTGCCGATTTGACAGGCAGTCGATGGGTATGGTGAAGTTTGAGTGTGAACACTACAATAGCTGAGATTACGCATAAACCACTTCACATGATAGATAGGTCAAATTATTGCAGTCAAAGGTCGAGGAGTGCTAAAATTGAAATTATTGATCCCCAGCATTTAGTCATAGCTGATTGGGTTAAACGATCAAAGCTATGCTCCAATGGTCATTGTGTTCTAAGTATCTTGAGCTCAGGAAGTGCTCTTGGAAAACATGAAAATGTCACAAGTAGTGGGGATCAACTGGAGCGCGATTTGATAATTGTGAGGGTCATAATATGGGGTGTAGAATATTTTTCTATCTATTCATGAGGTAGCATACATGAAATCTAAACAACTAAGGCAGAGTTGTCTCAAAAGTGGTCGTGGTCAGAGGAGATAGGCGTAATCTCCATAGTCATTGGTCGAGTCAGATTGAGATATAAGTGAGCTCAAAGGTTGTTTGTTGTGGTCAGGGAGATGGTTGTGATCTCTAATGTGCCCCATGAGAAGTCAAAGGTGACTTGTATAGTGTCAAGGCTAGTTGTTTGGTCATGGTTTGGTTAAAGGTTAGATGGTTGGTCCATCAGGTAGATGGATAAATGAAATACCCATCATCATTAGGGAGATGAATGGGGGAATGGCTGAGCTAACCTCAGAAGACTGAGTGCTACCTACATAGCCCCTGTTGTAAGGGGCATCAGACCAATGTAGTTCAAAAAAAGGGTCTAAGTGGTCGATAGTTGGTCAGGTTAGAGATGTCAGTGTTTCCCATATGTGTGATGGTACATGCTTGAAATGATGAAAATATGATGATGTTATAGCCTTTTCCATATTATGTGATGGTGTAATCTGTAACATTGGTAATGTGGTCTTTCATCCCTAGCAATTTTCCATATTGGTGATGGTGTATGCTAAAAATGAATTGTGTGTGGTCGATAGTTTCCATGTGTATTGTTTTCCATAGAAACTAGTGTGAATGGGCTAAGTCATGTTAGTGGTCTAAAAAAGGTTTGGTTTAGTCAGGTCTGGTTTGGTCTGGTTAGATAATGATTTGGTTGTATGTGACAAAAATGTATAAGGAGTGAAAGGCGCATTGCTCTCTCATTGACAAGGACTGTAATGATAGCATAGAGAAGGTTTTTGGAAACAAAAGCCCCATTCATGCATTACGTCATTGACCACATGTTTGTGTTAGAGAAGTAGTCGAATTACTTGACATTAAGTGAGCTCAAAATCCCTTGAGTATGTTAGGGTGATAGGCATGATTGTGTGAGATGTAAGGATAGGGTAACCCTTTTTTAGTAGGGACAACTTTGCCCCTTTTATAGGTGACCCTGAGAATGACTATAGACAAGTCCATGACTTAGTAGTTTGTAGACTGATCAATGCGAGAAGTCTATTTGGGGATGTTGCTTTATTTTATGGTCATATGTGCTATGCATGTATCAAAATTTAGTCATAGCCATCCTTCGAGGGAGTGGTCTATATTGTGCTTATTGTATGTTTGGATGTCAGTGAATAGCTGTCCTTTAAGGGAGCAGTCTATTTTATTGCAGTAATGATGCAACTGTCCTTTGAGGGAGTAGTCTACATTTATAGTTTATGACCTTTGAATAGGCATCCCAATTTTATGGTTTAATTTTTTATTGGACTTTTGGTCATGGACTTGACTATAGAGGTTTAAGGGTTACTTTTTATTAGGACAAGGAATTCATGCTTAAAAAAGGGTTGAAAGGAATAGGAATGACAATGATTGGGGTTGCTCAAGGGATGAACTGAAGTTAAACGTCAAGTGAATGATTACTTGACTAATAGTAGAATGGTTGTAGATGTAAGGCATTAAAGGGTTCAGGTTTTGACCAGCCTTCGAGAGAAGACAGACAATAAGCCCTTAATCCATGCTTGTGTGTCGATGTAAGGTCCGAGTCAATTAGGAGCAAACTTGCCCCATTTGCTTCGTTCCAAATTGGTCACATGTTTGTCGTTGTTGTAGGCAGATTTTGGTCGATGTTGGTCGTGAAGTTGGTTAGTATAATGTTGGTTAGTATGTTGTTGGCATTTGGTACAATGCTGAACATAGTTGTTACAGTCTTGGTTAAGAATGGGCCAATAATAGCCTAGGTGGAAGATGCACTTGGCAACCATGTTACTACTGAAATGTCCCCCACAAATCCTATCATGGACTTGTTTGATGATATGGTAAGTCTTAGTGGTTGTTAGGCATTGGATAAGGAGGCCGTCTTGACCTCATTTGTAGAGATGTCCCCCCAGCATGGTGTAGTAAGTAGTGCTTTTGATAAAAGCCTACCATCCATTGCTAGAGAGATTGGGAGGTATGATAAAATATGTCAAGTAGAACACAATTCACTTATACCATATGTCATGTGGACTAGAGAGGTTAGGAAGAGTTTCCCCTAGTGATGTTGGTCGAGACATGTCCAAGACAGAAATCTTGGGTTGTGTCGGTTGAGAGGTCTTGACGAATAATGGATATGTCAAAGGTGTAAACGTCTGGTCTTTTCCTTTATCCTTCATGGTTTGGGGCTTGGTGGCCACATTGATAGTGTTTATTTTGAATAAAGGAGTGGAAGGTGGTAGAGGGACCATAGTCTTGTATGGGGATCCTGATTTAGGTGAAGAGGTTTGGGAGGCATGGGATGGTGTCAAATTTTTGTCAAAAGAGTGGTTAGAAGAAGCCTCAATGTGAGGGGTGTCCTTTTTCAAGTGTTGACGAATAACAACCTTAAGGGCACAACAACGCTCAGTATCATGTCTAGGTGTGTGATGATACCAATAGATTTTAGTGTCATCGAACCAAGATGGTTTTGATCTGAGAGGTTGATATGGTTTAATAGGTGGAAGAGTGATGCTAGATGATTTCTAAAATTGGCATAACATCGAAGCATAAGATCCCCTTAATGGCTTTGTGCTTTTTGTTGTAGTTGGGGTTGACAACTCCATTTTAAGAGTTGTTTTGGGAGTTTTTTGTATCATCTTTTTGTTTGGAAATGTGGCCATACGTGTAGATGACACTTTCATGGTGAGAGGTGTTGGATGTTTTGGAGGAAATATAGTTTTGGTGGATGAAGGGAGTAATGGAGGTGATTTTTTTTTATTCTTGATAGGTGTTGGAGTAGGAAGCACTCCTATTAAGGTGGAAGGGTGTGGGCCCAAAATAGAGGATGATGACGATGGTGGGGGAGGAGTTCTTTGATGTGGTTTAGTAGCCTTCTTTAGTTTAGTGTGAGGACTACTATTGGGTGAGGTGAGGTTCAAGTCTACCTTCAATTGTGGGTGAGTGAGGTTTGAGAGGCATGGGATGGTTATGGCTTATGTGTGTGGTCGAATAGCGGGGAAAGTATGATACCCTAATGATGATAATAAGGATGAGGGTGAGGCAACTGGCGTTGGTGCCATCAAATCATCCTCCAATATGGGAGAGGTCAAAGTAGACTCTCCCATGTGTGAAAGGGGGTTGGATAGAGGACAAATAGGAGAAGAAGGATCTTCTACCTGTGGTGGACAAATAGGTTGATTAACCTCTTCAGACTATGGGAGAGGTTGGTTAGAAACCATGTCAACTGTACATATATTATGCTCTTAAAGGTCATCGACTATGGTCTGAATGTTATGATGTCTGGGGGGCTGGTTAGGGAATGGTTATCTAAAGACATCCATGTTTTGGTTAGCTGGTACATTTGGGTTATCCAAAACAAGATCCCCCTTGTCTAACATGTCTTGAATGATGTTCTTGAAGGTTTTGCAGTTGTCTGTGTCATGACCTTTGACACGGTGGTAGTGACAGAAGTCATTTTCCCTATACCAGGCAGGGATGGCTTTTGAGGGGTCAAATTGAGGTGGTAAAATTTGAGGGAGATTGAGGACCCTCTGTTTGATGAGTTTATCCAACACGAAAGTGTATGACTCTCCTATTGGAGTGTATTAATGCTATACGTATCGTTGTTGGAATTGTTTTGTGATGTATTCTGATGTGGAAGGTTGAAATTGGTTGGTTATTATTTAAGATGATGTCTTAAGTACCATAGCATTTGCCAATCCTTTGGACTTGGAGCTGGAAGAAGAAGGTTTGGATGAAGAAGGGTCATTATATTTTGCGTTACTATGCAATTTGACCTTGTCTTCTTTGACTGTGCGGAGTTCAAGCTTTCTGGCCATGGTGAAAGCTTCATCAAATATGTGGAATGCTTGAACCCGCAAGGTGGAAGAGATGTGCTTGGCACATGCTCTTGAATAGAGCTCAATGAGCTTAGTTTGAGGTAATGAAAAGGAGAGTTGGTTAATCAAACCTCTCCAATGGGCGATGAAGTCAGCTATTAATTCATCGTCAAATTGTTTAATAGAATATAGGTCTGTAATGGAGACCTTTTTAGAGATGTTGATTGAAAAGTGGTTAAGGAATAGTTGGGTGAGTTGAGTGAAGGAAAAGAGGGAATGACTGGCAATAGAACTATACTAGTCAAGGGCGGTGCCAGAAAGTGACATGGGAAACGTGTGAAGTAATAATGCATTGTTGTGTGCTATAAGGTAACAAGCGTGTCTAAATGCTAGTAGATGTTGTTGTGGGTCCTCTTTACTCTGAAAATGAGTAAATTTCAGGAGCTCCCACTAGTTACGATATGGTCAAATGGGCACCAAAGGGTGAATGGGCTCATTACATATTTGTTCATATGAAAGAACATTGCTTGAACTAAAAATGGATGTCTCAAGGTTAGACATCTTATCCATCAGCATCTTAATGAGATTAGCTGGTGGATTGGCAGATGGGGCACCCCCTAGGTTGTAAGGTACTTGGAAGGCATTAGGAGGGGCATATGACGTATTTGGTTGCATTTGTATACGCATAACGTATTGGTAATTCATCATAGGGACTGATGTTGAGGTCAAGGGGGCTTGTGCCATGAAGCTAGAGGGCACAACTTAACTAGGTTCCGCCAAAGGTGATTGAATATTGGCGACACTGGTTAAAGGGTAGGTGGTCACTCCTGCATTTATAGGTGCAAGAGTGTGTGGAGTCAAGACAATCAAGTTTTGGTATGGTGTAGAACTTGGTTGAATTGTTTGTGGTTGAGGGGGTATGAAAACCTTGGTGGAGGTAGGTCTAGAAATGGAAGTGGAGGCCCAATTGTGGACATTGGTCATGGTCAAGTTAATGGTCGAGGTAATAGCCTGAGTTATTATGGGTTGGGTAGTAGAGGCTATTGAGACCATTGCCGCTTCAACCAAGGAAGTTGGCATCCCATAAATGGGATTACCTGAAGGGTCTCACATTTGGCTTCTCACGAGATAGTGTTGGAGAGCCTTAACGTTGTGGTCAAGGAGTCTCTCAAAGTTTTGATCCCCTTCAGGAACAATTGGATGTTGGTCGGGGGTAGGCTGGACAGGAGTATGTTCAATGTTTGAAGTATGCTCCATTTGGGGACTTGATATGAAAGGTGAAGGTGGAAGTGGTTGTTGCCTCACGTGGTCAATAAAGGATTTAGTTTGATTGCATGTCAAATCCATCCAAGGTGAAAGGTGTCTAGGTTCCAGAAACTATATATTTCAGTTTCAAAAAACCAGAAGGGGTGTTTTACAGTAAGAAAGTCAGGTTTTAAGCTTGCTATTTTGGAAAAAGTTTGTTGACAGTGACTGACATCGATTGAAAAAATTGATGTCAGTGGATAGATTGCTGACGTCAGTGGAAAAATTGATGCCAGTGAGTAAAAGTTGCTGACGTCAGTTGAAAAATTGATGTCGGTGTTTGTGTGTTTCCAGAAACTCTGAAAACTGAGAGTTTTTGGAAGAAAAGAAAATTCTAAGTCATTTTGGTCTCAGAATAATGCGTCCTCACCAGCTCAAAAAACTAGATAAGAATAGTAAAATAGATGAAGGCAAGCAACCTCTAAACGTTTAATTCCTAAGAATAAATTTTAGAGTCGTGGTGGCTTATGCCTTAGAAGAATATGTTGGAAGTGGGCTTTTTAAAATGGGTCCTAAAAGAGGCAGTCTAAGGTTGGTTTTAGGTTAGTTTTGGTGCTCAAAAAGTCTGTGTTAGGTTTTGTACGTGGCCTGATGCTAGGAGCTTGCTCCCCTCACTTCACGAGCCTAGAGCCAAGCTGGGTCACTTAGCCAATATATACTTCCCCTAGAGTTTATAATCTGCTAGAGAATAGAGTGGGTCCTCATCTTGGTTGTGAAGTCAAAGTAGGATCGCCAGAAAGGGTAAGGTATCCGCTAGGTGGTGAAATCCTAGTCAGGCCTTGTCTCAGATATGTTTAGATGTTTAGTTTGATGTGCTTGTGGTCAAGTTGTGTAACATATGTGCACTACAGTTTATTCATAATGTGTTTAAGTACTAGATGAGCTAAATATGCATTCAAGTAGGAGTGAAATGCATTTAATTTTTAACCCAAATTGAAATGTTTGTTCAGATGCAGACAAGTGGGAAAAGGTTTAAGATCATGAATCTCACTACTCTAAGATGCAAAAATAAATGACAAGAAGAAAAAGAAAGAGGTTCTTTTTAACTTGTGCTTATGGTTTATTTTTGAAAGAAAAAGAAAGAAGAAGGCTACAAGGAGATAAAATTTCCCTAATGTAGCTATATGAATGATTGCCTTTTAGAAGAAAATGAACCCAAGGAAAACTCCAAGGGTCCCATCGGGCGTGCCAGAAGGTTTCTACTCATTTTTTCTATTTAATACTTAGAAGAAATAAGAAACTAAATATAAATGGTCAAAGGTTAGATGATACCCAGATTAAGTTGTGCATCATATCTAGACGATTGAAGGAGCTCCTCTTTGGCTATGGAGGACGACACTTATAGATAAGAATAAGAAACTCAAACAAAGAGATTGTTAGATATAGATATGGTGGACTGCCAACCGATATGCTTGGTCCCAAAAGTGCAAAGACTTCCTTGAGGGATGACAGTCCACTTATTGATAAAAAGATTGATGCTAGAAAAGAAATGGTGAAAGACTAAATAAAATAAATAGAGATAATGCATACCTGTATTTTGTTGTCAATCTATCATAGTTGCTGATGTCAGGTAGTCTGTCGGTGTCAGTTGGTCAGTTGCCAACATTGGTAGGGGCAATGGTCCTTGGATGGGTCTCAGGTTTGTGTCCGTGGTTGATAGAGGGAGTCTGGGAGCTAAAAGGCTCTGTGCAGGGTTGCAAGGAGACAAATAAGGTCCGCATAAAGACAAAGGTAGATGATAGGTTGTCAAAAAGGGTCAAGATAAAAGGAAGGCTTTATAGCCTCTCTAGGAAGAAAGCTGGGTCTAGTTGAAGGTCAGGTTTGGTCTGGTAGTATTTAGAGATAGCAAATTGACTAAGTTATTCTAAATTACTAAAATAAAAGGGCAGAAGAAATACTTAGCTCTAGTGAGATGAAGAACCAAGGTGTTGAATGCTTGTACCTATTACGGCTGATGTCTAGGTCCCTATGCAATGCTTCAGTCCAATCTGGAGTGACTGGTGTAGAGTCTCTATGGCCAAGGGAGTGTTAGTTGAAGTCTGATGCCTGTTGATGTCTCAGAGTCCAAGAGGAAGAGAGAGAGAGAGAGAGCTAGATCTGAGTGAGACAGTGATTTTGAGAGTCTAAGAGAGAAGCGTCTAAGAGTCCAAGAGCCTGTAACTCGATGTTAGAAGTCAATTTATGTAACCGACATTGGCTATCCCACTAGCGTCGATTGACAGTTGACCGATGTCGGCGGGTGAAGAATGAGTAAAATCACTAAGAAGCCCATTTTCCATTCGCCAAGTGCATAGTCCATTGGTGAATGGTCAAATGACAAAGTTAATAAGCACGAGGGTTAGTTAAAAGGTTGGAATGGGTCTTAGGAAGTTATGATATGAAGGACTTAGTCTCAAGATGAGGCATAGGGTGGGAAATGGTCCAAGGTGAGGTCATAATTTAAAATAAGTTGTTTATTTTAAATTAATAAAGTGTGGGTTACGACCAAAGGGATTCAACACAATTTAGGTGTGTACACATATAACAACCCATTTGCTTTAGTGATTTATTATATATAGGTCATTATTCCCAAGGAAACGAGGAGCTCTTCATAATCATCTAGATCATGCACATACAAAAACACATGCTCTTCTACTATACCTGTACTTAGTATCTTACTTATTCTAATCTTAGAAAATAAACTAAAATTGAGAGAAATAATGATACTTTTAGTTGCCTTTGATGATGCAAAGTTCACTATTTCCCCCTTTTATAATCATGCACTTTGACACAAAGTCCTCTTGGTCATACTAATATCTTTGAACATACTTCCTAGTGCTATATTTACATTGGATTTCCTAGACTATGATGAACTTTATTATAGAAATGATGGTTTGATAGTAGACTACACTCATCATTTCACCTATCCATTCTCATGTGTTTAAATGTCTAATCATCTTTATCCCATCATGAATTTGATCATCCCAGTCTACTCATCTAATATATAATAATTCCTTGAATCTATTTATTATCCCATCTATATCCTCTCATGACTCATCTATCATCTCTCTATTCATCAACATATAACATATTATCTCCTATCATCCCATCATATTCATTCCTAACATCTGAGCTACATCCTTTATTTAATAACTAACATGTCTAACAATCATTTTCATCCTCCTCCTCTAGTTTATATTGTTATCTATAATCTATTATAAACTAAATTGGCCTTATGTCATTTTAGAATATGTAGATAACGCTTAGTTAGATAGTCTACCTGAGGTGAATTTGACCACTCTCTCCTCTTTCCACATCATTTTCCATCACATCTCTCTTGTCCTTAATCATCCCCACATCTTACATTAGTCAAATCCTTGAACTATAATAAATCATTAATCAATCAATATATTGATCGATCACCATCCCCTTAGTCATCTCCTTAATATTTTCATCAATTATCCACACCTATCAATTTGGCCTGACAAATTACAACATTAATCTTTTGTTTCATCAATAATCTATCATGACTAATTGATCAATTCATACTTTAAATTTTATGGTTTCCTCCCTTGATTGGGTTATGACTAGGAACTTAACTGTATTATCATCTCTCACTCATGTAGACATACAATTCCTAACACCATTTGTGTTAAAATTGTCAATCTTACTCAAACTGCACTCAAGTGCACAATTTAGGCCACAATCACTAAAACATGATAAAGGGTTTGATCTTATCATATACAAGTGCCGATTTAGGCCAATGTATACCTAAATGGAGAAATTGATTTTATGTGATTCCTAACTTTTCTTAAATCATTTAGAGTCAAAATGATGATTTCTCATTTTGGTGCTCTGAATCACTCTTTTCTTCTAATTCTTTTGTACATGTCATGTAGCTTTTTTATTTTATGTCAGCAACATCCTAAATGGTATCATAATCCATAATCATCAAACATCACTTTTGAATTAATCTTGATTCAAATTACAACCCAGTAATATGACTTTCTATCCATTTTGATTAATTATGCATCAATTTCTAAAGAATTACACTAAATTTTGATTAATCTTACTTAGGCAAATTAAACCAAATTATGAGATTAAGTAAGAATTTTATAGAGAAAATTGAATATTTATTTATTTTAAAATTGATTTTGAATATCTGCATCACCTAATGACATGATCAATGGGGTGGCATCCATAAGCAATAAATGCAACAAATATCAAGTTTATGGGTACCCATGCCTAATTAATGCCTCTTCTTCCCAAATATTTATGAGGATATTTATGGATCTATTATGCAATATTAGATTAATTCATGGACACACATCTCAATATTGAGATGGAAGATCATGGTTGATCCTAACCTATTTGAAAAATATATATATAAAAGGGCATAAAACATCATTTTTAAGCTTAAATTGTGTAAACTTATTATGTAGGATTTTCTCCACAATCTTTTTTTGTGTTGATTATTGTGTTTTATTTGAAATAGGATAGCTTCATTTGATAGGCATATTAGTGATTTCATATCATGTGCCTAGATTATGCATGGTGATCTTGAAATGATAGAGGATATTATCATTCATTGTTGACACATATAAGAATGCCAAATCAAAGGGAAAACCACATTTAAAGCCATTTGTGGATGGTATAATCACTTGGGAAGATAATATGCATATGTGCTTTCTTTTAATTTCTTCTTATTATCATTTAGAAACCCCATTGAATAGGTTGTCTTATATTATTATTTTTTATGCATTATTTTGTGTTTTTCATGACTAATGTATAAACTAATACTGTTTGTAATCCAACACTAAATTTTGGCATGCCTAGTGGGATAATAACATCTATTCAAGCAAGGAAGACATCTTATAAATCTCAAATTTCTATTAAAGTCATTAAAAATTCATTTAAGATCAATTTTATGCTCATTTTCTTATGTTTTTGACATTTTTATGCACACACAGATCACATAGTGACCGATGTCAATTTTGGTTGACTGGCATGGGTCAAAGCCAACCGGAATTGGTTAGGTAGCAAGGAAAAATACAGCTAAAATTTTCAATTTTTGGGCTTTATTCAAGTTTATTTTTGTCAAACTTGAATTTACAAGTGTCTCCTCTAGACATTTTATTGATCCATAATTTTACTTATGTATATTTTATCCTAAAAATTGAGCTAACAAGTATTTGTGAGCATAAATTTTTTGCCTTTAGGTTCACATGTGATTGTTATATATCAATTTTAATAGACAACGATTAGGTTCTGACTGGTATCAGTCTTGTACCAACTAATGTCCATCAAAAGTGAGCAATGTTGATCATTGTTTGTAAAAAATATATACCTAAAAACAATAAATCTAAAGTTCCTTGTTTCATTTGTAAATATGCTTCAAATAAAAATAAGGCTTTCTAATTTTTATTATAGGACCTATGAGGAAAAGTGTTTATTTGAGCATAATTAATTCTTTCTAACATTTTCTTCAATGTTTAAAAATAATTAGGAACCTTCCCTTTAGTGTTTAAAGTTAAAATTGGATGGTTTATTTGAATGTTTTATGGATGTTTTTTAAAGTTTTTTCAAACTAAGGCCAAGGGGCCAGGAAATTCACTTCAAACTTGAATTTGGTGTTATAAAACTCAACTTTCACTTAGTAAATTTCAAATTTCTTGAAATTTGTTTTATGTAAGTCATCTATCACTTTATTTTTAGACTATTTGAGCAAAATAATTGTGCATGTATGTTCTTCCCCCATCCCCTATAGGGAATTTAGGTGATCAAAAATGCCTTTTCATTACAATATTGCCTTTGTCCAAGGCATAAAAAAGTTGTCTAGGCTCTCCTTAAAACCCATATAATTTGGGTGATTTGAAAAAAACTCTTAATCATTTTTACTTATATTTTATTTCATGAAAATTGGCTTTTAAGGGGGATATCATTAGCTCCCATGGGTTCTCTAGGGAAGCATTGACCTGAATCTTCATCTCTTGGCATTATTTCAAGCCCACTCCATGGTAGGATATACAAATTAAGGTATGCATATTGATAGAGCCATGGGGTTGAGTAAATAACCTCTCTTTTAGTAACAAAATCTCAAGTCAGGTCTACTCAACCAAGGGATTCTGCTAAGCAATCCATGGATAGAATCATCATGTAAAAGAATAGACCCTTGTATGATAAGTTGATCGATATGATATCAATTAACATGTTGCATTTCTTATGTTAAACACACTTGGGAACATATAAATGGTCATAACTTGTAAGTTTTATAAAGGTCCACTTATCATGGAGTATTGTTGATGTAGGGTACACCCAAAGGTCCATGTCACTATATTGTTAATTAGAATAAGGGGCTATAAAATACCCTACCAATTATTGTTCATTTATTTTTGATGAACACTCAATTTACTTCCAAGTGTACATATATAAATGGATTTAAACAATACAAAGCAAACATTGTTAGTTTAGGGCTTAGGATGATTACTTAGTTGTATTTATCTTTTGGTCTTAACTTACTTGGTCTTGATTTGAGTTAAAATTTTCTTGTAAACACACATCATAACCAAACACATTGTCCACATATTTATTGAATAAGGAGGCATTATGTTGTCCAAGTGAAAATCATATTTTCCTTGTTCAAAATTTTCATTTTAAATATTGTGTTTGTAATATCTACATTAGTGAAGTTATGCTACCCATTTAAGTCTAAACCACTTGATCAAATTATTTAAGCCCTTCATTGATAGTTCAAATTTAAAATTACACTTTTATAATTTCATAAGGTTGATGTGTTAATTGGGTTTGCCATTTACACTTGACTTGAGAAAACTTGGGTTCAATTTCTCATTTGGATTAAAAGCCATTTATAGACTCATCATCCATTCTCATAATTGGTGAACTTAGGTAATCATTTGCATTAGTTTCACTCTAAGTTATAAAACAACATTTTATACTACCATTCCTATTACCATGTGGTGATGTTGTGTTATCCATTTGGTTCTAGTTTTATAGTTTAGGAATTATTTCATGTTTCCACATCTTGAGTTTCATTGTGTCCTTCCTAATTTGAAGGTATTTATTATAGTTTCCTAGTAACAACTCATTAAAGTTTAGCTAGCTTTTATGGTATTGATGTATCACTAAATCTAGGCTGTTGTGTACTAGTTTACACTTAATAATATTGAGTTATAATACCCTATTCTAATTCATATGATTTCAACTTTACCCAAGGTTGTGTAAATTAGTGAACATCATTCTTTTAATTGTGTGTGGTACTATGCCACCCTCCTTTAATAGTCTCTTTGGTAACTAGTCACCTTGTTTATAAAGTATCAAAACACATACCTTATTTAAAGCATCTGTAAAACAATGCCAAAATCTTGTCAAATGTATAGAATAAAATTTTAGACATGACTCAAAGGCACACTCATAGTGGGGTCCCTTAAAACCCTAATTATGAGGAGGAGCATTATTATGATGGTTAAGAAAATTCTATGGTCTTTGAAGGAATTCACACAATAGTGTGATCCAAGGAAGATTATGTAGAATATCAACCCCTAGAGGACAAGGATGAATCCCTATTAAGATTGATATAATCATGTGTTAGAATACCCTTGGTTTTTCCTATGTAATAATTGCATGCCTTAGTTAGAGAAGGAGAACAACAATAAGAACAATATTTTTCAAGCATTGCACAAACTAACATGCCTTCTTCTAAAAAAGGCAAGGAAATACTTATAGAGTCAAAACCAAATGATAAATATCTTATTAAAAAGATTAAGGAAATAAGTCAATGATGTCTATACCAAGTTATCATGGACTTAATAGACTCTTTAGTAGATACATCATTCCAAAATATTTCTTCTAAGGAACAAGGAAATGTGGTTGAACCAGTATAAAATCTAGTTGAGAACACAATAGTGATAGATCAAGATGTCTTAATAGAGCAACCCAAATCCCAAGAGGTTTCAAAACATGCTTCACTAGACACTGAGAACACATTTTTTAATCATCAAGAACCTCTAGTTCCTTTACAAAACCAAATACCCAGACATATGGCATGCATTGAATAAATTGTATAAAACAGTTTGGATAGTTTGTCATAACTAACAAGTATAATGGTGAATAGATAAATAACTCCCCAAAATCAATAGAACATGGTTAATTCAAGGTACCATATTCCTAAGAATCAATTACTTACCTACTTGACTCAAGGAGTGAACCAAAACCAAGTCAAAGATCATAGGGTGTATATCTCTACCAAATAAACATAACAATAGGGACACATTCCACCCCAAAAGTAACAATAGGGCCACATACCACCCCAATAATAGTAAAAGGGGGACATACCAACCCAACAACAATAATAGGGTCACAGTCCACCCTAACATAATTATGTTCCACCCTCTAAGGCACCAAACATGTAAGAGTGGAATTCTATGAAATATATTATGAAATGATTGGAGATGAATAACAAAGTTAAAAATTAGAAATTTGATGAGATATTCCCATATCCATTTGATTTATCTATTCTCCAAGTCCCCTTTTCATCTCATTTTGAGGTGCTTAAATTTTATAAATACAAAATAAAGGGTGACCCTTGTGAACACATTCAATTATTCTTCATGTTATGCCAAGAGGTTGCTTATAGTAGTGTTTACTTCAGTTGTTCCCATTAAGTTTAGCAGGGAAAGCTTTAGATTAAATACTTAAGTTACTCAAGGGATCGATTGTGGATTAGAATGACTTATCTAAAAATTTGGTCAACCATTTCTTGTACAACATTGAGCATGAATTGATCATTGTTGAGCTATGTAAAGCCAAATAACATGATGGCAAAAGATTCATTTCATATCTATAAATATGAAGAGCATTAGTGAATCACTTTCAACATAATTTGCTAGACAAATAGTTAGTGGACATATTTGTATAGAACTTGCATCTTGAGGTCGTGCACAATATTCAACTTTCTTGTGCTAATTCATTTGAGGAAATTATCGATAAAGGTGTGCATATTGAGAAGGCCCTTATTTATAAGGGCCTTATCAATATTTTTTCATAGGGTCAAAATTCAAATCCAAGCCAATCTTCTAGTCTAATAGTGGCACAAGAGAAACCTAAGGGTTTTGACAAGAACAAGAATGTGGTCAAAAATGGTGTGACTGAAACAAGATATGTACAAATGGTGTAGGCACCACCAACCCAAAATGTATAATTATATCTACCTAATCCTCCACCTAATTTATAAATATGGCCTCCACAAATGACATTCCAAGAACTTGTTGAGATAGTATTTCAGAAGATCATAGAAGTTAACGTAATTTCATATCCAGTACCAAAGACATTTGTTTAAGATCAACCAAAACTAGATTGGTACAAAGAGAATGAATGGTGTAACTTCCATCATGTTGTTAGACATGATGCATATCAGTGCATCCAATTACAACACCTTATTGAAGATCTAATCGAGAGTGGTCAAGTTGAGATCAAATTATCCCCATAAGGCACAAATAAGGATATATGAATCTACTAAGATCCATTCCCTCAACATAATTGACCACCACCAAAGAACAATCAGTAGAATGAAGGACAAAACTAGAGGTAGATTTAGAATAAAAATTAGGGTCAAAATCATAATCAACATAATCATCATCAGGATCATAATACCCATACTAATGATTTGGGTTACAATAACATGCCTTACAAATATAACAACACCATGGGATACATTTCCATGCACCCCATTTCCACTATTACTTTAAAAAATTATGAACTAAGAACTATTTCCTTGTAGTACATGACCCAATATCATAGGGCTAACACCCTCTCCCTGTAGTAATACTACATCAAGTTCATGAAATTATATTATGACCCCATTTTCATGGGTTACTATTTCTAGACAACATCTTTCTTATAATTACAATGGCTCCTCATCAACTCAAAATTGCAACAATGACACTAGATGCCTGTGAGTCACCCTCCATAAACCTTTGCCTTCATATTCTAATTATACTAGCTCCTTGCCACCTCTAAGTTACATAGTCATAAATATATGCTTACAAGTTACTCTCTAGGGCCCTTTGCCCACTTCTTCTATAGATCCTAATGTGAGCATTGTGCCTTCAGATCTAAAGCCTAATATTATGCCAACCAAAGCAAAGTTTACTCATCCTAATGTTGAGAAGCCTTATAGTCTATTGGACAAACTAACCAAAACCCCTACATAAATTTCCATGTTAGATCTCTTGCATACATCTAAAGTCCATAGAACCATTCTGAACAACCTTTTACAAGAATCAATTATTCCTAAAGATATCAATCCTAAATAGTTAAAAACACTATTTGGATACTTATCTTCACTTTCTTAGCTTACACTTGATCAAAGAGACATGTCCACCTTAGGTCTGAACTATAATAACCCACTGTATACTTCTATGTCCTTAACATGCCTTGGGTTTCCTAAAGTATTCTTATAAGATGCCTATCTTGTGATTTTTTTTACATTCCTTCTTTCATTCCCTAAAATACTAATATTTTCCCTTGAGAAATATTGTTTTGTTCACTGATCACTCTCCCTAGGGATCCCATTTGTGATTTGTAGTGTAAGACCTTGGATAGGACTAGACCTTCCTCACAAATTACCAAATTTACACATTACCATTCCAAACATCCCATTTTAACATATTTTTTCCATTATTTTCACCTCTTTGGTGTTCCCTTTATGAGTTGAAGTATAAGACCATGGATAAGAACTAGCCTTCCTCAAAACAATTTCCAATAGCCAAGTCAAAATGAAATCACATGTGTCAAAATTGAGATAAGTTATGATTGATTATGAGTTACACATCATTAACATGATTCACATCTTGATTTAGTATGTTTTATGCTTACTTAATTGATGTTTCACTTTTTTTTTTTTTTTTTTTGATTTCATATAAAAATACAACCATTTTATTAAGTTTCTCATATGTCCCAAGTTGAATTAGTGTGATAAATCTAAGTTCATTTTTCCAATTTTGTTCTCTTTTATACTTCCTAATGTGATTTAGTATGATTGATTGACTTAATTTTTTTGTTTTATACCATTTGCATTTCATGTGATTTCCATTTTATTACATTATTTTAAAACTTTCTAACATGATACAATATGATTTTAGTTATTTTAATTAGGTGCCATTCTTTTTCATGGGTTAAGTCCTCTTGTTTACTAATTTTTTGTTTATTATATGAAGTTATCTTCTGTTATCACACATTTATTATCGTGATATAGTGTGTAGTGCATTTGTTTATGATTAATTATATTTTTCCAATTCCTTTTTTGCCTTTTTATTTTTAATCATGCATATGTATTACATAATGTTAGAAAATAAAACACTCCACATATATTTCCCATAACATATACAACAAATACAGAATACATGTGATAAAAAGATATATATCCATGAATCAAAAACCAAAAATAAAATATAAATTATGAAAACAAATGCAACTATCAAAAAAAAAATCTCTGTATATAATGTGTTTTATACAATAATACAAACATACATAGCTCTAGCTCTATGGTTGGGCTCCATCATACCTATCTCATGGCCTAACCACAGTACCCATAAATGCCTCAAATTATCCCCTCTACATAATATGATATAATAAGGCCATATAGGATCTCAATCCTATTGACCATTATTCTTGTTCTTAAGGTTTGGCATTGATGTTGTCATTGATGTCAAAAGTTCTTGAGAAGGTCTTCATGAGATCATTGAAGAGTGTAACTACGAGAGAGAATATTGATCAAGAGTTGTAGTGATTATAAGAGTGTAATATATGTTTTTATTATTGAATGAGTTTTGTGAAGGTCAACATGGAAGGTTTTTATTGTCAAAGTTATCAAGTTCTTGAGACTAATAGTATCTTGAGAAGGTATGTGCATAAAGATGCCTTGTCGTATGCATGAAGGAGAATGATGCCTTGGTAATATGAATGAAAAAATGAATAAAATGTTGTATAAGGTTGATTTATCATGAATATGATTCATTGGATAACATAAGAGAGTTTCAACTTGAAGCCTACAGGGGTAAGTATTTTAGTCCAAGTCTGTAACTAAACTAGTTCTAGACCCTGCCTAGCCTAATGAGGCATCTTGATATATTATCAAGATACACGAAGCATGTGTGAAATTATTTAATCATTTAAAAAGTTTAGTGAGTATGTGAGAGTGATTGAGAGAACATGGAAAGAGGAATGAAGGTCATTTTTAAGGCCTAATGTGATTTATAAATCAAGGTTTAGAAAGCAAAAAGAGAGAGAGAGTGTGGCCTAATGAAGGGTCATAATCAAATATAATATTTTTTGAGATTATTTAAGAATAATTGGTGGTGATTTATGATATTTAAATTATTAACGTATAGTTTGAGGTCATTTTTTACAAGAAGAGTCATTAAAAGTGATTCTGAGGTCTCTCGAGTACAAAACATGAAGGCATTCAAAACTGAGGATTTTTAAGTGTTCATTGGCATGTATAACCTATAAATTAGAACATAATATATTTATATTATATGTGTAAGGGTACTAGATCAAAATTATATTATTATTTTTAGATTGAGGGACTATGCTTTATGAATAATCATTACTAGTGGAAGTGTGTTTAAAGCCTCTTAGAACCCTAATAGTGACTTGATGTTGAAGATGTTATTAAAAACAACCCAAAATGTCTAAAATGACTATAAAAGATATTATAGGTTGTATTAAAATCTTTCAATCACCTCCATGTGTGATTGAGTTGTCAGGTGTGTGAGTAGACCCTACAAAAAAGTACACATTTCTAAAAAATTTACTGTAGTAGTCAGATTTGACCTAGTCAAAGTTTGAAAATTGATAAATGTTTAATCTTGAGACTCATATTTTACTTTATTTTATTTTATTAGTGATTTATGTATTTATTTTGGTCTTCAAGTGTGCTAAATTAGTCATCCAAGTTAGCTAGTTGCTAACAGGCCTAATGGTGGAAATAATGAAAAAGCTAGGCAACAATAAGAAGATGATTAAGAATGATTCCAAGTACATGGATAGATATTTTAGGACTTGAAATACATGTTAATAATTTTTATAATTTTTTGAGTTCATTGATTATAGTGAAAAAATTACTCACAAGTTGATCTATCTAGTGCAGATGAGATAGTGAGATGTAAGGTCATGAGATTGGTCTGCAAGACCAATATTTGACATTTGACCATGTTATATTTCAATATATTAATTTTATAATGATGTAATAAGATAATATAAATTCATTATAAGTCTTTAAAAGTGGTCATACTAGTGTTAAATGTCATTATCACCATGACTAGTCATTGAGGAAAACTAGTAGTTCTGAGTGGGATATTTATAGAGAAGGGTTTGAGTCCTTTTGCCCTTTGAAATGAAGTATAATTATCTTGATTAAGTTTTTAAGGTATTTTATGTTTTTTTTTTATATGTTTTATTATCATGTTTTTGTGTCTAAACATTATTTTATCTTCGATTGTTTAAGACAAACCTTTCTATGTGTGTGAAGTCCTAATGTAAATAGTACTAATTACATGCTTCAAGTGGTGATTGGAGCTAGAAGGTTTCATTGACATAATATTATCTTAGTATAGGTATATTTTATTAAAATATTAAGTTTTATTTCCATTTATGAAGTTTGAAATTGTTCCAAGAATATCAAAGGGTAATGTGTATTAATGAATGCCTAATTGAATTAGATCTCTTTAAGGCCTAAGAAAGGATTTGGTCCATTTTGTCTATGATCAACATAATGTAATGATTGATTAATGTTTTTAGAATTTAATAAGGCTTATTTTATGAAAAATCTAAGTTTTTTAGTGTATATGGATGACCAATAGGTGTATGATCAAGATCTTAGTATAATAACAAGGCCTAATAGGCCTAATTATCTAGATAGATAGTGTGAGTATGCAAGAAAATGAAATAAAATTTTGAATATATGGAGGTATTATATACCATCATATGGGTGTAGACAAAATATCATGAATATCTAATAGGGGTATTATAGATGAGGATCAAGGTCATATGACCTAATCTATCTTGAAGAGACCTAGTTGAGCAAAGAGACCTATAAGGCAGTTTGAGGGGAATAAGAGTGTGAAGAGTTGAAGAGGTGGTCATCATCCATTGTTTGATAAATATGGTGTTATCAAAGTGATCAAATAAATTATGTGGATGAGCTGGTGTTGAGTCATTTAGGGGGTTGATGCCTTATTGCAAGTTAGTGCTTGCTAAAGTCTAGTTGGGGTTGATGATCCATATAGAGTTGATGATTCATAAAATTATGATATTTTAACTTATAAGAATGTATTCCATTTGTATTTATTAGTGGTTTTTCTTCCCCTTGAGGTTTTCCCACTCATATGTGTGTTTTTGTGTTATTCTCATGTGAATAATCTTTATGCATTGCTATATCTTTGTATTGATTTGATGGTTTAACAAATGATAAGTTTCATGTGAAAGAAAGTTATAAGAGACTGATTCATGCCCCCCCCTCAGCCATTATGTTTCCAATAATTGGTAATATATCCTATTATTTTAATTCATTTTGATAGCTTTAAGGTGATCCTATGAAGCACAAGATGCCTATTGATAAAAAAGAAGAAGATAACATATATGATGAAGTATATGAAACTTAAAACTAAGACCATAAGTGCCCTTAATGATTTGAATCATCACAAGGAGACTAGAAATTATCTTAGGAGTTAATTAGAAGGTGTTAGAACAAGGCTTATGTAAAAATAAGTTGAGTATTCTAGTTGAAGATAGAGTTAGATTCATTTAAGGTTGAGTACGAGTAGTTTACAGATAAGATTATAAATCTTGAGAAAGAGAATGAGAAGTGAGAACAAGATAAAATTATCAAAATGAAAAGACTAATTAGGTATCCCAATTCATTAAGGGATATGTTATCATGGAACCATGGGAAAAGGAGTAATCAGTCAAGAGGTAAGTAAATGAGTGTTATTTGTTACAGTTGTCATAATATAAGACACATTGCAAGATTCTATTTTAATGGAATTAGAAGGCCCTCAAGATTTAAAAAGATATATGAAGCTCCTAGAGTGCATGAGAAGGGTCAAACATTGGTATGGAAGTGAAAATAAGTTAGGAATAATCATATTGAGACCAAGAGTCAAGATGGACTATTTTCTAATTAAGAATACAAGAATAAAGTGGATTTTATGCTAGTTTAGACTACCTTTCACATTCAAGATGAGCATGAAATGGTATATAGATAGTGGATTTTCAAGATAGATGATTTGAGACAACTATAATGTCATCTCATTAGAGAAGAATATTGCAAGAATAATAATGTTTAAAGACAACACAACTACTAATATATTTTTCAAGGGTATCTTAAGTTTGGAAAATGAAAATACCAAGACATAAAATGTGTAATGTGTGAAAGGTTGAAAAAATTACCTTATTAGTGTAAATAAAATGTATAATCAAGGACACACACTAAAATTTAATGATAGAGCATGTGAAATAAGGAAAGCCAAATCAAGATGGATAATTTCCAATGCTAAGAGGACTAACAATAATCGATATGTCTTAAATTAGATCAAGAAGGAGAGATGATTTATGAGTAATATGGATGAAATTTAGCTATGACACAAAAGGTTAGGTCATCTAAAATTTTGAAATCTAGTCAAGATAAGATTTAAGAAATATGTGAAGAACATGCCTAAGGTCATCCAACCTACAAACATACATTATAAATCATGTCAACATGATAAGCATACTAGAAGAAGGTTAAAGTCCAAGGAGTATTATACTACCATAGCCCTGGAGTTAATACACACTAATCTCTGTGGGCCTAAAATAATTCAAGGAAATAGATACTCAATTCTACTCATAGATGACTACACAAGAATGACTTGGGTAGCATTCTTGAGAGAAAAGTCAAAAGCTCTTGACAAGTTTAAGGAATTCAAGGATCTTATTGAGAATGATATGAATGTGAAGATGAAATGTCTAATATCTGATAGAGGAGCAGATTTTTGGTCCAATTAGTTTGATTACTTTTGTGAGGTTCATGGAATAAGGAGATAGTTTTTAGCAGCTAGATCACCTTAGTGATATGGGGTAATAGAAAGAAAGAGTAAGATAGTTCAAGATATGGATAAAACTATGATAAATTAGTAGATATTATCTAATGGATATTGGATATAGGTAGTAAGTACTAAAATCTACATTTTGAATTAGGGAGATCTAAGGACTAATGGCAACAAGACTCCTTATGAAGTATGAAAAGGAAGACCTACTAATGTGGAATAGTTTAGAGTGTTTGGGAGAAAATGTTCATTAAAAGAGATGATGAAGACTTAGGAAAGTTTGATTCTATATTTTATTAAGGTAAATTATTAGGATACTCATCAATGAGCTTAGCCTATGGATGTTATAACAAAACATTATAGAAGATAGTGGAGAGAACCAATGTGAATATTGATGAGACATGGAAATCACACTCATAATCAAAGGATACTTTAGAGAATATGGAATCTAATGATGAATAATAAACTATAGAGGTTGATGAGGAAGAATAATAAGTTTAGGAGAGATAAGACTCAAAATGTCCCTCAAGATAGATTTAAATAGATCATCCTGATTCTCAAATCATTAACAATAAGATTGCAGGTATGAAAATAAGGAGGAGACTAGTAAGTAATAAAAATAAAGATAATATTGATCTATTATATAATATTAACCCTAAGAATATTATATAATAAAGAAAAGATAAATTTTAAATAGGTTCTATGAATGAGGAGTTAGAGCAAATAGAGAATAATGAGACTTAGGAACTAGTTCCTAGGACTAAAGATAAGAATGTCATTGAGACAAAATGGGTGTTTATAAACAAATTGAATGAAGATGGATAAGTCATTAGGAATCAGGCTAGATTTTTATGAAAGGGATATACACAAGTTAAAGGGATAGAATTTGAGGATACCTTTGCACTAGTAGGAAGATTAGAGGGCATCGGCTTATTTCTAGCATATGCAAGATTTAAAATGTTCAAGGTATACAAGATGGATGCTAAATCTACCTTTTTTAATAGGAATTTAGAAGAGGAGGTATACGTAGAATAATCTAAGGTGTTCTCATTATAATGTGACAAGGACTATGTTTACAGGTTGAAAAAGGCTCTTTATGGTCTAAAGTAAGCTCCTAAAGCTTGGTATTCCAGGTTGAACATGTATATATTGGATCAAGGATTTAAAAGAGGATTTGTAGATAGTAATATATACATAAATTTAGAAGATGATCACTAGTTGATAATAGTTGTATGTGTGGATGACATCATTTTTGGTGGAAATAATGAGAACATGACCAAAGGCTTTATAAAGGTGATGAAGAAAGAGTTTGAGATGTCCATGCTTGGAGAGATATATTTCTTTCTTGGGCTATAAATCACTCAATATAAAAAATGTATATTCATTTCACAATATAAGTACATAAGAGATATGTTGAAAAAGTTTGAGGTAGAATATTTTAAGGCAATTTATACACCTATGATCACAGGGTGTAAGTTGAGAAAGGAAGATAAGTATCCAAAGGTATATCAAGCATCATATAGGTTAATGACTAGAAGTTTTATATACACCATTGGCTCTAGACCTAATATCATGAAAGTAGTAGGTCTTGTTGGAATATTTCAAGAAAATCCAAAGGAAAATAATCTACAAGTAGTCAAAAGGATACTTAGGTATCTCAAGGGGACCATGGAGTATGGGTTTTGATATCTAAGGAACATGGAGTTTAATATGATAGCCTATATAGATGTAGACTAGAAAAGAAATATAGATGATAGGAAAAGTACCAATAGGGGAACATTCTTCTTAGGTTTGTGCCTAGTTTCATGGATAAGCAAGAAGTAACCATCAATATCATTATCCACTTGTGAGGCTAAGTACATTATATAATCTTCCTGTTGCACTCAGGTCCTATGGATGAGATGGACCCTAAAAAAATATAAGGTGGAGTCTAATGGTACTAACACTATCTATTATGATAATACAAGTGTTATAAGTGTCTCAAAAAGTCCCTCAAAGTTCTGTGAAGATCATGCCTAAGATCATCAAACCTATAAAGATACTTCGTAAAGCATGTCAACATGTAAGAAAACTAGAAGAAAGTTCAAGTCTAAGGAAGACTCTACTACTAAAACCTTGGTGTTAATAAATATTGATATTTATGGGACTATAATAATTCAAAGCATTAATGGAAATATATACTTCATGCTACTCATAGATGACTACACAAGAATGACCTGGGTGGCATTCTTGAGAGAAAGGTTAGAATATCTTGACAAGTTCAAGGCATTGAAGGCTCTTTTTGAGAATGAGAAGAATGGGAATATCAAGTGTCTAAGATCTGACAGACAAGGAGAGTTTTAGCCTAATGAGTTTGATGACTTATATGAGGTTCATAGAATAAGGAGATAGTTATTAGTAGCTAGAATACCTCAGTAGAATGGGTTAATGGGAAAAAAGAATATAATAGTTCAAGAGATAGCTAGAACTATGCTAAATTAGTATATATTATCTGATGGATATTGGAGTGAGGTAGTAAGCACTACAATCTACATTTTGAATTGAGGAAAGATAAGGACTAATGACAACAAGACTCCTTATGAACTATGGAAAGGAATACCTACTAATGTGGAACACTTTAGAGTGTTTGGAAGTAAATTTATCATCAAAAGAGATGATCAAGACTTAGGAAAGTTTAATTCTAGATCTGATAAAGGTATATTATTAGGATACTCATTGATGAGGTCATCATATAAATGTTATTAAATAGGGCTATAGAATATAGTGGAGAGAACCTATGTGAAGATTGATGAGACAAGGAAATCACACTCACATTCAAAGGATACTTTAGAGAATATGGAATTCAATAATGAAGAGGAAACTATAGAGGTTGATGAGGAAGAATAAGACATTGAGGAGACATAGGGCTCAAAATGTCCCTCAAGATAGATTCAAAGAGAGCATCCTAAATCTCAAATCAATAGCAATAAAAATGTAGGTATGTAAATAAGGAGGAGATTGATAATTAATCTAAATCAAGATAATATTTCTTTATTATCTAATATTGAACCTAAGAATATTATAGAATTAAGCAAATACAAATTTTGGATAGGTTCTGTGAATGAGGAGTTAGACCAAATAGATAATAATGAGACTTAGGATCTATTTCCTAGGCCTAAATACAAGAATTTCATTGGGACAAAATGGGTGTTTATAAACAAGTTGAATGAAGATGGATAAGTCAGTAAGAACAAGGCTAGATTGGTATGTAAGGGATATATACAAGTTGAAGGAATAGACTTTGAGGAGACCTTTGCTCTAGTAGAAATATTAGAGGTCATGTGATTGTTTACAACTATGTAGGATTCAAAGGGTTCAAGGTATACAAGATGAATGTTAAATCTACTTTTTCGAATGGCAATTTAGAAGAGGAAGTATATATAGATTAACTTGAGGGGTTCTCACTATAAGGTGATGAGGACTATGTTTGTTGGTTGAAAAAGGCTCTTTATGGTCTAAAACAAGTTCTTAGAGCTTGGTATTCTAGTTTGGACATGTATTTGTTGGATTAAGGATTCAAAAAGGGATTTGTAGATAGTAATCTATACATAAAGTTAAATTTTGATCATCAGTCGATAGTAGTTTTATATGTGGATGACATCATCTTTTTTAGAAACAATGAGAACATGACCAAAGGCTTTACAAAGGTGATGAATAAAGAGTTTGAGATGTTCATGTTCGGAGATATATCATTCTTTCTTTGGTTCAAAATCACTCAATAGAAAAAATGTATATTCATTTCAAAATCTAAGTACATAAGAGAGATGTTGAAGAAGTTTGTGATGGAATATTTCAAGGTAGTTAGTACACCTATGATCACAAGGTGTAAATTTAACAAAGAAGATGAGTATCCAAAGGTACATCAAACATCATATTGGTTAATGTTTGGAAGTTTGATATACACCACTGAATCTAGAGTGAACATCATGAAATAAATAGGTCTTATGGGAAGATTTCAAGCAAATCGAAAGTAAAATCATTTGCAAGCAGTCAAAATGATACTTAGGGATCTCAAGGGGACTATGAAGTATGGGTTATGGTATCTAAGGAGAAAATAATTCAATTTGAAAGCCTATATAGATGTAGATTGGAAAAGAAGTCTAGATGGTAGGAAAAGTACCAATTGAGGAGCCTTCTTCTTAGTTTAGTGCCCAGTTTCATGGATAAGTAAAAATCAATCATCAGTAGAAATATACACTTGTGAGGCTGAGTACATTGTAGTAGCTTTATGTTTCAATCAAGTTCTATGGATGAAACATAACTAAAAGACTGAAATGTGGAGTATGATGGTCCTAACCCTTTTTATTATGATAATACAAGTGTTATAAGTGTCTTAAGAGGTCCCTCAGATGTTTGTGAAGATCATGCCTAAGATCATGAAACCTACAAACATACTTTGCAAAGCATGTCAACATGTAAGCAAAATAGAAGAAGGTTCATGTCCAAAGGGTAATCTACTACTATAACCTTGGTGTTAATAAAGACTAATATTTTTGGGCCTATAAGATTTTAAAGCATTCATGGAAATAGATAGTTCATGATACTGATAAATGACTACATAAGAGTGACTTGGGTATCATTCTCTAGAGAAAATTTAGAATTTCTTGACAAGTTCAAGGAATTTAAGGCTCTTGTTAAGAATGAGATGAATGGTAATATCAAGTGTCTAAGATTTGATAGAGGAGGAGAGTTTTGGTCCATTGAGTTTGATGGCATTTTTGAGGTTCATGGAATAAGAAGATAGTTTTCAACATCTAGAATACCTTAGTAGAATGGGGTAGTGGAAATAAAGAGTAGGATAGTTCAAGAGATGGATAGAACTATGCTAAATGAGTATATATTATCTGATTGATATTGGAGAGAGGTAATAAACACTTAAATCTACATTTTGAATAGATAAAAACTAAGGACTAATGGAAAAAATACTCCTTATGAACTATGGAAAGGTAGACCTACTAATGTGGAACACTTTAGAGTGTTTATGAGAAAATGTTTCATCAAAACAACTGATGAAAAATTAGGATTTTTTTTATTCTAGATCTTATAAAGATATATTATTAGGATACTCATCAATGAGCTCAGCCTATAGATGTTATAGTAAAAGGTTTCAGAAGATAGTGGAAAGCACCAATATGAATATTGATGAGACAAAGAAATCACGCTCATAGTCAAAGGATACTTTAGAGAATATGTAATTCAAAAATGAAGAGGAAACTATAGAGGTTAATGAGAAATATGAAAAATTTGAGGAGAGACAGGACTCAAAAGGTTGCTCAAGACAAATTTAAAGAGATAATCCTAAATCCCAAATTATTAGCAATAAAAATGTAGGTATGCAAATAAGGAGGAGACTAGTAAGTAATCTAAATCAAGAGAATGTTTCTCTATTATCTATTGAACTTTAGAATCTTATAGAAGAAGGCAAAGAAATGTTTTGGATAGGTTATATGAATGAGGAGTTAGACCAAATAGATAAGAATGAGACTTGGGAAATAGTTCCTATGCTTAAATACAAGAATGTCATTGGGACAAAATGAGTGTTTATAAACAAGTTGAATGAAGATGGATAAGTCAATAGGAACAAGGCTAAAAAGGTATGCAAGGGATATGCCTAACTTAAAGGGATAGACTATGAGGATACCTTCATACCAATAGAAAGGTTTAAGGACATTATATTGTTTATATCATATGCAAGATTCAAAGTATTTAAGGTATACCATATGGATGTCAAATCAACCTATTTGAATTATAAATTGGAAGAGGAGGTGTACATAGAAAAACTTGAGGGGTTCTCAGTATCAAGTGACAATGACTATGTTTGTAGGTTTAAAAAGGCTCTTTATGGTATAAAGCAAGCTCCTAGATCTTTGTATGCTACATTGGACAAGTATATTTTGGATCAAGGATTAAAAATATGATCATCAGTTGATAGTAGTTGTATATGTGGATGACATCATCTTTGGTGGAAATAATGAGAACATGAGCAAAGGTTTTATAGAGGTGATGAATAAAGATTTTGAGATGTCCATGCTTGAAAAGTTATCATTAATTCTTGGTTTATAAATCACTCAATCTAAAAAATGTATATTCATTTCACATACTAGGTACATAAGAGAAATGTTGAATAAGTTTGAGATGGAAGATTTCAAGGTAGTTAGTAAACCTATGATCACAGGGTGTAAGTTGAGAAAGAAATATGAGTATCTAAAGGTACATCAAACATCATATAAGTTAATGATTAGAGGTTTGATATACATCACCACCTCTAGATCTAACATCATGTAAGCATTAGGTCTTGTGGGAAGGTTTTAAGTAAATCCAAAGGAAAGTCATTTGCATGTAATCAAAAGGATACTCAAGTACCTCAAGTGGTTTATGGAGTATGGGTTGTAGTATCCAAGGAGCATGGAATTAAATTTAATAGACTATATAGATATAGACTGGGTAAGAAGTCTAGATGATAAGAAAAGAACCAATGGAGGAGCCTTCTTTTTAGGTTAGTGCCTAGTTTTATGGATAAGTAAGAAGCAACCATCAATAGCATTATCCACTTGTGAGGTTGAGTACATTGCAACAAATTTATGTTGTACTCAAGTTCTATGGATGAGGTAGACCTTAAAATACTATAAAATGGAGTATGATGGTCCTAACCCTATATATTATGTCAATACAAGTGCTACAATCATCTCAAAAGGTCCCTTAGAAGTCAGTGAAGAACAAGCTTAAGATCACCAAACCTAAAAAAATACTTTTCAAAGCATGTCAACATGGTAATTAGACTAGAATAAGGTTTAATTATAAGGATTAATCTACTATTAGACCCTTAGAGTTAGTACACCTTGATCTCTGTAGGCCTACATAAATTCAAATCATTCAAGTAAATAGATAATTCATGCTACTCATGGATGAATACACAAGAATGACTTGGGTAGCATTTTTGAGAGAAAAGTTAGAAGCTCTTGACAAGTTCAAGGCATTCAAGGCTCTTGTGGAGAATGAGAAGAATGGGAATATCAAGTGTCTAAGATCTGACAGAGGAGGAAATTTTTGCTCCAATGAGTTTGATGACTTTTGTGAGGTTAATGGAATAAGGAGATAGTTCTCAGTAGCTAGAATACTTAAGTAGATTGGGGTAGTGGAAATAAAAAGTAGGATATTTAAAGAGATAAATATAACTATGCTAAATGAGTATATATTATCTGATGTATATTGAAGAGAGGTAATAAGCATTCCAATCTACATTTTGAATAGAGGACAACTAAGGACTAATGGCAACTAGACTCCTTATGAATTGTGGAAAGGTAGACCTACTAATGTGGAACATGTTAGAGTGTTTGGGATCAAATGTTTCATCAAAAGAGATGATGAAAAATTAGGAAAGTTTGATTCCACAACTGGTAAAGGTATATTATTAGGATACTCATCAATGAGCTAAACTTATAGATGTTATATAAAAATGTTACAGAATATAGTGGAAAGCACCAACATGAATATTGATGAGACAAGGAAATCACACTCATAGTCAAAGGATACTTTAGAGAATATGGAATTCAAGAATGAATAGGAAACTATAGAGGTTAATGAGGAAGAAGAAAAATTTGAGGAGAGACAGGACTCAAAATGTCCCTCAAGATAGATTCAAAGAGATCATCTTGAATCTCAAATTATTATCAATAAGAATGTAGGAATGAAAACAAGGAGGAGACTAGTAAGTAATCTAAATCTAGAGAATATTTCTCTATTATCTAAGATTAAACCTAAGAATATTATTGAATTAATGAAAGACAAATTTTGGATAGCTTTTATGATTGAGGAGTTAAACCAAATAGAGAAGAATGAGACTTGATAACTAGTTCTTAGACCTAAAGACAACAATGTCATAAGGACAAAATGGATGTTTATAAACAAGTTGAATGAATTTGGATAAGTCACTAAGAACAGGGCCAGATTGGTATGCAAGGAATATTCACAAGTTGAAGGGATAGACTTTGAGGAAACCTTTTCACTAGTAAAAATATTGGAGGCCATCAGATTATTTATAGCATATGTAGGATTCAAAGGGTTCAAAGTATATAATATGGATGTCAAATATTCCTTTTTTAAGGGCAATATGGAAGATGAGGTGTAAATGGAGAAGCTTGATGGCTTCTCACTCTAAGGTGACAAGGTCCATGTTTGTAGGTTGAAAAAGTTTCTTTATGGCCTAAAGCAAGTTCCTAAAGCTTGGTATACCAAGTTGGAAAAGTACATGTTAGATAAAGGATTTAAAATAGGAGTTATAGATAGTAATGTATACACAAATTCAAAAGATGACCATTAGTTGATAGCAGTTGTATATGTGGATGGCATCATATTTGGTGGAAACTATGAGAACATGACCAAAGGCTTTGTAGAGGTTATGAAGAAAGAGTTTGAGATGTCCATGCTTAGAGCGATATCATTAATTCTTGGGTTGTAAATCACTCAATTTGAAAAACATATATTCATTTCACAATCCAAGTATATAAGAAAGATTTTGAATAAGTTTTAGATGGAAGATTTAAAGGTAGTTATTACACCTATGATCATAGGGTGTAAATTGAACAAAGAAGATGAGTATCCAAAGGTACATCAAACATCATTTAGGTCAATGATTGGAAGTTTGATATATATGACTACCTCTAGATATGACATCATGTAAGTAGTAGGTCTTATGGGAAGGTTTCAATCAAATCCAAAGGAAAATCATCTATAAGTAGTGAAAAGTATACTCAAGTATCTCAAGGGGACTATGGAGTATAGGTTGTGGTATCCAATGAGCATGAAATTCAATTTGATAGCTTATATAGATGCAGATTAGGTAATAAGTCTAGATGATAGGAAAAGTACCAGTAGAAGAGCCTTCTTCTTAGATTGGTGCCTAGTTTCATGGAAAAGCAAGAAGGAACCATTAGTAGCATTATCCACTTGTGAGGCTGAGTACATTGTAGCAACTTCATATTGAACTCAAGTATTATGGATGAGATAGACCATAAAAAAATATAATGTGGAGTATGATGGTCATAATACTATCTATTATGATAATACAAGTGTTATAATCATCTCAAAAGGTCCTTTAGAAGTTTGTGAATAACATGGCTGTGATCACCAAACCTACAAACATACTTTTCAAAGCATGTCAACATGGTAAGTAGCCTAGAAGAAGGTTCAAATCTAAGGAGTACTCTAATAACAGACCCTTAGAGTGAATACACATTGAACTCTATGGGTCTACAAGAATTTAAAGCATTCAATAAAATAGATACTTCATGCTACTCATACATAACTACACAAGAATGACCTAGGTAACATTCTTAAGAGAAAAGTTGGAAGTTATTGACAAAGTTCAAGTCATTTAAGTCTCTTGTTGAGAATGAGAAGAATGGGAAGATTAAGGGTCTAAGATCCTGACAGAGGAGGAGAGTTTTAGTGTAATGATTTTGATGAATTTTGTGAGGTTCATGGAATAAGGAAAATTTTCTCAACAGCTAGAATACCTTAGTAGAACGGAGTAGTGGAAAGAAAGAATAGGATAGTTTAAGAGATGGTAATAACTATACTACATTAGTATATTTTATCTGATGGATAATGGAGATAATAAGTAATGCAATCTACATTTTGAATAGAGGACATCTAAGGACTCATGGCAATAAGACTCCTTATGAAACATGGAAAGGAAGACCTAATGTGGAACACTTTAGAGTGCTTGAGAATAAATGTTTCATCAAAAGAGATGATAAAGACTTAGGAAAGTTTTTTTCCAAATTAGATGAAGGTATATTATTAAGATACTCATCAATGAGCTCTTCCTATAGATGTTATAACAAAAGGTTATAGAATATGGTGGAGAGCACCAATGTGAAGATTTATGAGACAAGGGAATCAAACTCATAGTCAAAAGATAATTTAGAGAATCTAGAATTCAATAATGAAGAGGAAACTATAGATATTTATGAGGAAGAAGAATAAGTTGAGGAGAGACAAGACTCAAAATGTCCCTCAATATGGATTCAAAGAGATCATCTTGAATTTCAAATCATTTGTAATAAGAATGCAAGTATGTAAACAAGGAAGAGATTGGTAAGTAATCTAAATCAAGATAATTTTTCTCTATTATCTAAGATTGAACATAGAAGTATTATAGAAGCAACTAGAGAAAAAATTTGGATAGGTTTTATGAATGATGAGTTATTCTAAATAGAGAAGAATGAGACTTGGGAACTAGTTCCTAGGCCTAAAGATAAGAATGTCATTGGGACAAAATGGATGTTTATAAATAAGTTGAATGAATATGGATAAGTCACTAGGAACAAGGCTCGAATAATATTTAAGGGATATGCATAAGTTTAAGGGATAAACTTTAAGGAAACCTTTGTATTGTAGGCACCTAAATCTGGCCATCAATAACCTTCAATTAGGATTTTGACCAATTTTCACCTAAACATGCACAATCTAGACTAAAAACACTAAAACATATTAAATTGATGTGAAACTGACATATTCAAGTGCCAATTTTAGCTAGGGTATCTCGAAATGGGGCAATGAAATTTATGGACTAGCTAACTTTGATCAGATCATTTCGAGTCAAAATGTTAGTTTTGCACCTGGGTGCTCTGGATTGCTCTTTCCTATCAAATATTCTACACAAGATGCATGAATTTGTTATTTTTTATTGGTAAAATTCTAAATAGGAATATGGTTCCAATGCATCTGACATGGACTTCCAATTCTAATCTAGTCATATTATGGACTAATAATAAGACATTCTGATTAATTTGAGTAATTTGTGCACAAAGTGCTTAATCATGCTGAAGAGCTAATTAACCCAAATCAAGGTATACTAAAAAATTCCATGGAAACTTGTTGAATACTTGTTTTTAGAAATGAATATTGAATATCAACATCATTATGTGACCTTATTTCTTGGGAAGACATCCCTAGGCCATAAATGCCATAAATATTAAGATTCATGCCCTCCATGCCTCATCAATGCCTTCCATGATGCCCTCCATGCCTCTTAATTACCCCTTATTCCAATTTCATGATGAGGATAATTACAAACTTAATTCCAAAAATTTAATTAATCCTCAACCACAAATCTAAATCTTGAGATGGACAGTTCAGGTTGGTTCTAGACATTTGCAAAAATCTATAAATAGGAGGCCTTACCACATCATTTCTAAGACTTGAGAATGTAAAGTTATAATGCAAGATTGGTTCTAAAAGCTTCATGAAACTAGTGTTACCATGCCAAATTTATTCCAAGTTAATATACAAGCCAAAGGTGCTAAGGAGAGGTGGAGGTAGACAAGACATGGACTTCTAATTCCAATATAGTCGAATTATGGACCAATAACAAGACATTCTGATCAATTTAAGTAATTTATGCATAAAGTGCTTAATCATGATTGATATTTAATTAACCAAAATCAAGGCATAATAATAAATTTCATGAAAACATGTTGAATACTTGTTTTTAGAAATGAATATTAAATATTTGCATCATCAGGTGACCTCATTTCTTGGGAAAACATCCCTAGGCCATAAATGCCACAAGTATCAGGATTCATCCCTCCATGCCTCATCAATGCCTTCCATGATGCCCTCCATACCTCTTAATTTCCTCTTTTTCCAATGTTATAATGAGGATAACTACAAATTTAATTCCAAAAATTTAATTAATCCTCAACGACACATCTCAATCTTAAGATGGACAGTTCAGGTTGATTCTAGACATTTGAAAAAATCTATGAGTAGGAGGCCTTACCACATCATTTATAAGACTTGAAAATGCAAATTTATAATTTAGGATTGGTTTTAAAAGCTTCATAAAACTAGTGTTACCATGCCAAATTAATTCTAATCCAAGCCAAGCTACAAGCCAAAGGTGCCAAGTAGAGATAGAGGTAGACAAGCTTCCATTGCCAAGGACTTCATGAGTACAAGCCGAGCAAGCCACTACTACAAAGGCATTTGGAGTATCCAAGGAAGGTGAAGTAATTATTGTGTTTTATTCGTTACTTGTTAGTTGTGTTTATCATTTTTTTTGGTTAACTAAGCTCTCCTTAGTGTCTAGGCCTAGGGATGTTAGGCTATTAGTGTGTTTATTTTGTTTTGTTTTTATTTTGGAACTAACACCATACTAACCATCCTCTCCTGAGTCAATTTCCTAGATCACATTATGGAACACCTAGTGGGAATAAATTCATCTCACACCTGAAGAATATCATTTTTAAACTCTAAAATATTTATTTGGACCTTTAAAACTCTTGCAAATTGATTTTCTAACTTTATTTTGCCATTTTTGGTTGCCACAGTTTTACACAATAACCAACATTGAGAAGTAAGACTGACATCAGCTACATAGCTTAATTGATGTCAATTAGCAAAATCAAGATTGGTTAGATTTTATTTAGCCAAGGTAACCATCATCAGTTGTATATAACCAACATCGGCAACTGTGTTTTTGCAAAGACAGACCTGAGAGCTATTTTTCCAAGGTTCATTATTTCAAACCAAAAAGAGATTCAAAGCTAAAGGACATGCTAACATTTTTACTACAATACCAAGCCTGATATTTATTCAAAACATGTTTAAATCACCATTTCATGCTTAAAAAATAATTAGGAACCTTGTTTTGGGTATTTAACAAAGAATTTAGATATTTTTGGTGAATGTTTTCAAAGTTTGCAACTAAGACCAAGGGGTCAAATGAACACCACAAAATATTTAATTTGGGTTTAAAATTGACACACTTGTAAATTTTTGTTTGAAATAATTGTTTAAATTAAATTTTTATTTGGAAAAAGAGGAATGTTGTGTGTATGCTCTTCCATTTGTCCCCTATAGGGAACACTTGGAATCAAAAGTGCCATTTCTATTACAAGTAGCCTAGTCCAAGGCTTAGAAATAATCTCATCTAAATCACTCCCCAAAAATGCATCTAAGTTTGGGTGACCTTGAAAATGACTCTAAAGTCTTTCTACTTTCATGCTTTCTTTATTTTTATACAAACTTGGCTTGCGAGGTAGACTTCATAACCTCGCAAGAGTCTTTTAGGGAAGCTTTGACCTAGGGTTTCACCTCCCAAAATTGACTTCATTTATCTCCTTTGGAGTTGCACACAAGATTTAGTGGCACTTTGGACATCACACTACACTGAGCGAATAGTAGGATGTGGTATTTACAAATAAGACTAGACCTTTTTTCAACAAACCAAGTGATATGGACCCAAAATCCATGATTTTATTTTTCATTATTTTGCATGAAAGTCATTATATAATTGATTCCCCTAGATCATTCAAAAACTTGTTAGATCTTAGACAAATCCCTGCTTACTATGGAAGTATTATTTGTGCAAGGTGCATGTCAAGGTCCATATCATAGTATTGTCACTAGAGAGAAGAGGGGTGTAAAAAGCCTACTATATAATGTGCATTTACTTTTGGATGAACACTTAAAATCCTCTCAAATGATGTATATTGATGGATTCTAATAATACCAAACAACCTTGGCAGTTTAAGATCTAAGAGTAGTAAATTTGTTGGGCTTGTCCTAGATAAAAGTCTTGTCTGAAGTCAAAACTCGATGGAAACAAATAATCTAAACCAAACACATTATCCAAATTTTCCTTTAAACAAAGAGGCATTATGCTACCTGCATGAGATCATCAATTTGCCTTCTTCAAAACTTCATCAAAAGCCTGAGAATCATATCATCCACATTGGTGTAGTTATGCTTCCCAATTGAGTCTAGAACTTTACCAAAGTTATTTAAAGTCCTTCACTTATAATCTAAATTCAAAATTTCACCTTTATAAGTTTATAGGTTTGATGTGTTAAGTGGGTTCATCATTTGTACTAAAATTCAATAAACTTAGGTTTAATTTCTAATTTGGGTTGAGGGTTGTTTAAGACTCATAATCATTATCAACATTTGATAGACTTAAGCCATTTTGTGTTAAACACTTTCACTTTGAGTCTATGAACCATACTATTTTGAATCAAGAAATGTAGTGTTATGCTATAAAAATTGTAGGAAAACATCTTTGCCTTAGAGAGTTTTTGAAACAAACCTTTTTGTTAGACCTTTTGGGTGTTATGTTGTTGTTACGTTGCCTAATTTTTTTTTTTGAATATTGTTTCATAGACCCTCTTACATAGAGTTCCAAAATTGTTCCTACATTTTTAGACCAATCCAAGTGTACTTTTATGATATTTTATCTTAAAAAGTTATATTATTCACTTTTGTCTAGTTTGTTTGTCAAAAAAACTAAGTTTTATACCTTTTTTGTGAGAAAATAAACCATTTCTAAAGTGCCTTTTATTTCATACCTTATACCTAGTTGATCAAGTTCATGTCCAAGAATCAAATGCCTAGTGTTTGTTAGAAGTGTTTCAAGTCCATTAGATTAAAAATTTCATCTATTTCAAATTCTAGATTTTGACTCTGTTTGGCCAAGAGTCTTAGCACATATTTTGTTTGAGCCTAGGTTTTGATGTCGTGTTTGTCTAAAAGACCTAGCAACTTTTAAATTCCTAGATTAGATTGATTTAAAACACTTCAACCTTAGAGTTTGGCATTTTGATTTTTTTTCCATTTACTTGATTACCTTTGTGTGAATGGTGAAATGTTATATATTTCATGTTAGTTTATTTCCTCACAAATCTTTGCATAAACCTTTTGATACTTTTGACAAATCTAGACCATGTTAGAACATCATCTATTTTAGACATTCTCCTTTTTTTTAGATTTTGAAGAACTCTTTGACCTTTTATTTCAAAATAATTGACTATGGATCCCAACATGTTTTCCTACACTCGTAGTTGACTCATGTACAATATGGGGATTATTAATGTAGTTACATGAGAAGAAATGGTGCAAGACCCCTCTATAGATAATATTGTTTATGAGATGGATTCTTATCCCTATTATAGCAATCAATCAAGGGCACAAAACTAAGATCCAATGGCTAACTATTTGGTTAACACACCACCTTATTCGAAACAAGATCAAGAATAGACTACACAATACCTGCAGTAGATGAGCTAGTACTTCAATAGTCATATTCTACTAATACAACTTCCATGTATGATCCAGTTTTGTTTGAGTGACATTTTTTAGAGAATAAAGATGAGATTTTGGTTATAGCCATAGAGGTAGGGGCCAAGTTTCCAGTAACATTCTCCCATGAAAATTTTCCAAGTCTAGTAAGAGTGCCCCATAATATCATTTACGATCAACAAGCTTCTTCTAGCAATCTGATGGCTCTAGTCTAAATAACATACCAAGATCCTAATATATCTAATCAAGGTAAAAACATCATGGAAGATCACTTTAATAAAGTGTAGACAACATATCAAACCTACCTCAATCTAGCATGTGATTTCAATCAAATGGAGATGGTAAGTAAGCCTCTTATTGACCTAGTTCCTTCAACATGAGTGTTAATAGAGTTAACTAGACAAAAAAAATCTGAATTCTAACCTATTCATACAAATCACTTTGATAAATAACTTGATGCATATTCCTATTATTGAATAAGTGTCTTCAGCCTCTATACTAAATAGTGAGCTAAACATAGTAGATAATGTGAAAACAACATCTAATCCTAATCAAAGTGGTACTAACATGCAAAAAATTAGCCAAAAACATGTGCCTATAGTTAATCCTATGAATAAGTCCTCATACTAGGGAGTAGGAGTTTCTACACCCCAACATCAACTAGTTACTTCCTCTAGTGTACAACCTATGGGATTAGGTAATAAAATAATAGCTAATTTCATGCCTTAATGATAGAATGTGATGAACCCTACTCCTCCTCAACAAGTAATGAGTAAGATTCCACAACAACATGCACAATCTAGTGTATCAAGACAACAAGGGACAAATACATCACCACCTCAATCATGGGTAATAAATGTTCCACCTCACTAGGTAATGATGAATATAGCTCTTCAATCATAGACTAATGTGCCAATACAAAACCAAGCAATGAATAGTCAATAATGTGCAAATATTGGTTAGTGATAGATGCCAAATTTGTAACTTGCTTTCACTTCCTCATAGGGATTCATATATTAAGGAGGTCCCCATGTTCTCAAGTTCTTATTAGATAACTATTAGTTTAAAATTTGCCACAAATATAGAGATAGGGTCTTGGTCCACAAGTTCCCACTCAACAGTAAGGTTTGATTAGTCGGTAGCATGTACCTTTCAACCATAGTAGGCATAGTATAGTTATATTCCTCCATCCCAACCACAAAATCCTCCAAGTCAAACCTTTATCACCAACCTAAACTAGAATGTCACATAACCAAGTGTGAAATTTCAAGTACATCCTAATCCACGTATGTGTATTCCTGGTCCATTCCCCAGCCAAACCAATGTACCCCAATAGGTATTTTTATCATACCCTAGTCAAAGTGTCCCACTTGTGACCCCCAAATCATCGACCCAAATTCTCCCTCAAACCAATATTCGTTCCAATTTTTTATCCCAAGAATTGTTATATATGAAGGATGCAATTGCTACCATTCAAGCTGGTAAACAAACTAAAAAGTTAAAATTGGATGACGTATGTTCTTATCCATTCAATATGGAGTATTTGTAAATACCATTGCCTCTAAGATATGAACCATTGAAATTTGATAAATACAAAGGAAAACATGACCCTAAGGCTCATTTGACTGAATTCTTTGTCATTTGTCAACTAGTGGCATATAAAGACATATACCTTTTGCTATTGTTTCCAAGGAGATTGGATGGACAAGCCTTAGAGTTGTTTTTGAAGTTTCCCAAAAATTCAGTAATGGATTTTGATAATCTTTCTAATAAGTTTATGCAAAACTTTTATTATAATCTTGAGCATTAAATTTCACTTGTGGACTTAACACAAGCAAAGCAAAAATTTAATGAGAGTTTTGTAATTTATTTCTGGTGTTGGAGATCCATTGCAAGCCATTTCACCAATAGTTTACTAGATAAACAATTAGCCACTATGTTTACCAAAAAATTAGATAGTGAGATAGCTTACCATCTAGAACTATAATGTGCACATACATTCAAGGAGATCATTGATAAAGGTTTGTTGATCAAGTGAGCACTCATCAATAAATGAGTCATCAAGATTAATTTAACTAATCAAAATCAAGGTACCAATTAGGGAAATGACCAACATCCCATTCAAGTGAAAACCTAACAATTAACACATGCTAATAACCAAGAAAGACTGAAGCAATTCAACCATAACAAGAATGTTATGGGAAATGGAGTAACAAAATCCCATCATGTTGAAATGGTGAAAACATTATTCACACCACTTTTTTAGCTAACTCCTACCCAAAAACCTCTCCAAATAATACTAAAAGCACAACAACCAAGACCTGGACAACAAATAAAGAAACTGTTACCATTACAAACCCCTCCTCCTAGGAGAATAATGCCTACACATTATGTATTTAGTGACCTAGGAGAACCTATTGATTCTATATTTTTAAAGATTACTAACACTAATCTAATTAATTGGCCTATACCAAAGCATTATCTACAAGGCATTCATTATTCTTATTAGTATCATGAAAATGAATTCTGTGACTATCATCATGTCAATGGGCATAATCTATGAAGATGTGTCAAAATCAAACATCTAATTGGGAATATGTTTAAGAATGGGGAGATAATATTAGATAATGGTGATTCCACTTCTAATAAAAATATTGGGATTTATCAAAACCATTTTATTCAACATAACAATCAACAACAATAAAAAAATTAGAAATAACAACAATGGCCATTGCAATAGTAAAATCAATAGTATCAAAATCAAAGCCCAAACTAGCAAAATCAACAAAATCAATAACATAACCCACAATGAAAAAATAATGGATAAAACCAAGGTCAACATAGTAATAAACAAAAAACCTATTATGTAGTTGTACATGAATACAATAGGGTTATAGGTCATATTGTAAGGGGTAACGTTAATACCATCTCCATTAATCCTAGACCAAATACTAATCAATCTAGACCATTCCTAAACAAAAACATTCAACCAAATTGCATGGATAATACTTATTTGACTTGGGAATGCATACAAGCAAACCAAAAAATAGGACTTCCCCTTTTTGACCTTATATTGATAACTCATTCTTGCCATGTGACCACATCTAAGTGCACTAATAATTGAGACTTGTCATGTCTGATCCCACACCATTTCTAATATTGGTTAGCAATATTTGGCTAGTATTTAATCCTGATTGTGAAATCACAACTTAAAAGTTGAAGATTACTATCCCAAGCCCACAACCATCTACCAATTTGCCTATCATCCAACTAACCATTCAGTTTTAGAATATACCATTCGCTACTGACCAAGACAAGAAATTTGATATTGTAGAATAATTATAGAAGACACTAACACAAATTTCTATTTTAGATTTTCTATGAATGTCAATAATCCATAGAAACATCTTAAATGAGTTTTTGACCTAATCCACTATTGCTAGTGACATATCCCCTGATAAATTTCAAGCTTTAGTTGGACACCTAGCTCCAACCCAACAAGTCACATTCAACCAAAGCGATATGCCTTCCCTTGGCTTGCTCCATAATAATCCATTATACATATAATTTTATATAAGATGACATAAAGTGAAATGTGTCCTTATAGACAATGGATATGACCTCAACATAGTGTCTTTCAAGCTCATCAAGCTTCTTGGGTACACAATGATAGATCTCCAGTAAGAAACAATAACTATCAAAGCCTATGATAATTAGGAAAGAGAATCACAAGGAACCACTATATTTCTAGTTATCATTGGGGATTTAA
Source organism: Torreya grandis (assembly GCA_037957365.1). NCBI lineage: Eukaryota > Viridiplantae > Streptophyta > Pinopsida > Cupressales > Taxaceae > Torreya > Torreya grandis. Next base: position 1,005,224 of record JARHVA010002892.1, on the reverse strand, counting down.
CCCATGATACACTTTTCCATGTTCTTCATCTTGATTTGTCATACAATATACTTCTAGGTAGGCCTTGGTTACATGAGATTCATGCAGTCCCATCAACACTTTACCAATGTATCAAGTTTTTCCACTCAGGGATAGAAGGGAATATTCTAGGAGATTTACATCCATATGAACACTATGAGCATCTTGGAGCCGAATTTCAAAGCTACAATTATCAATATGGCAAAAATCCAAGTTCCAAGTAGAAGATATACTTATTAATCCCTCAATGGATAATTGCATAGATCCTAATAACTTTGATTCCTTTTCGCACATGTCACCTCCTAAATCTTCTAATCATTTCACCATTTTAGATAATGGACTAGGAGAGTATATGACCCATGATAAATTTCATATTGCCAATCTTCCTCATAATCCAAAAACCTTTGGGTGGGCTAAAGTCACTCCACATATGCATTGGCAACAAAAGAACAAATATAAGGGACCTATCACATTTATACTAACATCTAATCTATGCCATGATCCTCTTGAAGGGGATGAATCATGGTTATATAATGACAACCAAGCTGATTGTTATAAAAATGCAAAGTATTATATTCCCAATAAGATCATGGAGTGTCACAATTATGAAGGAAGAGGCCTCAGATTAAATCAACAAGGAACCATCGAGACAATTTCCATGACTAAATATGAAAGACCTTATGGACTTACATTTAAACCACCTAGGGGTGACCCCATATATCTCATTCAAACCCCATCACCAGTGACTAGTGATGATGATGCCGATAGTAAAGCAAATTTTGATCATAGCCTCTCCTTTGATAAGCTAGCTAAAACCATCATGTTTGATACCAATGCCATTTATAACCTTACCCTGGCCATTGATCACCACCCTTTTCCATTATATTATCCCTAATTGATAGATTAAGACCAATAATAATCCAATCTATCGATTGATGAATTCCATAATGATGAGGCATTATGTGATTCCTTAGGCCTTAGAGATAATGTTTCATTAGGAGATCAGAAATTAATATTCTCAATCACATTGGATCCTACAACCTATTTTGGAGAGCAAGTGAACACCCTTAGCCAAAAATAAATAAGTAAAACATTGAGTTCCCAAAGTGAAAACCTCTTTGAGGTGCTTTATGACTAGGGAAAAAGTAAAGATAAAGGATAGTCTAGTGGTGAATACCTTTTTAGGCACCATTAGATAGGGGTGTTCATTATTTTTTGAATTTAGACCAAGAGACCACCAACAATGAACTTGCCTATGGATCCGAGTTCAACTTTGAGAAACAAACTGTATTTGATCAAATTCTTCAAAAATTTATAATTTTTTTTATCACATGGCCATATCTCCCATTAGGGGACTTAGATTAATCATTCCTAGGAGAAATTGAAGAGGAAGTCTTAATGGAGGACCCTAACATAATTCAATAGTTTAAGTCGCTACCTACTATCCTAGAAGATGGTTCAACCCTTCCAGTCGAAGATATAATAGAAGTTAATATTGAGACTCCATTAGACCTGAAATGGATAAAATTAAGAATATCCCTTATTGAGGAAGAATGTGACATCTTTATAACTTTGTTGAGAGAATTTGTAGATATCTTTGCATGGGCCTATTCTATCATGCTAAGTTTAGACCCCACCTTGGTTTTTCACCACCTTATGGTTAATCCTGATGCCAAATTGATAAAACAAAATCTATGTAACATGCATTCTTGCATTATTGTATTGGTAAATAAAGAGTTGGAAAAACTCTTAGAAGTAGGATGTATCTGATCCATTAACTACTTAGAATAGATTTCTAATGTGGTACTTGTTAGTTAAAATTTTGAAGGGATTAGAATTTGTACTGATTTTTGAGACATCAACAAAACTTGTCCTAAAGATGATTTTCCCTTGCCTAATATCAACATGATCATCGAATCCATAGTAGGTTATGAAATGCTTTCACTCATGGATGACTTTTCAGGCTACAGGCTACAACCAAATTATAATAGCACTAGAAGACCAACATAAAATAGTGTTCACCACTCCATGGGGAACATTTTATTATCAGGTAATGCCATTTGGCCTTAAGAATACTAGAGATACATATCAAAGGGCCATGACTATCATATTCCATGATATGATGTATGATATCATTGAGGACTATGTTGATGAAATATTAGGAAAATAAAAAACTAGAGCTAACCATCTAGTAGTGCTGCATAAGATATTTGTAAGATTATGGGAAGACAAAGTTAGACTCAATTAAAAGAAATGTGTGCTCAGTGTAACTTTAGGAAAACTACTTGGCTTCATCATGTCTCATATAGGTATTGAAGTTGATCTAACTAAGGTCCATGATACAACTAAGATGCCACCACTAACCAATTTAAAGTAACTCCATAGTTTGTAGGGTAAGATCTAGTCCATCTGACACTTCATCTCTTAGTTAATGGAAAAGTGTCATCCATTCACACACCTTTTGAAGAAGGGAGTTGCATTTCACTAGGTTGATCACTACTAAATATTTTTTCAACAACTCAAAGACTATCTTGTTAATACCCCTATTTTATTACATCCTATGCTAAGAAAGAAATTATTGTTATACCTATTAGATACCAACCATGCTCTGGGGGCACTCTTGACTCAACATGATGACAATGGAAAGCAACATGCCATTAACTACTTAAGTCATACCTTGGTTACATATGAACATAACTATGCACATGTTGAAAAAGCTTGTTTGGACATGGTTCTCACAACTCAAAAAACTATGTCATTACATGTTGAATAATAAGGCCATGGTCATTTCAAAAGTAGATCCGCTTAAGTATCTACTATCTAAAATAGATTTGCAAGGTAGAATGGCTAAATGGATCATGCTTCTTAGTGAGTTTAACATAGATTATGATAATTAGAAGGCAATTAATGAACAAGTTCTTATGGATCAACTTGTTGAAGCACCTCTCACAAACACACAACCACTCACATTTCCATTTCTTGATGAATCCATAATGACCATCATTGACACACCCCTTGAGGAGCAGCCCTAGAAACTATATTTTGATGGTTCATTTACTACACATGGATCAGGGGTAGGCCTATTATTTATTATACCATAGGAGGATCTAATCCCTAAATCATTCAAAATCATATTTCCTTCTAAAAACAACATGCCCAAGTATGAATCACTTATTACAGGACTTTGAAAAGTAGTGCATTGGAGCATATCTCATCTCTAAGTTTATGGTGATACTTAGTTAATCATTAATTAGGTCATAGATCATTTTTAGACCAAAGATGACAAACTAGTTCCATATAAAGCTATGGTCAACACTCTTAAGTGATAAATTTCCAATATTCAGTTTGAGCACATACCAAGGGCTAGTAATAGAACTACCAATGCCATGGTTCCTATTGGCTCTCTAATTCAATAAATAAATAAATTGAGAGAGTATGAATTCCTCATTGAGAATTTGTTAGCACCAGCTCATGAACCTTTAATCATTGCCATGATTTACGATATTGTTGGTCCTAATTCTATCTAGTACTTAGACCTTTATAACTACCTTCATGACCTATATACCACCTAACCTATCTTGAAAACAAACCAAATCCTTCATTCATCATTCCACTCATTATACTCTACTTATATTAACCATTTACCATCATAGTTTTGATGGAACTCTACTTCATTGTTTAACTTTTTTAGAGTCTACACTATCATTAAGAGAAGTTCATGGAGTATGTGGAGCTCATTCTAGTGTGGCAGCCCTATCCAAAAATACCTTGAATACTGGTTATTATTGGCCCACAATGGATGTAGATGCCACTGTACTTGTAAAAAAGTGTGACAAATGTCAATGACATACTAATCTAACTCATACCCTAGTAAAAACTCTAAAATTAATGTTGACACCATGGCCATTTTATACATGGGGACTTGACTTCATTGGGAAGATCAATCCCTCTTCATTTGAAAACCATAAACATATCCTTTCCACCATCGAGTATTTCATTAAGTGGGTTGATTCAATACCCCTCACATGAATGTAAATCAAATTTCCAAATTCATTTTCAACAATCTCATTTACCACTATGGTATCCCCTCTTACATTATATCTAATAATGGAGGATCATTAAATAACAAGGATGTAAACCAACTATGTACTTAATATAACATCACACAAAAAATTTATATATCATATTACCCTAAAGGTAATGGCCAAGCTGAGGCATCCAACAAAACCATTGTCAATATTCTTAAAAATATTGTCAATGATGTCAGTCATTATTGGCACCTCCAAATATTCTCTACCCTTTTGGCATACCATATCAATCATCATACCCCCATAGGAGCCACTCCTTACTCATTTATGGTACTAAATCCATCCTTCCCATTGAGGTTGAATTGCCTTCACTACACATTTATTTCAAGCATGTCCTAGATGATCTGACTATTAAGTAGCCCACTTGAAAGAGCTAGACTACTTGATGAGAAATGCACATCCATGCTCAACAATCTTCAAGCATATCATAATTGACTCAAAGGCCACTATAATCGATGTGTTAAGTATCAAACATTTGAACTTGGTGATCTTGTTCTTAAAGAAAACCAAAAGAATACTATGGTTGAGAAGAAGCATAAAGGGAAATTCAAACCAAACTAGACAGGGCCTTTCATCATCACTATAGATTATGGATTAGGAGCATACAGGCTTACCAAATCAGATGGAGATGAACTTCTAAAGCTGATGAATATTATTCATCTCAATCAGTACTATGCTTGAGTGCTAAGGTGTATTATTTAAAAGGACCATTTAAGATATGCCATTTTATCACTATTCTTCTTTATAAAAATACCAACCTTATCCATCTCTTCGCCATATCCACTTTTCATTTCCATTCTATCAACCCAGTGTGTTCTAAAGCCTAGCTTGTTTGACCTTGGTTTTTGCCATTCATTACATAGTTTCAACATTGAGGTATATGATCAGTTTCATTATTTGGTTTAAGTAATTCAGATAGAGATCATATTTTGGGACAATGTGATAGAAGTTTTGGTAGTTTCATCATTCATTTATTATTCCTTTCTTACCACTGGTCTTACTACTAATTATAACTACCTTTGGAAAAAATAGTACCATTGATCTATGCTATTATGTCTTCATTTTAACTACCTATGGGAAAATGAGGGGCAACATTAAGCCTTGACATACCAACTTGCCACTTCCTATGTCATACTATGCCTTTTCACCACCTATGCCTATTTTTTTTTGAATTAACTACTACACTAGTCAAATTCCTTAACTATAAGGGTGGAACTACAGTGACTTGAAGTCCTACTCTAGGACTATGTAAGTAGTGCTTGATACTTGTTGAGGTTAGATTAACCATCCTTATCTACCATACTCTCACTATTTTGTGAGTACCCTAAGGCATGCTCTTACCATTTGTAACCTAAGTCACACTCTCACCGTTTTGTGATCTTGAAAAATTTAGTGTCTTGATTGAGTTGAGATACTTCAAAATAATTCCAAAAACATTTGAAAAATCATTATAAAAAAAACATTAACCACTTCTTTACATTCAAGATTTTGGGAACCCTTACTAAGTTACAAACAAATCCCTTGCCATTTAGTTTCCCCATTTTTTGGCCTTTTTCTCTCACACACTTGTTGTTTTATAAGACCATTCCTATTCTTCTATCAAATCCATTCTATTTGTTTTCATCAGCTATCATTTTATTCCCATTCCCTAGGAGAACTACATTTGGCTTGAAGTTTTTTATTATATATTACATCCATGAAACTATGTAAGCAACATCCACTTACCTAGTGCATATAGAGATAGTTTGGCCACCCCTTTCCTTTTCTTCTATTCCCCCATTTTGTTTGTCTATTAAGTTGTCAACTATTTTTAGGGGAAATATTCATAGGGTTTTTATTACATTGTTCTTTTGTTTATTTCTACTTATTTATCTACCTATTTTTTTGCTTTCAGTATGGTTACCTTAATTTAATTTATATGTGTTCATTATGTGATTCCTTTCTCACACTTACACTTGAATCCACCCATATTCATATGTTTACATTGTCATCATGGTTTTTATCATTGGTGCTTCATTTTCTATTGAGTATTGGATTATGGGAGTCAGTCCTTATGTATATTTTGGCCAAGTCCTCATGATGTTATATCATGATTCCTATCGACATGTGCTACAACAAACCTTAGCTTAAAGAAGTCTATTGAGGAATGGTAGCATCTCTTCGACACCAAAATCTTAATTCAATCCTAATAATATCCAAAATAGAGTAATTAACCACAAAATAATTTTAATATTTATTAGTTTAGATGAACATCTCCTTACTAGTAGGTTGTTCTGATTCATCATTACCCTCTGTGTTAGGTTATCATCAGCCTCGACCAAGTTTATCATGTTTGCCATAATCAGGGTCTAATGATTATAACTACCTATGGGCAAATCATTGCACACCATCCCACCTAAATTTCTCAATGATTATAGCCACCTTTAGGTAAATCATTATGTTGTCACCACTTTACTTTTTTTGCCTATACAAGGGCATGTTGTTATCTTGTTTGTCTATCTTAACTAGGGTAGCTCTATTTTCTTAATGATTATAACTACCTTTGGGAAAATCATTATATATCATATCACTTAAATTTTCAATAATTTTAAATAATTTTTAAATATCATTATGTTTTCACCCCTTCATCTTTCCTTTCTTTGGTCTCCTCATTTTGCTTCTTTTCGAGGGATCATTTACCAAACTACTTGTGCCAACCATTCCATCGAGGGGGCATCATATAGTTAGTTTATCATCATTGTAGTTATAGACATATAGGGCCTTTTCATTCTTTGAGAAGATGTTACTATGTTTATATCTTGCAACACCTTCCCAAACAAGGGCAAACTGTAGACACCTAAATCTAGCCACTGATAACCTCTAATCAGGCTTTTGACCAATTTTCAGCTAAAAATGCATAATTTGGCCTAAAAACACTAAAATGTGATAAATGATGTGAAAATGACATATTAAAGTGCCAATTTTAGCTAGGGTACCTCTAAATGGGGTAATATAATTTATGGACCAACTAACTTTAATCAGATCATTTTGAGTCAAAATGCTAGTTTTACACTTGGGTACTCTAGATTGCTCTTTCCTATCAAATATTATACATAAGATGCATGCCTTTGTTATTTTTCATTGGTAAAATTATAAATGGGAATATGGTTCCAATGCATCTCACATGGACTTTCCATTCCAATCCAGTCAAATTATGAACCAATAATATGACATTTTAATCAATTTGAGTAATTTGTGCACAAAGTGCTTAATCATGCTTAAGAGCTAATTAACCCAAATCAAGGTATAATAAAAAACTCCATGGAATTTTTTTTTTAGAAATGAATATTGAATATATACATCATTAGGTGACCTCATTTCTTAGGAAGACATCCCTAGGCTATAAATGCCACAAATATTAGGATTCATGCCCTCCATGCCTCATCAATACCTTCCATAATGCCCTCCATGCCTCTTAATTTCCCCTTCTTCCAATTTCATGATGAGGATAATTAAAAAATTAATTCCAAAAATTTAATTAATCCTCAACCACACATCTCAATCTTGAGATGGATGGTTCAGGTTGATTCTAGACATTTGCAAAAATCTATGAATAAGAGGCCTTATCACATCATTTCTAAGACTTGAGAATGCAAAGTTATAATGTAGGATTAGTTCTAAAAGATTCATGAAACTAGTATTATCATTCCAAATTGATTCCAAGCCAAGCCAAGATACAAGCCAAAGGTGCTAAGGAGAGGTGGAGGTAGAACAACTTTCAATTCCAAGGACTTCATCAGCACAAGCCGAGAAAGCCATTACTACAAAGGCATTTGGAGAATCCAAGGAAGGTAAAAGAATTCTTGTGTTTTATTTATTAATTATGTTTTATTTATGTTTGTCATTTGTTTTTTTTAACTAATCTCTCCCTAGTGTCTAGGCCTAGAGATGTTATGTTATTAGTGTTTTTTTATTTCATTTTGTTTTCATTTTGGGACTAACACCATACTAACCATCCTCTCTTGAGTCAAATTCCTATATCATATTCACTAGTAGAAATATTGGAGACCATCAAATTATTTAAAGCATATTAAAGATTCAAAGGGTTCAAGGTATACTAGATGGATGTCAAATCTACCTTTTTGAATGGAAATTTGGAAGAGGAGGTGTACATAGGGAAACCTTAGGGGTTATCACTATTACGTGATAAGGATTATGTTTGATGGTTGGAAAATGATCTTTATGGTCTAAAGCAAGCCCCTAGATCTTGGTATGATAGGTTGGAAAAGTATCTATTGGATCAAGGATTCAAAAGAGGAGTTATAGATAGTAATCTATATATAAAGTTAGAAGATGATAATTAGTTAATAACAATTGTATACATGTATGACATCATATTTGGTGGAAACAATGAAAACATTACCCCAAAGGTTTTTTTGAGGCAATGAAGAAAGAGTTTGAGATGTCCATGCTTGGAGATCTATCATTATTTCTTGGGCTATAAATCACTCAATCTAAAAAATGTATATTCTTTTCACAATCCAAGTACATAAGAGAGATGTTGAATAAGTTTGAGGTAGAATATTTCAAGGCAATTTGTACACCTATGATCATAAGGTGTAAGTTGAGAAAGGAAGGCAAGTATCTAAAGGTACATCAAATATCATATAGTTTAATGATTAGAAGTTTTCTATACACCATTTCCTCTAAACCTAACATCATGTAAGAATTAGGTCTTGTGGGAAGGTTTCAAGCAAATCCAAAGGAAAATAATTTGCAATCAATCAAAAGGATACTCAAGTATCTAAAGGGGACCATGGAGTATGGGTTATGGTATCCAAGGAACATGGAATTCAATTTGATAGATTATATAGATTCAAACTAGACAAGAAATGTAGATGATAGGAAAAGTACTAGTAGAGGAGAGTTATTCTTAGGTTGGTGCCTAGTTTGATCGATAAGCAAAAAGCAACCATCAGTAGCATTATCCACTTGTGAGGCTAAGTACATTGTATAAGCTTCATGTTACACTTAGGTCCTATGGATGAGATGGACCTTGAAATATTATAAGGTGGAGTATGATGGTCCTAACCCTATCTATTATGATAATACAATTTCTATAAGCATATCAAAAGGTCCCTCAGAAGTCTATTAAGAATATGCCTAAGATTAACAAACCTACAAAATTACTTTCCAAAGTATGTTAACATGGTAAGTTGACTAGAAAAAGGTTCAAGTCCAAGGATTATTATACTTCTAGACCCATGGAGTTAATACACACTAATCTCTATGGGCCTACAATAATTCAAAGCATTCAAGGAAATAGATACTTCATACAAATCATAGATGACTACACCAAAATGACATAGGTAGCATTATTGATAGAAAAATTAGAAGCTCTTCAAAAGTCCAAGGCATTCAAGGCTATTGTTGATAATGAGAAGAATAGAAATATCAAGTGTCTAAGATCTGATAGAGGAAGAGAGTTTTGGTCTAATGAGTTTCATTTCTTTTTTAAGGTTCATGGAATAAGGAGACAATTCTTAACATCTAGAATACCTCAATAGAATGGGGTAGTGGAAAGAAAGAATATGATAGTTCAAGTGATGGATATAACTATGTTAAATGAGTATATATTATCTGATGGATATTGGAGAGAGATAATAAGCACTGTAGTCTACATTTTGAATAGAGGACAACTAAAGACTAATATCAACAAAACTCCTTATGAACTATGGAAAGGTAGACCTATTACTATGAAACACTTTAGAGTGTTTGGGAGTAAATGTTTCATCAAAAGAGATGATGAATACTTAGGAAAGTTTGATTCTAGATATGATGAAAGTATATTATTAAGATACTCATTATTGAGCTCAACCTATAGATGTTATATCAAAAGGTTACAAAATATAGTAGAGAACACCAATGTGAAGATTGATGAGACAAGGAAATCACTCTAATAATCAAAGTATACCTTAAAGAATATAAAATTCAAAAATGAATAGGAAACTATATAGCTTTATGAGGAAGAAGAAGAATTTGAGGAGAGATAGGACTCAAAAAGTCCCTTAAGACATATTGAAATATATCATCCTGAATATCAAATCATTAGTAATAAGAATGTAAATATGCAAATAATAAGGATATTGGTAAGTAATCTAAATCAAGAGAATATTGATCTATTATCTCATATTTAATTTAAAAATATTATAAAAGAAAGCAGAGACAAATTTTGTATAGGTTCTATGAATGAAGAGTTAGACCAAATAGAGAAGAATGAGACTTGAGAACTAGTTCCTTAACCTAAATACAAGAATGCCATTGGGATAAAATGGGTGTTTATAAATAAGCTAAATGAATATTGATAATTCAGTAGGAAAAAGGCCATATTGGTATGTAAGGGATATGCACAAGTTAAAGGTATATACTTTGAGGATTCCTTTGCACCAGTAGAAAGATTGGAGGCCATCAATATTTTTATAATATATGTAGGATTCAAAGGATTCAATGTATACTATATGGATATCAAATCTACCTTTTTGAATGGGAATTTGGAAGAGGAGGTGTACATAGAGAAACTTGAGTGGTTCTCACTATCAAGTGATAAGGACTATATTTATAGGTTGAAAACACTCTTTATGGTCTAAATCAAGCTCCTAGAGCTTGGAATACCAAGTTGGAAAGGTATCTATTGGATCAAGGATTTAAAAGAGGAGTTGTAGATAGTAATCTATACATAAATTTAGAAGATGATCATTAATTTATAGCAATTTCATAGGTGGATGACATCATCTTTGTTAGAAACAATGAGAACATGACCAAAGGCTTTGTAGAGGCGATGAAGAAATTTTTTTAGATGTCCATTCTTGGAGAGATATTATTGTTTCTTAGGTTATAAATCACTCAATATAAAAAATGTATATTCATTTCACAAGCCATTTACATAAGAGAGATGTTGAAGAAGTTTGAGATGGAAGATTTCAAGGCACTTAGTACACCTATGATCATAGGGTATAAGTTGAGCAAGGAAGATGAGTATCTAAAGGTACATCAAACATCATATAGTTCAATGATTGGAAGTTTGATTTACACTACTACCTCTTGACTTGACATCATGTAATTAGTAGGTATTTTGTGAAGGTTTCAACAACATATAAAGTGAAATCATTTATAAGCAGTCAAAAGGATACTTAGATATTTCAAGGTAACTATGGAGTATGGGTTATGGTATCTAAGGAGAAAGTAATTTAATTTGATAGTCTATATAGATGTAAGATGGGTAGGAAGTCTAGATGATAGGAAAAGTACCAGTGGAAGAGCCTTCTTCTTAGGTTGGTGCCTAGTTTCATGGATAAGCAAGAAGTAACCATCAGTAGCATTATCCACTTATGAGGCTGAGTACATTATAGTAGTTTCATGTTGTACTTAGGTCTTATAGCTATGATATAACCTAAAACACTATAAGGTAGAGTATGATGGTCCTAACCCTATCTATTATGAAAATACAAGTGTTATATTCATCTTAAAAGGTCCCTCAGAAGTATTTGAAGAACATGCCTAAATCACCAAACCTACAAACATACTTTGCAAAGTATGTCAACATGGTAAGTAGACTAGAAGAAGGTTCATGTAAAAGGATTAATCTCCTACTTGAAACTTTGAGTTAATACACATTGATATCTGTGGGCCCATAATAATTTAAAGCATTCAAGGAAATTGATACTTTATGCTACTCATAAATGAATATACAAGAATGACCTAGGTAGCATTATTGAGAGAAAATTTAGAATCTATTAACACATTCAATGCATTTAAGGTTCTTGTTGAGAATGAGAAGAATGGGAAGATCAAGTGTCTAAGATCTGATAGAGGAGGAGAGTTTTAGTCTAATTATTTTGATGAATTTTGTGAGGTTCATAGAATAAGGAGACAATTCTCAGTAGCTAGAACACCTTAGTAGAATGGGGTAGTGGAAAGAAAGAATAGGATAGTTCAAGATACAGCTAGAACTATACTAAATGAGTATATATTATATGATAGATATTGGAGAGAGGAAGTAAGAAATGAAGTCTACATTTCTAATATAGTATATTTAAGGACTAATGGAGAAAAGACTAATTATGAATTATAGAAAGGAAGACCTACTAATGTGGAATACTTTAGACTGTTTGGGAGCAAATGTTTCATCAAAAGAGATTATGAAGACTTAGGATATTTTTATTCTAAAATTGATGAAGGTATATTATTAGGGTACTCATAAATGAGCTCAAACTATGGATGTTATAGTAAAATGCTACATAATATAGTGGAGAGCACCAATATGAAAATTGATGAGACAAGGAAATTACACTCACAGTCAAGGGATACTTTAGAGAATATGGAATTTAAGAATGAAGAGGAAACTATATAGGTTGATGAGGAATAAGAATAATTTTAGGAGAGACAGGACTCAAAAGGTCTGTCAAGATAGATTCAAAGAGATTATCTTGAATCTCAAATCATTAGCAATAAGAATGCAGATATATAAACAAGGAGGAGACTGGTACATAATCCAAATCAAGAGAATGTTTCTCTATTATATAATATTTAACCTAATAATCTTATAGAAGTAAGCAAAGGCAAATTTTGTATAGGTTTTATGAATGAGGAGTTAGACCAAATAGAGAAGAACGAGACTTGGGAACTAGTTCCTAGGCCTAAAGGTAAGAATGTCATTGAGACAAAATGGCTATTTATAAACAGGCTGAATGAAGATGGATAAGTCACTAGGAACAAGGCCGTATTGGTATGTAAGGGATATGTACAAGGTGAAGGGTAATAGATTATATTTCATATCCAACCTATTCTACTTTATATCCTTTTTGCCCTTTTGTATTCGCATCATCTTAGTCTTTCTTGATCTTTTCCCCTCATCATGAAATTCCTATTTGAAGATAAAACTGAGTTGAACTCAATAGATATGATGAGGTTTACCAAACCCAATAGGTTTTCCCATAAATAACTTGTGGATCCTACCCTATATGAATGTAATCTGTATGAGACCACTTACACTACAAAGTATGGGACCCCTCCCTATTCATCTTTAGTTGACAACACTATCTTCTCCTTAGAAGATCAAGCTAAATTAGAATAGACTCCCAAAATGCTTTTCTTCATTAATGAATTTCCTCAACATCAAGGAAAATCTCCTTATAATATTTACCATCTTATGATAAGTGGTTAAACCAAGAATCCCCATCACCTTTCCCCACATTCTCACATAGATTTAGAGGCAATAACATTTTTTCCTCTCAGCCTCTTTCTTCTCTTTTTACACCTTATCACACAATTAACTCTTCCTCTTTGATTTCCTCCACCTCCATGCCTATTATATCTACTAACATGATAGGTTCTATATCTAGTGGGCCTTTTCTAAGACTCAATCTTCTCAATTCTTCCATTAGTGCATCATTTTCTACCCATGTTAATCATGCATCTAGTGATTCTTCTTCTCATACCTATACTAGTACATCTATTTCCACCTAGGAAAATAATGCTACTAGTGCCTCATTTAGTAATAATTATACTTAATATACTAATATCACAAATGCTACCACTCATTGTGGTACCCAAGCCACTAATACCAATTCTAATTCTTCACATACTAAAAATACCACCACTCAAAGCCATCAAATTTTGTTACAAACACTTAACCAATTAAACACTTTCCAAGATAATAATGCCAAACAAATGATACAAATGTAAAATCATCTTATCCATCTCAAAAATCACCATCAACAGGTTCCATGGGGAATGCATAACCAAAATGTCCCCCCCCCAACCTCCTCTTTAGGATTCCCATGGTAATCTCATCCCTCAACCTCCTCTTGTTAATAAAAGAATAAAACACCTTCAAAATGAACCTCTTACACCTCAAATTTATAACATAGATATAGGAGGTATCACCCCTGCTATTAGTTATAATGGGTCAATCAATCCCACTTGGGTCAGGTTAAATAATTTTTCCCTACCAAGCTATTATCCTAAAATCTATCTGGAGATGCTTTATATTTGTATAACCAACTCAAATCTCATTCCATCACTAGTTTAGAATATTTAGTTAATTATATAGTACAAGAATTTTAAACTAATGACCTCTGTAAAAATACCTTGGCCCATTTTATTAATTGCAAGAAACTTGAGATAGAAACCACACAAAATTTCATCAAATAATGGAAGACCTTATATAAAATGTGTGAACATAATATGGTAGATGATAACCTCTTTCATATATTCACCAACATTCTCTATCTTAAGTTTTATTCGAGTCTAGACCCTCTCTCCATAAACTTTGGAAGAGGTTATTAACCAAGCAAGGTGCCAAGATTTCCTCATGTGTTAATTTAAATTGTCCCAACCTTCTATGGTAACTCATATGCTAATCAATAATAAAAATTTTCATGTTATTAATGATGGTGTCACTAATTCTTATGATACCATTCATAATATTCAAACTATTGTTCCTAAGGAGGCTTTAAAACAAGCTTGCCTCCCAACCACATCCCTAATCCTCATTTATTTTCAACAAGTAACATCAATGTTGATAAACCTTTATCCCTAACGGATGTACAAAATTATCACCTGAGACCTCTTCCATGAGAGATTGATCCTAATAATCCCATGAAATCCTAGTATGATCCAAATAAATTCTATTGGTTTCATGCTAGTTGGGGTAATTATTATGACACTTGTAGGAAATTACATAATTTGGATATGGATTTCCTCTTGGTCCCAATTTTATCCATGATAATTTCATTTTTAAATGTAAAAAAACCTATGACATTGCCTTTAAATCTCATGAAACACAAACTAAAACTTAAGCTTTGAACTAGGCTAATGCTCACTTGGCCATCTACAAAGATCCTTTTCTGAATCACCAAGAGAACAATGATAAGCCTACTCCTTCTACCAATAATATTGATAATATTATAGACCCAAATTCTAAATATAATTTTATAAACATGATTAATATGTGAAGGGTATTTACTTTAATTGATTCTCATTTGATCCACACTCATCAAACATCTCACACTTTCTATGTTATCCAATATTTTCCCCAACTCACTTAATAAAGTTAGGGAAAGAAGACCTTATATATTTTGATGAACCAATTCCAACACCTCCATTAGATAATAATTATCATACCATTTCTATAACTCCTCCAACATCCTATAACATTTTTCTTGGTAGGCCTTAAATTTGCTTACAATGGTGTAATATATAGGATTCAAGGTGACACCAACCATTGGAATTTTGAATAATTCCAAGACCATGAAGTTTTTGAAATTATAAACCCTAAGCCCCTGTTGAGTGTTCCATTCCATGAATCTTAGTAGTTTAACTTCCCTATCAACTCTACATGAGGTTATAGTAGTCACTGCAAACTCATCAAGAATATACCACACAACATCTTAGATTTAGATGATGATGATCCTAATGAGATCAATCTCAAAATCAAAACCTCAAATTTCACTCCTCATATCATTTCTTAGCTTACATCTTCTCTGAAGCCACATTCTTGTTAACCACCTAGTGATGACATACCCATAGTCTTAACTGAGACTCAACACTCCATTCATCACACCACATCAGATGATAAGGTAATCCCCACCTATTCCATTAATCATCATATACCTAACTATGATGATGGTTATACCTTAAATGATCCATTTTTAGGAGGTCTTGTTCAGTCTTGAGATGCTAAAATAATTCATTATCATTCTTATTTATTTTAGTATTTTCATCAATCTTATCTCATTATATCCTATATAATTCCTAATATTAACATTTTCCCTCTTATTCATAGGGTAGAGATGGTACACACACCTTGAGTTTATAATTAAACTCATAGGAGCATGCTTATGGATCATGTCATGATTGGTCCATATCGCTTTGATATATACCTAGATCCTTATAGTTGACTTACCTATGAGATGCTTGTGACTATCCTTCAACCTTCCATACATCCCTTCCTTCCCTCCCTCAACTAAGCCTAGTTTGGATCCTATTCCCACTCTCTCTCTATTTGAGCCACTTCTTATTTTTGATACTATTGCTCCTTTAGTCAAGCCTCGTCTAGTTTCTCTAACAGATCCACCTTCCCTTGGTGATTGTTTACTCCCTTTACCATATCTTGCTTCTTTTCCCACCAAATGGGTCGATAAGTCATATTGTGATATTCATAAAGTTTCTATTTATTGGACTAGAGGCTATTCATTACACTAGATTTCCTTGGCTTCTATTTCCACTCCCTTTATTAGTACACCTACAAAGTCTACTCATAAATGTATTTGTTACTTCCATGATACATATAATTATTTCTCCATACATTGTCACAATCTTAGAAAATATATAAAAACCTTGTATCCCACTATTCTTGAGCCCATAGATAAGGTTATACCTCCCCAAAAATTATTAATTATATATATTCCAAAATATGGAGAGGTATATTATCTATGGTACTAATGTGGTACTCATCACACTAATCATTATTGCATCTTTCAACAACATCTCAAGGATCACCTCATAACCATTCTTGTGCCTGCTACCCTTCCTCTCATATGTCACCCTTGCAATAAGGATTACCTTTCTTCCCCCGTGGCTCTTCCACCTATGGTCCCTTTTCCACCTATAGTTTCTTCACCCATGATTTCCTCACCTGTGGATTCTCCCTCACTTGTTTCCCATTCTCTGTTGGTGACCCCTTAATCTCTCACAGAGTCCATTTACATTCCTTTTTTTGAGCATCCACTACATGATAGTACTCATAAGTGTGAGATTTTAGGCATTCCTACATTTTATATCAAGGAGATTTTACATGAAGTATTTTATCAACTTTCCTTGAAGATTGATGAGACTCTAGCTAGAGTTTGAGTTTAGTTTCATAGAGACTTATCAAATGTTATGGATAATGTGTGTAGAAAAATCTATCAATATTTATAAACACAACATGGTGTTATTTCATTTATTTCTTCATTTGGATTGGATTTGTACTCCAAATTTTCAATCATCTATCTTGTCTCATTTGACATTATTTCAAATTCTTATTTATCTTACATGATTACTTCTATTTCAAACTTGTTGATTATGGTGTCATTTTCTTCCTTATATTCTATTATGGATTTATTTTTCATGATTACATACTTTTTATCTATGAGTTAATTTTATATGGATATCTTTTTCATTCTCATAATTATTTGCTAGTTTAT
Organism: Torreya grandis; assembly: GCA_037957365.1. Lineage (NCBI taxonomy): Eukaryota > Viridiplantae > Streptophyta > Pinopsida > Cupressales > Taxaceae > Torreya > Torreya grandis. Next base: position 987,892 of record JARHVA010002892.1, on the reverse strand, counting down.
CTCTATAAACATGAATAATTGGTATTATGACTTGGTTTACAAACCTTGCTCCCTTTAGACATTACCTATTTATCATGTGATCATTTAGCACACAATTAATCTCATTATAATCTCTTTTTAATATTCCACCTTGGCTCTCCATTTATTCCCCTTATTTCCTTCTATAAACTAAGCATGGACATGGTTGAGACTTGAGATAACATGCTAGTTCATACATAATCCTAGGTGTGTTAGTCCATCATGTCTCTAGATACTTAGATTCATATAGTCAAATCCTAAAGCTTATTTGTGTGTATCACTTTATCTCTCATGATTGTTCATTTCAAGTTTGTATGGAGGAGGAATCTCAAAATCCATAAAAATTAAAAATCCAAATCATTTAATAAAAGTTAATTATCTAAAAGGAAACATTCAAACATTTAAAATGTCAAATCACACTAAAAGACATGATTCTGATCACATCTCTATTATTTAATTGAAGCTTAAACTCCATATTTGGTCTCATGTTAGAGTCAATGTACATTGGGGTGTGGTAGGCCAATATATTAAAAAAGGAGAATAAAAAAATATTTTAGTGCTACCTACTTTCTCATACAAGTATGCAATCTTCATAGTAGACCAATGGATCTATAAGAGGTCCTAAGGAATGGGAACATGTTGTGGGAAGGTAGGTCCATTTTAATTTTATTTTGAGAAATAACCAACATGAATTGATCTTAGTACATCACTTATTTTCTTATATAACTTTGTATTTATGGTGAATAATTATCCTCTGTATATTGATGGTCACTAGTCACTTATTGTCTTTCTATGTCCTTAGCATGCCTCATATTTCCTAAGGTCTTCTTATAATATGCCTACATTGTGATTTATTTTACATTCCTTCTTTCATTCCCTAAAATACTAATATTTTCCCTTGAGAAATATTTTTTATTCACTAATCACTCCCCTTAGGGATCCCATTTATGAGTTATAATGTAAGACCTTAGATATGACTAGGCCTTCATCACAAATTACTAAATTTTCACATTACCCTTCCAAACATCCCTTTTTAACATATTTTCCTCATTTTTTGCACCTATTTGGTATTCTCTTTGTGAGTTGTATTGTAAGACCATGGATAATACCTAGCCTTCCTCACAAAATTTTCAAATACCCAAGTCAAAATGAAATTAAATGTGTTAAATTTGAGATAGGATGTGATTGATTATGAGTTACACACCATTAACATGATTCCCATCTTGATTTAATATGTTTTATGCTTACTTATTTGATGTTTCAATTTTATCTTCTCATTTTTTGATTTCATGTAAGAATACAACTATTTTATTAAGTTTCTCATACTTCCCAACTTGAATTAGTGTATTAATTTAAGTTCATTTTTCCATTTTTTCTCTTTTATACTTTCCAATGTCATTTAGTATGATTGATTAACTTAATTGTTTTATTTTATACCATTTTTATTTCATGCACTTTCCATTTTATTATATTATTTTAAAACTTTCCCATGCGATATAATATTATTTTATTTGTTATAATTTGGTGCCATTCTTTTTCATGGTTTAAAAATATTTTTTCCTCTTGTTTACCACTTTTTGGTTTATTATACTAAGTCATCTTTTGTTATTGCACATTTCCCATTATGATATAGTGTGTAGTACATTTATTTATGATTAATTATACTTTTCCAAGTCCTTTTTTGCCTTTTTATTTTTAACCATGCATGTGTATTACATAATTCTAGAAAAGAAAACACTCTACATATATTTCCCATATCATATACAACAAATGCAAAATACATGTGCTATATATATATATATATATATATATATATATATATATATATATATATATATATATATATATATATATATGTGGATCAAAAACCACACAAAAAATATAAATCAAGAAAAAATCCAATTTTAAAAATAGAATATCTCTATATATCATGTGTTTTATATAATAACAAAAAATAAAAACATACATAGCTCTAGATCTATGGTTGGATGCCATCATGCCTATCTTGTGGCCTATCCAAACTAACCATAGATGCCTCAACGTCTCCCCTCTACATGGTATGATATAATGAGTCCATCTAGGGTCTCAATCCTATTGAGAATTATTTTTGTTGTTAAGGTTTGGCATTGATGTTGTCATTGATGTCAAAGGTTCTTGAGAAGGTCTTCATGAAGTCATTGAAGAATGTAGTTATGAGAGAGAATATTGATCGAGTGTTGCATTGATTATGAAAGTGTAAGATATGTATGGTATATGTTTTTATGACTTCAAAAATGTTTTAAAGGTCATCATGGAAGGTTTTTATTATCAAATTTATCAAGTGCTTGAGCCTAATAGTGTCTTGATAATGTGTGTGCCAAAAGATGCTTGGTATTATGCATGAAGGAGCATGATGGCTTGTTAAGATGCATGCACAAAGGCATGAAATGCTGTATAAGTTTTCTTGATCACGAATATGATTCATTGGATAATTTAGGAGAGTTTTAAGGTGAAGCTTACATGGGTAAGTACTTTAGTCTAAGTCTACAACTAGACTAGTTCTAGACCCTGCCTGACCTAATTAAGCATCATGATCTATTTTCAAGATACATGAAGGATGTATGACATTGTTTAATCATGTATGAGTTTTATTGAGTATGTGAGAGTGGTGGAGATCACATGTAAAGAGGCATGAAGATTAGTTTCAAGGCCTAATGTGATTTGTAGATCAAGGTTTAGAGATCAAAGGGAGAGTATGGTAAAATGAGGGTTCATGATTAGATTTCATATTTTTTTAGATTATGTAAGTATTATCAAAGGTGAGGTATGTTATTTCAAGTGTGTTCATACAATTTGAGGTCATGGTTTACAAGAAAAGGCATTATAAGTGGTTTTGAGGTCTTTAAGGTATTCATTGGCATGTGTAACCTCTACATAGGAGCATGAGATATTTATGCTATGTGAGGAAGGTCCTAGATAAAAATTAGAGGGTTTTTTTTAGTTTGAGGGACTATGCTTTCTGAACAATCATTACTAGAGGAAGTGTGTTTAAAGCCTATTAGAACCCTAATGGTGATATGGTGTTGAAAATATTGTAAAAAATAACCCAAAATGGTCTCAAATTACAAGAAAATAGATTTGAGTTGTATTCAACTCTTCTAGGCACCTCTAGGTGTGATTGAGTTATTAGGTGTGTGAGTAGACCCTACAAGAAAGTACACATTTCTCAAAAATTTATTGTGGTAGTCAGATTTGACCAATTAAAAGTTTGGAAATTAATAGAGGTTGAAGCTTGAGACTCATAATTGATGTTATTTGTGATTTATGGATTTATTCTACTAATAATGTGTGCTAAACTGGTCATCCAAGTTAGCTAATTGCTAACAGGCCTAATGGTGGAAATAATGAAAAACCTAGTCAACAGTGAGAAGATGATTAGTAATATGTTATCATGAATAAGGGATGAATCAAATTAAACTTATTCATGAATTTTAATAAATGTTAACTATTGGTATAATTTTTTGAGGTTAGTGATTATAGTGAAAAAGTTGCTCACAAGTTGACCTGTCTAGTGCATATGAGACAATGAGATGTAAGGCATAAGATTGATTTGTAAGACCAATATTTGCCATTTGACCATGTTATATTTCTATCTAAAAAATTTATAATTATATAATAAGATCATCCAAATTCATTATAAGTCTATGAAAGTGGTCATACAGGTGTTGAAAGTCATTGTCACAATGATTGGTCTTTGAGGAAAACTAACAATTCATAATGGGCTATTTGTAGAGAAGGGTTTGAGTCCTTTTGCCATATGTAATGAAGTATATTTCTATTTATGAAATTTTTTAGGTATTTTAAGTTATATCTATATGTTTTACTATCATTTTTTTGTGGCTAAACATTGTGTTATCTTCAATTGTAAAGACAAACCTTTCTATGTGTGTGAAGGCCTAATGTAAATAGTACTAATGGTGTGATTCAAGTGGTGATTGGGCTAAAAGGTGTTATGGACATATATTTATATAATTATGGGTCTATCTAAGTGGAATATGATTTATTATTTCCATGCATTAATTTTTAAAGTTTTCCAAGAATATCAAAGGGTAATGTGTATTAATGAAGGCCTAATTGAATTAGGTCTTTATAAGGCCTAAAGAAGGATTTGGTCCATTTGAGCTATGTATGACCTAATTTAATTATTATTAATGTTTTTGGCATGTAATAAGGCCCATTTTATGGAAAATATAAGCGGGTAAGTGTATATTTCCAACCAATAAGTGTATGATCAAGAGCCTAGTATAAGAACAAAGCCTAATAGGCTTAATTATCTAGTTAGATAGTGTGAGTATGCAAGCAAATGAAATAACATTTTGAAGAGATGAAAGAGGTATTTTATACCATCATATGGGTTTCAATAAAATATCATTAAGATATAATAGGGGCATTATAGATGAAGATAAAATTCATATGATCTAATTTGTCTTGAAGAGACCTAGTTGAGCAAAGAGACCCAGAAGATAGTTTGAGGGGAATAAGAGTGTGAAAAAATGTAGAGGTGGTCATCATCAATTGGTTTATAAATAATTTATTCTTAAGGTGATAAAAATAATTAGGTGGATTATTTAGTGTTGAGTCATCTATGGGGTTGATGCCTCCTTGTAAGTTGGTTCTCGCTAAAGCTTAGCTGGTTTGGTGCATGGCTAGTTGGAGTTGATGCTCCATGTGGAGTTGGTGGTTCACAAAATTATGATATTTTGATTTATATGAGTTTATTATATTTGTAAGGATTAGTGTTTTTTCTTCCCCTTGAGGGTTTCCCATTCATATGTGTGTTTTTGTGTTATTCTCATGTGAATGACTCTTTATGCATTACTATATCTTTGTATTGATTTAATGTTTCAATGAATGATAAAGTACATGTGAAATAAAGTTTTTAGAGATTTATTCACCCACACAATCATTGTGTTTCCTAAAATTGGTATAATTTCAATAGTAAAGACCAAGAGTCAAGATGGAATCCAAAATAAGCTATGACTAATCATATTGAAGACAAAATAAGTTAGGACTAATTATATTGAGACCAAGAGTCGAGATGGACTATTTGATATGGAAGAACATAAGACTAAAGTGGATTAAATACTAGCTTAGATAACCTTTAACATTAAATATGAAGGAATAAAATGGTAAATAGATATTGGCTACTCAAAACACATGATAGTAGACAAAATTAAGTTCATCTCATTAAAGAAGAATGTTGTAGGAAGAGTAAGGTCTAGTGACAACAAAACTTCCAATATAGTTGGCAAAGGTATCTTGATTTTGGATAATGGGAAGACCAAGACATAAAATGTGTTGTATGTGAAAGGTTTAAAACATAACCTAATTAGTGTAAGTCAAATGTGTAATCAAGGGAACACACTAAACTTTCATAATAGAGGAAGTGAGATAAGGAGAGTCAAATATAGAAGGTTAATTTCCAATGCTAAAAGGACTGAGAATAATCTACATGCCTTGAATGAAATCAAGAAGGGGAGATTATTTATGAGTAATATGGATTGAATTTGGCCATGGCACAAAAGGTTTGGTCATCTAAACATTGAAAATCTACTCAAGATAAGCACTAAGAAGTCTGTGAAGAACATGCCTAAGATCACCAAACCTATAAAGATACTTTTAAAAACATGCCAACATGGTCATCAGAGTAGAAGAGGGTTCAAGTCTAATGAGTATTCTAATACTATAACCTTAAAGTTAATACACACTAATATTTTTGAGCCTACAAGCATTTAAAGCATTCAAAGAAATAGATACTTCATGCTACACATAGATGACTACACAATAATGACCTAGGTAGCATTATTGAGAGAAAAGTCAAAAGCTCGTGAAAAATTGAATGCATTAAAGGCACTTATTGAGAATGAAAATAATGGGAAGATCAAGTATCTAATATATAAAAGAGGAGAGTTTTGGTCCAATGAATTTTATTGCTTCTATGAGGTTCATAGAATAAGGAGATAGTTCTTAGTAGCTAGAACCCCTGAGTATAATGGGGTAGTGGAAAGAAATAATATGATAGTTTAAGAAATGGATATAACTATGCTAAATGAGTATATATTATCTGATGGATATTAGAGAGAGGTATTAAGCACTATAGCCTACATTTTAAATTGAGGATAGCTAAGGACTGATGACAACAAAACTCCTTATGAATTACAAAAATGTAGACCTACTAATATGGAACACTGTAGAGTGTTTGGGAGATAATGTTTCATTAAAATAGATGATGACAACTTATGAAAGTTTGATTCTAGATTTGATGAAGGTATATTATTAGGATACCGATCAATGAGCTCAACCTATATGTGTTACAATAAAATGTTAAATAAGATAGTGGATAGAACCAATGTAAACATTGATGAGACAAATAAATCACACTCATAGTCAAAGGATACTTTATAGAATTTGGAATTAAATAATGAAGAGGAAACTATAAATTTTGATGAAGAATAAGAAGTTAAGGAGAGATAGGAATCAAAAGGTCCCTCAAGATAGATTCAATGAGATCATCTTGAATTTATGCAAACAATGAAGAGACTAGTAAGTAATCTAAATCAAGAGAATGTTGGTCTATTATCTAAGATTGCACCTAAAAATATTATAGAAGAAATCAAATACAAATTTTGAATAGGTTCTATGAATGAGGATTTAGATCAAATAGAAAATAATGAGACTTGGTAACTAGTTCCTAAGATTAAAGACAAGAATGTCATTGAGATAAAATGTGTGTTTATAAACAAGTTGAATTAAGATGGATAATTCACTAATAACAAGGATATATTGGTATGTAAGGGATATGCACAAGTTGAAAGGATAAACTTTGAGGAGACCTTTACAATAGTAGAAATATTGGAAGACATCAAATGATTTATAGCATTTGTAGGATTCAAAAGGTTTAAGCTGCACCATATGGATTTCAAATCTACCTTTTTAAATTCAAATTTGGAAGAGGATGTGTACATAGAGTGACCTATGGATTTCTCACTATCAGGTGACAGGGACTATGTTTTAAGTTGAAAAAGGCTCTTTATGGTCTAAAGCAAGCTCTTAGAACTTGGTATACCAGGTTAGACAAGTATCTATTGGATCAAGGATTTAAAAGAGGATTTCAAGATAGTAATCTATACATAAAGTTATGAGATGATCATTAGTTGATATCAGTTGTATAGATGGATGAAATTATCTTTGGTCGAAATAATGAGAATATGACCAAAGGCTTTGCAGAGGTGATGAAAAAAGAGTTTGAGATGTTCATTTTGGAGTGATATCACTCTTGGTTTACAAATCACTCAATCTAAAAAATGTCTATTTATTTCACAAACCAATTACATAAGAGATGTTGAAGAAGTTTGAGATGGAATATTTCAAGGTAGCTAGTACACTTATGATCATAGGGTGTAAGTTGAGAAAGAAAGATGAGTATCCAAAGTTACATCAAACATCATATAGGTCAATGATTAGAATTTTTATATACACCACTACCTCTAGACTTGACATCATACAAGAAGTAGTTATTGTGGGAAAGTTTTAGGAAAATATAAAAGAAAATCATTTTCAAGCAGTCAAAAAGATACTCAAGTATCTCAAGGGAACTATGGAGTTGGTTTGTAGTATAAAAGGAATGAAGAATTAAATTTAATAGCCTATATAGATGTAGACTAGGATTAAAGTATAGATGACAGGAAAAGTGATAGTGGATGATCCTACTTCTTAGGTTGGTGCCCAGTTTCATGGATAAGCAAGAAGAAACCATCAGTAAAATTATCCACTTGTGAGGCAGAGTACATTGTAGTAGCTTCATGTTGCACTCAAGTCCTATGGATGAGACAGACCCTAAAATATTATAAGGTGGAGTATGATGGTCCTAACTCTATCTATTATGATAATACAAGTGCTATAAGCATCTCAAAGAACCATATCACACACTCAATGACTAAGCACATTCCCAAAAGGAATTATTTTCTAAGAGAGTAGGTAAGTGAAAAAAGTGTCATACATGAATATGTTTTTGCACATGATTAGATTGTAAACATTTTAAACAAACCACTTCCAAAGGCAATATTTGAACACTTAAGATAGGAATTGGGTGTAATTCCTACCCCTAATAATCATTGAAGATTCCAAGTACATAGGAAAGATAATTATGTTCATTAGATCTAATAAAAAGTGAGTTATTTCAAGAAGCTAGACATTTAGATAGGGGAGTATATTTATATTAGGTCTCACAAACTTATAGTCCTGTGTGTTGAGTATTTTAGCTATAAGGAGTATGATCCAAGGAGTTATAGACATCACTTTGTCATTTATGTCAAAGGAGGAGAAAGACTAGAATGAGGAGATAAGAATGATCAGTTTGTAGTGTGTTTTTCCATCAATGATAAAGGGGGATGTTGTTGAGCATTGCTCCTATTGTTTAGGTTTAGCATTGATGTTAAAGGTTCTTGATGTCTTCATGAGGTCATTAAAGAGTGTATCTATGAGAAAGAATATTGATCAAGTATTTTAGTGATTCTAAGAGTATAATATATGTTTGGTATATGTTCTTATGATTGCATGAGTTTTATGAAGGTTATCATGGAAGGTTCTTGTTGTCAAATTTATCAACTACTTGAGCCTAGTAATGTCTTGAGAAGGTATGTGCATAAGGATGCTTAATCTTGTGCATGAAGGAACATGATGGATTGGTAATATGAATGCATATATTCAATAAAGGTTTTATAATATTTTTTGAGAATGCATATGAGACATTAGATCGCTCAAGAGAGTTTTAAGGTGAAGCTTATAGGGGTAAGTACTTCAATTAAAGTCTGCATATAGACTAATTTTAGACCCTACTTAGCCTAATGAGGCATCATGATCTATTGTCAAGACACATTAATGATGTATGATAGTGTTTAATCATGTATGATGTTGATTGAGTATGTGAGAGTGGTGGAGATCACATGGAAATAGGCATGAAGGTCAGTTTCAAAGCTTCATGTGATTTGTAGATCAAGATTTAGAGAGCAAAGAGAAAGAGTGGACTAATGAGGGGTCATGATCATATTTTAGAGTGTTTTAGCTTATGTAAGCATTAAAAAAGGTGAGGTATTTTTATTCAAGTGTTTTTATATAGTTTGAGGTCATTATTTGTAAGAAAAGGCATGAAAAGTAGTTTTGAGGTCTCTTGAGTATATAAAATGAAGGCATGCAAACTTGAGGACTTTAAGGTATTCATTGGAACTTGTAAACTATACATGGGAACCTAAAATATTCATGGTAGATGGGGAATGGTCCTATCTCAAAATTATAGGATTTATTTTGAATTGAGGGACTATGCTTTATGAACAATCATTAACAATAGAAGTGTGTTTAAACCCTTTTGGAACCCTAAGAGTGACCTGATGTTGAAAATGTTATTAAAAATAGAACATAATGGTCTCAAATGAATATGAAATTTATTTAATTTTGTATTCAACTCTTCCAAGAACCTTCAGGTGTGGTTAAATTGGCAAGTGTGTGAGTAGACCCTACAAGAAAGTGTACATTTCTTTGAAATTTATTGTAGCAGTCAAAGTTGACCAAGTCAAAGTTTGAAATTTTATGAATGTTTAATCTTGAGACTCATATTTTATTTTATTTATGATATATGGATTGATTCTAATGTTCAAGTCTGCTAAACCAATCATCCAAGTTACCCAATTGCTAATAATCCTAATGGTGGAAATAGTGAAAAACCTAGGCAATAGTGAGAAGATGATTAGGAATGTGTTATCATGAATTGGGGATGAATCCAAGTACATGTAAAAATTATTTATGAATTTTAAGACATTTAATGAATGGTATAAGTTTTGGAGGTTAGTGATTATAGTGAAAAAGTTGCTCATGAGTTGACTTATCAAGTGTAGATGAGACCGTGAGATTTAAGGTGATGAGATTGGTCTATAGGACTAATATTTTCCATTTGACCATGTTATATTTATATATAAGTATTTTTTATAATGATCTGATAATATTATCTACATGTGTTGAAGGTCATTGTCACCATGACTGGTCTTTGAGGAAAACTAGTAATTCTGAGTGGGTTATTTGTAGAGAAGGGTTTGAGTCCTTTTGCCCTATGTATTGAAGTATAATTATATTGATGAATTTATTTAGGTCTTTGAAATTATATTTTTATTTTTATTTTCATTTTTATATGGCTAAAATTTTTACTATACTCAATTGTTTAATATAGACCTTTTTTGTGTGTGAAGGCCTAATGTAAACAATACTAATGGCATCCTTCAAGTGGTGATTGGAGCCAAAATGTGTCATGGAATTAAGATGAGATTATTAGGGGTATATTAGAGTGTAATATAAATTTTTACTACTATGTATCAATTTTGAAAGTGTTCCAAGAATATTGAAGGGTAACATGTACTAATGAAGGCCTAATTGAATTAGGTCTCCATAAGGCCTAAAGAAGGATTTGGTCCATTTGAGCTATGGATAACATAATATATTTAGTGATTCATGTTTTTGACATGTAATAATTCCTATTATGTGTAAAATATAAGTGTACAAGTGTATATGGCTGACTAAGAGGTGTATGAGAAAGATCCTAGTATAAGGATAAGGCCTAATAGGCCTAATTGTCTAGTTAGATAGTGTGAGTATGCAAGTGATGGAAATAACATTTTGAAGAGATAAATTAGGTCTTGAAAACCATAATAGGGGTGTATATAAAATATGATGAAGATATAACAAGGGCAATTTAGATGAGGATCAAGGTCATATGACCTAATCTGTCTTAAAGAGACCCAGAATGTAGTTTGAGGCGAATAAGAGTATGAAGAGTTGAAAAGGTGGTAATCATAAATTGGTTGAGAAAAAGTGTGTTATAAATGTGATCAATGGAATCAGGTGTCTAAATTGGTGTTGATTCATCTAGGGTGATAGTTCCTCCTTGAATTTTGGTGTTTTATAAAGCCTAGCTGGGTTGGTGCTTGGTTAGTTGCAGTTAGTTCTCCATGTGGAGTTGGTGCTTCAAAAAATTATGATATTTTGAATTATAGGAATATATTAAATTTATATGGATTAGTTGGATTTATTTTTCTTGAGGGTTTCCCACTCATATGTATGTTTTTGTGTTATGATCATGTGAATGACTTTCTATGCATTGTTATATCTTTGTATTGCTTTGATGGTTCAAAAAATGATAAAGTACAAGAAAAACAAGTTGTAAGAGACTGATTCACCACCCAGCTCAATCATTATGTTTCTAAAAAATCTTTCTACCTATCCTTTTATGTTAGCCACCTAGTCTTGTACCTATCGCAACTAGATTGCGGTAGTCATGTGTCTATCCCTTTCTTGAGCTAGGCCCTAACACACATATGTTCCTCTTGATCCCACCCCTACTAGTGTGTATAATATATTAACAAAATACTATAGATGCCTCACAATCTCCCCCACTAGTCTGAACTAGCTTTCCTAAGTTGGGTCAGATGGTACTAGCATCATCCATCATGGTGGGGTCGTATGGTGATAACACCCCATCTAAAATGTCATGGTGTGTTACCATGACTAGATATACCCATTTGACCTCCTCTACCAAAGGATATGCAAAACCAAAACCAAATAGATATCATTTCACATATACATCTCAAAATATATCTATCTACTGACAATCACAAATAACTAGTATTCTATGTACAATAATGAAAATTACAACATTTATTACTATTCCCCATATTCTCATACATCAAGCATAGTATCTCCATTGACCCATATTCTAAGCACCTCATTTGTGGATTACCTCCCTATTAAAGTAAAACTATAATTTACCACTTATGCATGATGTAAGCCTCTCCTTAGAGGTACCTCTATTGACTAGCTTTATCCTAGGATGATTATCAAATCATCTTATGTGACCACCCTAATTTATTCTCGATCTCATTGATGGCATCTCTATCTACAGTGTGTCTCATGTGTTTTATAATCCTCTTACTATGGTGCCTATTATGGTACTTATTGCACTCGTACATCCACATCCATGTCCTCTCCTCCTTTAGATACTAGCTATCATGCTCAACCAGTCCATGATCTCACACACCATAGCCTAATCAGTAGTATCTTAATCAACACTCCTCATCCTCCTCTTCCCCTCAGATCTCTAGTATGTGATTCCTAAAAATTAGGGACTCCTACAATATTTTTTGGGTACAAGAGTCCAAATTTCCCTAGAAAGTGTTTCACTAGATATGGATCTACCCACTAGGTATATCTACCTATGACCCATATTCAAGCCAACCCTAACACCATGGTCACCCAACTAGGAAAAATAGTAAAAATATGTGTGTAAGGATACCACACAATCCCCCCCTCATTTCATCATCTAAAACAATTACATGTGGGGCATAACCCATATTACCTGGTCCTATTTCCATATAGTCACATGAGATAACCTATCATTGACCACATGCATCAACCTAGTTGAATGGTACATTAGGAACCTCTCATATATCTATTAATGAAACACCACTAGTCTCATGGTCTTTTTCCCTCTAGAAAACCTCTCGTACATATCATGTATAAGCTAGACCTTGATGATAGATCCAAAATCATAGAGTGATCATTGATCTAAAATGGACTAGCATAAGGTTATCACATATAATAGTACCTTACCATCTAACTTATGATAAAAAACTTAAGATATCAAATTTTTTATCATAGCCTTCTAGATGTCCAAAATCTAAATAATATACACATCAAATAAACTAACCCTCAGGCTAGGGTAGATCTTATCCAAGCATATCACCCACCTATATAGTGCTCATTTCTTTTATAGATCATCTGGTGTCGTTGTGATCACTGGTGTCCCTCTTATAGGTAGTCTAAGTAATTCATGAATATCCTCTAGTGTGTTACTCAACTTTATAGGATCCACATTCACCACCCATCAAAACATGTTGGTCAACCATTCCCATAGTCCAAGAAACATGACAATGAGATCGACACTCAGTGGGATGTGCCTTATCTCCATGATACCTCCCAGACCTAGTATAACCACTCTCACTCTATCCATATCTATCAAATTCTATAGAAAATCTAATAACCATGATGCATTGATCAATCACCAACATCTCTAGTGCCTCTACAAAATATCAAACAACAAAGGATGTATTATATCTTTATGTCATATATAATCAAAATACGTTCTTAAAAATTTCATAAAACTCAACTAGTTTGATTTAGTTAATTCATTTTCTATTGAATTTACCTATTAAAAACTATATCAGCCACTTCAAAAACAACTAAGTCAGTCCCCTTCCTTAACCAACTAAATCAACCCATTGTTACATAGTCAACTTATTAGTTTTCTTGCTCTCTACAGACTAAGTCAACTTGGTCAACTCTGTTCATCCATAAAGACAATTTTTTTTACCAATTACCATAAATTCGTAAAGGATTTATTGGTTTGGATCCTACCTACCCAATACCTAATTTGACCCTTAGTGTCCCTACAAATTTCCTAGGTTTCATTTTGGTGTCTAGATTTTTCCTACTAGTAAAATTTATATAATTCACTCAATTTCAAATAAAAATATTCAAAAATTTGAAATTTTTAGTTGATTACTTATGTTACACTTTTTCTAGCTACTATGCATTCTCCTCACCATCCTGGATCTTTGGTCTCTCACTAGGTCTATCAAAGCTCTATTTTCTCAAAATAGTAAAAATACTAAATGAATTGTTTTTCACCCTATTTATATTTACTATTTAAAATTATTTACCGTTAAAATATTTACCATTAGATTTATTATTTTGATCATATATTTATCTCTAATTACTCTTTTTCCAAATCATAGTTTTTTTTATAATATTGACATCATAGAGAATATTTTCAACTATTATATTTCTATATTGTAATTTTTTTGATTTTTCATTCTTTTTCACTAATATCTACAAGTTTACCTAAATGTTCCCTACATTAGACAACTTCACATTTATTACATATCCTTATTTATCTACAACACTAAGGTAAGTAAAGGTATGTGTTTTTCTATTTTTTCCTTTCATTTATGTTATTTTCTCCTTAATGCACTTTATTCAACTTCAACATTATGTGTCTCTATGTTATTTTCCCAAAGCACCATCTTGTGTTGCACCTATGTGAAACATGATGAGATTTGAGTGGGGAATATGTATACACATAATATTTTCAAACTTTGTCAATTATTAATGCTCTCTATCTTGAAGGAACCCATTGAGTCTCAATCTCTCTAAGTGCATAGCTTAAAGGGTGCACTGGGAAAGGGGTGGAAAAACCATTAGTACTTTGTAAGACTGTTATCCCTTATTACCACTTTATATCTACACACTCATCTCCTAAAACCATTTCCATAAGCTTTGAATACTATTTTTCACCCTACTGTAGTCATTTACCACCTTCATTATCCCTTCCCTACCCTAAAACCTTTTTGATGGCTTGCATTACACTATCGACCCCATCAACCTTGTATTCTAATTGATAAAAATTATTAGGGTCTAATTCAACCCCTGGATGACCTAGTCCATGACCTAATTTTTTTTTCAATAATTATATTAGGTTGATTGGTTCAACCTTATTGATTAAACTTTTGGAAAGGATCAGGGTTATATATGCTTATATAAACACATACATTTTGTCATTTCTAAGAGAAGAGAAGAAGAATAAAGATATAGTGTGCATTTTTAGAGAGTTTTTAGTGATGTCATGGAGATATCTTAGTGAGTGGATGAAGTGATTTGATGGCCTAAGTGATAATGATAAAGTGTGCAATGTGATTGTCCTAGTTTGCTTGAACTATGTTTGGTTGATCTTCAATGTTGACATGGCTAGAGATGTTCAGGGATGAATATGGAATATTGAGCATGTGCAAAGAGGTCCTTAAGATGTTTTCTATGTTTTGAGTACTTATGTGCATAATTGGACGTCATATGTTCATCCATAATTTTTAGATAGATACTTTAGATCCAATGGTAGAAAATCTAAGTAGGCAGTTTGATGACATCACCATTACCATGTGGGAATAATTCAAGGGGAGTTGGTCATATGGTTGTGTTCACATTAGTCCCTAGTTTTTATGCACCATATCTCAAGTCATGTGATGAAGCAAGGTCAAAGATATGAGGATGTAAATTTGGCTACTCAAATAGAATTCATTATTTTCCCATACTTAGCCAATTTTGCACGTGGATAGAAAGAGTTGAGTAAGCATGTTGATAAGGTCAAAATTCACACATGTGGAAGTGTTAGGAAAAAATTATCATATGGGTTTGTTCATTTCTTTGCATAGTTTATGTATGCTAAATTTTATATCATGTAATAGAGTGAGTTAAAAGATATGAATATGCAAATTTGGGCTCCTAGGTAGTTTGACTATGTTTTTCCATAGCCAAATTTGCATGACAACAAAAGTTAAGTAGGCATTTTGATGATGTTATATATTTTACATGTGAAGGTGTCAAGATAAAATAATCATATTGGTTTATTTAGTTTTGATCTAAGTTTATTTTCACTAAAATTCAGATCATGTGATGAAGCATGTCAAAAGATATGATTGTTCAAAGTTGGCCTCCCAGGTAGGTTTTTGACATAGTTGGATTTGTGACAGAAGTTTTTGAGAAGGAATTTTAATGACATTATATCTCACATGTTTGAAGGTTTTAAGAGTAGTTTATTATATGGTTGGATTATCCTATGTGAGGAGATCATCAAGTCCAAATTTGAGATAATGCATCAAAGCAAGGCAAAATTTATTGAGGTCTAAAGTTGGCCTTCCAAGCAGATACGTAAGGTTCCCATAGCCATTTCTACACAAGTTAAAGTTTGAGTAAGATCGATGGTGCACATTTATCCAAGAAGTTAAGAATTAATGAGATAAGGATAGGTACATGATGTTTAATTATTGAGAAAAGTTAAAGGATAAGAATCTAACAAAAATATGGTGTTCATACAGATTGATCAAATAGTGAGCATTGATAGTTAAATACTTGGTTGATCTGTAAAGAATGATGAAGAACATTGAGTCAAAGTTTTTAAGGTACACAAGATGAGGTCAAAGTGACTAGTGACTATGCATTAAATATAATTAAATATTGATGGTGCATATTAGATCTAAGAAAAAAAACATGAGATGATTACAAAGTTTCCAAGGTTTAACTATGACTATTGCCATTTAAATATTTGAATTTAACATAGGGAAAAACTAGAGCTCTATATTTTATCTTTCTATTTTGATATAATTTAAATTTTATATGATGTAAAAAGAAATTTTTATAATAATAAAAGATGAATTTGGAAATATATATTTGAAGATCTAAAAGTGTGTACAAACATAGTTATGAAGGTTCAAAGTTGACTATGTTTTCATCTATGTTCTATAAGTGACTCGAGAAGAGTAATTGAGCTTATATTAATGTTGTTTTGATTCCTCATGATGACCTAAATATTTGGGAGTGTTTTGGACTCCATGAGGATGATATATATGGTCTTTGGAGGTTTTACCAATTGATATTTTGTATGAACAAAGGTCTAAATTTTGATTGTGTATTTGTTAATAATGTTCCTATGCACCAACTTATTGCTTGAGTATATGTAGAGGTGAGAAAAGATGACTATGATCATTTGAGTTTTTAAAAGGGAAAAAAAGGAGTGGACCCATTTATTTTAAAGTGTTCCAGTGTTTTATTTTGATTGATGATGTACTAAATGGGTGAATAGGTCTCCATGAGACCTATCAGAGCTACAAGGGCCTTATTAAGAGGTGTAGTTTCTTAAGGGTTACCCATAGATCCTATGGAAAACCTATGAATATTATATTGAGCTATTTATTAATGAGATATATGAATTAATGGTTAATGCATGCCTAAAAACTGACCAAGATGGTGTTGATCATGATTGCTCTATAAATGGTGAAACCAAATGTGTTGGTTTCTAGACTTGTAAGACTTGATTGAGAGTGTGAATGTGGAGCCAAGTGAAGGTAATAACCTTTTAAAGAGAAGGTATAGGTTATGAGGAATATAATATATTGAAGAGGATCAAACATGATTCTTTGATTAATTTGGTATAAGAGGACATATAGGTCATTGGAGCTAATGAGCCTGTATGAGAATGAACAAGTTGTTCAAGAGGCTATTTGAGAGAGACTTCGGAGAGAGTTGAGAGAAGCTTGTGTGTGTGAATTAGGAAGTAAAGGAGGGGTATAGTGCCTTGTGGATGAGTTGATGAGTAGATAAGTTTGAGGACTATTTTTATGACCTATTGATCATAATTATATTGGTAGAATAGTGATCTTGTTGTTTGAGTATGAGTAAGGGTGAAGAGTGATAATTAAAGGTCCATCATTAGGTGTTGAAGACATCAATGTAAATGTGGATGTATTCATAGGTGTTGTTATGGGTGATCAAAAAATAAGGGGGTTATTTACTCCTTACAAGGTGAGACTTTTTAAAAGTCTAGTTGTTGTGGGTTCTCAACTAGATAGGTGTAGGAAATCCTTGTGGGATTACAGTCTCACTAAAATCAAGAATGGTAGTTCCTTGATCATTTGTAGATGGTATAAATTGGTTCTTGTTATTATAAGAGAATATTCTAGTTATAGGTTCTAGTGATTTTTATTACCCAAGAGGGTTTCCTATGTATGTCATGTGTTATGTGATTGATCTTGCATTATTTGTCTTGCTCACTGCTATGAATGATATGTATGCTTCAAGAATGATTGTGGTAACTGATTAAGTGTTTGTAAAGATTAGAATTGAAGTTGGATTATTTGGAATCACTAATTCACCCCCCCTCTCAGTGATTCTATTAGATATTAGTCATGATGATGTCATATTGGTGTCATGGAGATGCTTTGGTGAGTGGATGATGTGCCTTCATAGTCTATGTGATAATGACAAAGTGTGAAATATGATTGTTCTTGTATGATTGAAGTATTACTGGTTAATCTTAAATTTTTTATTGGTTAGAGATGTTCAAATATGAGTATGGTGATTGAAGCAAGTCTAATAGGTCCCTTAGATATTATTTATACTTTAAGAGGTTGTGTGCATAAGTGAAATTCATCTGGTTAATTATAGTTTTCATCTAGACACTTTGGGTCGAATGGTAGAAAATCTGAGTAGGTAGTTTGATGATGTCATCATTACCACATGAGAAGTAGTCAAGGGGAGTGGGTTATATGGTTGTGATCATATTTATCCTTAGTTGTTATGTGCCATGTCTCAAGTCATGCATGAAAGTGTGATCAAAGATATGAGGGTGTAAATTTGGATTCTCAGTCAAAATTCATTATTTTTCCCATACTTAACCAAATTTATAGTTGGCTAAAAAGTACTGAGTAAGCATGTTGATGAGTTAAACATTCACACACATGGAGGTATCTAGAAAAAATTATCATATGTATTTATTCATTTATGTGCCTAACTACTTTGTGCTAATTTTTAGATCATGTGATGTAACACATCAAAAGATATGCATATGCAAAGTTGGGATCTCAAGCAATTTGACTATGTAAGCATGTTGATGAGGTCAACATTCATACATGTAGAGGTGTTAGGAAAAAATTATAATATGGATTTATTTATTTTAAATCCTAGTTTATTTTTGATAATTTTCAAATCATGTAATGTAGAGTATCAAAAGATATGCATATGTAAAGTTGGGCTGCCAAGCAGTTTGACTATGTTTTCCCATACTTAGCCAATTTTACAATGTGGTAAGAAGAGTTGAGTGAGAATTTTAATGGTGTTATACCTTGTACATGTGAAGGTGTCAATAGAAATTTATCATATGGATTTATTTAGTTTTTAGCATAGATGATTTGTGCATTAAATTTGAGATCATGTGCTAAAGCATGACAAAAGTTATGGATGCTCAAAGTTGGCCTCTCAAGTAGATTTGGACATAGTTGGCTCTATGATAGAATTTTCTCAGAATAAATTTTAATGGCATTATAT
This sequence comes from Torreya grandis, assembly GCA_037957365.1. Lineage (NCBI taxonomy): Eukaryota > Viridiplantae > Streptophyta > Pinopsida > Cupressales > Taxaceae > Torreya > Torreya grandis. The sequence goes on along the minus strand of JARHVA010002892.1, from coordinate 968,863 downwards.
CATGCAAGAGCTCCAAGAGCAATTTGTCATATGGTTAGATTCTATTATGAGAGGAAGTCATTTGGTCTAAATTTGAGATCTTGTATTGAAGCATAAAAGAATTTATTAAGCATCAAAAATGGCTAATCAGGCATATTGAAAGGGTTCCCATAGTCATTTTTTGAAAATTTTAAAGCTCGAGCAAGATCAACAGTGCACATTTCTCCAAGAAGTTAGGAAGTAGTGAGATGAGGACAGATGCATGATGTTTAATAAATGAGAAAAGGTATAGGATAATGATCGAATGATGAGTGGGAATTCATATATTGATCAATGGTGAGTGTTGATCATTATTGACATGATTGATCTACAGATGTTGATGGAGTGTATTGAGTCAACATTTTAGGATTACATGAGATAAGGTCAACATGACTAAGTTTAACATTAGAGTAATGGTACATATGCATTAAAGATTGATCTAATTCAAATGGAGCATATTTTATCTAAGTTTAGAGTTCACAAGATTTGATCACTATGTTTGAAGGTTAACTGTGATTGTTTTAATTCAAACATGTAAATTTAACACAAAAAAAATTGGAGCTTGATATTTTATCCATATCTTTTGGTATAAGTCAAATTTGTTGGTGCTATAAAAATAAAATATGTATATGAATCCATGGTGCATCTAATGAACCTAATTTGAAGATTTGGAAGTGAGTACAGTCAAATATATTGAGCCTAGAAGTTGATTGTGCGTTCATACTGGTTCTACAAGTGACCCAAGAAGGATATTTGAGATTTTTTTGATGTCTTATAGTGAATTATCTATTATGGAATATTGTAGACTCCATGAGGATGTTCTATGTGGATTTTGGAGGTGTGATCAATCTATCTTGAGTATGAAAAATGCTTAATAAGTTGACTATGTGTTCGTTTATGGTGATTATGTACACCAAGTCTATGTTTGAGTTTAAGCATACCCAAATGTGAGCTAATTTTATTATGATCATTTAAGGTTATCAAAGGGGACATAAGGAGTGGACCCATGTATTTGAAATTAGTCTTGTGTTCTTTTTTTGATTGAGGGAGTGATAAATAAGTAAATGGGTTCACATGAGACCTATAAGGGCTACAAGGGCCTTATTTAAAGGTGTGTTCTTTAAGCATGACTTATAGATTCTATGGCTAACCTATGAAGATTATATTGAGCTATGTCTTCATGTGAGATATTTTTTAAGTGTTAAGGCATACCTAATGGCTTACCAAGGTAGTGATTATCAAGATTTCTCTATAAATATTGGAACCAAAGATGATGTGTTTTAGACTTGGAGTGTGAGACAAAGGAATAATTTGAGAGATACTTGGAGTGAGATACTAAGGAGTGATTGGAGAGAGGATTGTATGTGTGTTTTTTGAAATGAAGGAAGGGTAGAGTTCCCTGAGGATGTGTTTAAGAGTAGAACATATTGAGGACTATTTTTATGACTTGTTAGTCGTAATTCTATTGGTAGAATAATGATATTGAATATTGAGTGTGAGCAAAGGTGAAGAGAGAAAAGATGATGTCCATCATCAAGTGTTGTTAACATTCATTCAAAGGTGGAAGTGTTATAGGTGTTATTGTGGAAGCTCAACATCTAAGGTGTTTCTAGCCTCCTTACAAGGTAAAACTTGCTAAAAGGTCTGGTTGTTATTATAACTCAACTAGACAAGTGCGGTAGCACTTTGTGGGATTAGAGTTACACTAAATAGGGATTGTATTTACTTGATCATTTGTAGATGGTATAAATTATATCTTGTTATTATAGGATAATATTCCAATTTTAGGTTCTAGTGGGTTTTATTCCCCAAGAGGGTTTCCTATGTATGTCATATGTTATGTGATTGATCTTGCATTGTCTCTCTTGATTATTCCTATGAACGATATGTATGCATTATGAATGCTTATGGTAACTAGTTAAGTATTTGTAAAGATAAGAATTGAATTTTGATTTTTTAGGCTCATTTATTCACCCTCCCCTCTTAGTGATTGTACCTATAATAATTAGTATCAAAGTGAGGTCCTTTTTTAAAGCCTTGATAGCTTGAAGGGGATAAAAAGTACAATGGCTAGTCAAAATGTGCAAGGTGGTTTCTCTACTAAGCAAGCACTAATGTTCAATGGATCTAATTATGTATTTTGAATTTATAAGATGAAGACTTACATTATGTCCCTAGGGTTTGATGTATGGAAATCAATTTTGGATGGCTATGTTGCTCCTAATATCCCTCCATCTAATGCTGTAGATAAGAAGCTATTTGCGAACAACTCTAATGCAATGAATGCCATCACTTGTGGTCTTATAGAAATTACATTCACCAAAGTAATTCATTTCACTTATACCAAGGATATATGGGATAAATTGAGGACTATTTTTGAAAGAGATTCAAATATTAAGCTTGCTAAGTTAGAGACTCACAGAAGGCAGTTTGAAAGTCTCAAGATGAATGAAGAAGATACTATGGCATCGTTTCTATAGATAGTTGATGAGATTGTGAACATCATCAAATTTCTTAGAGAGAATCTTGTAGAGACTAACATTGTTAAAAAGGTATTAAGGTCTCTATCCCCTAAGATTGATTTGAAATTATCTATATAGAAAAGAGTCATGACTTTACTCAGTTGAAGATGGATCAATTGCATGGCACCCTTACTGCCTATGAGATGGGGAAGAATGATCATGTACCATGAAAGAAGGAAGCAACTTTAAAGACTAAAATTAAGGCAAAGAATAAGTTTTAAGGTAATAAATCCAGAGAGGATGACATATCTGATACTGATGATGATGAACTAATTGCTTTGATTACTAAGAAATTTAACACTATTTCAAAGAAGTATAAGGGTAAATTACCCTTCAAATGTTTCAACTATGGAGAGATAGGATATTTTTCTAAGAAGTACCCTCATAAATATGAAAATAAAGATGATGAAGAGAATGATGAAGGACAAGATGAAGATAAGAATACATATATGAAGAAAGGATTTGGAAAGTATAATAACAAGAACAGATCCTTTAAGAACAATAAGATTCTTTAAACCAAAGAAGATTACAATCATCAAGTGAGAGTGAATACAATGACTCATAATATGATCATGACAATGATGGTATTGCTAAAGATGAATCCTTATTCATGGCTGAAGAAGGAAGTTTCTCACATCAAAAGGAGTCTACTTGGAGTGATTTGGATGATAATGAAGATGAGGTGAACTATGAGACTATTTTGATGAATGCTCTTGAAGAGATGAATATTGAGAAGAAGATCAATAAGAAGATGAATTATAAACTCAAAGACTATGAGGAGAAATTTAGTGTATATGATGCAAGATTAAATGAAGACACCAAGGAGCATGACGATATGATCAAGCACCTTAGTTTTTATTAGGAAATTCTATCTATAAGCTAAAAATCTAAATAAGAAGAATATTCAAGGTATGTTTTTGAAAGTAAATCTTTGAGATCTAAGATAGAAAATATAACTATTAAGGTTAAGACATTTGTGAGATTTGAAAAGAGTTCATGTGATCTAAATAATATTCTAAATGGTCAAAAGCATGCTAGTGACATAAATGGTATTGGATATGAAGAATAACAAAAGACGGTAACTCAAAATGAGATGAAGACTAATGTGAATTAGGATAATCATACTTTGAAGACAAATAATTAGACAAGGAATGAAGGAGTTGGTGGATAAAAGACAAATAAGGTCATGCAACTAAATGCCATGAGGTATGAAATATTAAAGGGATACTATTATACATGTGATCAATTTGGTCATAGGGATAGAGAGTGAAAGAAACATTTTACAAATAAATTTTCATGGGATTATGATAGGGGCCATCAATCAAAATGTGTGAATAGAATCAAATGCTTTAATTATCTTGATGTCAGACATTTTACAAACCATTATCCACATAATATTAGACAAGGAGAGTCCTCTTCAAAAAGGGGAGGTTGTCTTGTTTGTCATGACATAGGAAACATTGTAGATTTATATCCAAATAAGGCAAGGCAATATATGTTTCTTAAAAAAGGTATGGTGAGATATAATTGTGAATAGAGAGGTCACATTGCTAGGTTTTGCAATCAAAGGCTTACAAAATAGAATAGATTTAATCATGCTCTTAGAGTTCAAGAAAGAAGGCAAGTTAACACATGGAACCAAATGTGACAAAGTTGTGTCATGATGAGACTTCTAGTCCAAGTAATTTGTTTGATATTTGGAGAATGCTTTTGAAGTTAAAAATTCCTAAGAGGTCTCATTGTCTACTCATATTGAGAATGAAGAGACTAAGCACAAAGAGAAGACCAAGGTACTGGTTGAGACTAGTCTTAAGGTATGTATGAATCCAAGTGAACATACTATTATTTATGTAGCATTTATCATGTAAAGAGCATCAATTATATATGCCTAATGATGAGGTTCCAAGTTGTAAGAAAGATTCTTTAGATGAAAAGGTATGTTAAAAATTTATATTGTCTCCATGTATTGTCAATTCAATCATAAAAGAAAAGGAAAATTTTGTAGTGGATGAGAAAGTTATTCCTCCTAAGCCAAATAAGGTTAAGATGAATAACTAAAAATATCAGATGAGCAAGGAGGAGATAGAATATGATGAGTTATTTTTGTTTTAGAGGATTGAGGTATATAAGGTGTCTCTATCTATTATTCTTAAGAGACTCTGTTCAATGGAGAAGCATGTTTGTGTGCTCAAGATATTAACACCACTCAGAGAATGTTTTTTTTAAGGGGGGAAAACAAGTTCATGAGCCTATTTTATAGGTTTGTGAAGGATTTGTGGTAAAGAGTCAGAATGGGCAGTTCTAGGTGGTTTAATGAGATTGATGCAAATATCAAGAAGTGTTTGATGTTCAAAAAGGTTTATGCATTTATTTGTGGTGTGATCTAAGTGTTTTTTTAAATTCTAAAGATATGTAAACTCAAATATTTGTCTAGAAATGTGTGATGGGTGTCTCCAAGTGTGTAAGTAGTTTCAAAGGTGTGCATTAACCAAAAGGAGTTTTTTGACCCTATTTTTTTTAAGATTATAAGGTTTTGGGATTTACTAGAAAAATGGTTTTACTTATGAGTTGAGGTATGAATATTATTAATATTTTGAATGGGAAAAATGGGTGGTAAAATCAATATTCAAAGAGATTTGAAGGTTTGTAGTTCTCAAATTATCTAAGTTTTTGTCATTATGGAGGGTTAATTGGCTAGTAGTTTTGTGAAGGAAGTATGTTGAAAAGGTTGATCTCATTGATGTAAATTGCTGTGATTAAGGGGGAATATGAGATTTCTCCATATATGGATTTTTAGGTCCTGAAGATGTGTATACTAAAAATTGTGGGCTTTGCAAGTTCCAAGCATGGATATAAGGAGGCTTGATAGGCCTAGTTTGAAGAAGAGTGATTTTTGCTCAGTTTATCCAAAGGAGAAAGGTATGAGTATCTGAAAGTATGTTATTATATTGGTTAAATGCATGTTTTCTATTTTGTATAGTGCATATGCAAAGTTGGTGGTCATAGAAGTGTCTTGAGAAAGAAGGCTAGTAAGCCTACATGGTGGTTCTTCATAGTATTTAGAAGATCTGAAGATGCTCAGAAGGTGAAATTACTTAGAGATATTAGGGGGGATACCTATCAGATGTTTATTTTTGAGTTCCATTATATTTATATGGTTTTGTGTGTTATTTCTTCATTGGTTATAATGCTTGATTGAAGAGAGTGTTGGCATGGGGTAAGAAGAAGTTATCAAGACAAGAACAGGTTGGCTAACGGTAAGGGGGAGTTTGTATCATATTTATAAGATGGTACCTTAACATTAGATAATGTTTTCATGTCATTAGGATTATTTTGTGCCCACTTTATCATTATATCAAAGGGGGAGAAATTTCTTGTTGGGGAGAAAGTTTCTGTTGTGGGAGTGCTTTGAAGAGAAAAAATTGAGCTATATATTGCTATATTGATGGGTGTTGACATAAATGAGAAAGGGAGATATTGTTGGAGATTTTTTATGATGATGTCATGGTGGTGTCATGGAGATTCTCTAGTGAGTGGATGAAGTGCCTTCATAGTCTATGTGATAATGACAAAGTGTGCAATATGCTTATTCTTGTATGCTTGAAGTATGATTTGTTGATCTTTAATTTTGACTAGTTAAAGATGTTCAAGGATGAGTATGGTAATTGAATCATGTACAAGATGTACCTAATATATTATATATGCTTTTATATATTATGTGTATAAGTTAAATTCATTTGGTTGATCATAGTTTTTATCTAGACACTTTGGGTCTAGTGGTAGAAAATCTAAGTAGGTAGATTGATGACATCACCATTGCAATATGGGAAGGAGTCAAAGGGAGTGGGTCATATGGTTGTGATCAAATTAGTCCCTAGTTTTTATACACCATATAAAAATTCATGCATTCAAGTTTGGTCAAAGATATGAGGGTGCAAATTAGCTTCTAAGTCAAAATTCATTATTTTTCCCATACTTAACCAAATTTGTAGTTGGCCAAAAAGAGCTAAGTATGCATGTTGATGAGGTAATTATTCACACATGTGGAGGTATTTAGAGAAAATAATCATATGGGTTTGTTCAATTTTGTGCCTAGTTTATTTTTTCAAAATTTTAGATCATGTGATGTAGCATGTTAAAAGATATGCATATGCAAAGTTGGGCTCTTAGGTAGTTTGACTATGCTTTCCCATAGCCAAATTTTTAGTTGGGTAGAAAGAGCTGAGTAAGCATGTTTTTGAGGTCAACATTCATATATGTGGAGGTATCAAGATAAAATGATCATATGGGTTTATTCATTTGCATTCCTAGTTTATTTTTTTTTAATTTTTAGATCATGCAATGTAGCATGTCAAAATATATGCATGTGTAAAGTTGGCCTCCCAAGAAGTTTGACTATGTTTTCCCATACTTAGTCAATTTTTCAATGTGGTAATAAGAGCCAAGGGATAATTTTATGGTGTTATATCTTGCGCATGTGAAGGTGTCAAAAAAAATGATCACATGGGTTTGTTCAATTTTGAGCATAGATGATTTGCACTAAATTTGAGATTATGGATTGAAGTGTGGTAAAAGTTATGGATGCTAAAATTTGGCCTCTCAAGAAGATTTGGACATAGTTAGCTCTGTGATAGAATTTTTTTAGAAGGCATTTTAATGGAATTATATCTCACATATGTGAGAGTTTCAGGAGTTGTTTGTCACATGGTTAGATTCTCCTATGAGAGGAAATCATCTGGTCCAAATTTGAGATTCTACATTGAAGTGTAGAAGAAGTTATTAAGGATAAAAAATGGCTATAGAGGAATATTAAAATGGTTCCCATTGTTTTTTTAAGTGTTAAAGCTTGAGCAAGATCAGTAGTGCACATTTCTCTAAGAAGTCAAGATGCAATGAAATGAAGACATGTGCATGATGTTTAATGACTGAGCAAAGGTACATGATAATGATCCAATGAAGAGTGAACATTCATATATATTAATCAATGGTGAGCATTGATCGTTATTGAAAGGTATGATCTAAAAAGATCAACAGAGCATATTGATTCAACATTTCAAGATTTCATGAGATAAGGTAAATATGACTAAAGTTTAATGTTTGAGCATTGGTGCCTATGCATCAAAGATCAATCAAGATCCATGGAGCATATTTGATTTAAGTTGAGAGTTCACAAGATTTGAGCATTGTGTTTTAATTTTAACTGTGACTCTTTGAATTCAAATATATGAATTTAACATTGGAAAAAATAAAGCTCTATATTTTGTCCATATCTTTTGATAAATGTAAAACTTACTACTACTGTAAAAAATTAAATATGTGGAAGACTCCATGGTGTGTCAAATGAACCTAATTTGAAGATCTAAAAATAAGTACAGTCAAAGATATTGAACCTAGAAGTTAAATGTGCGTTCATTCTTGTTCTACAAGTGATTTGAGAAGGATATTTGAGCTTGTGTTGATGTTGTTTCTATGCCTCAAAATGAATTAGCTATTAGGGAGTATTATAGACTCCATGAAGATGATCGATGTGGATTTTGGAGGTGTCATAAATCTATATTAAGTATGAAAAATGCTTAATAACTTGACTATGTGTTCGTTCATGGTGATTATGTGTACCAAGTTTGTGTTTGAGTTATTTGAGCATACCTAGATGTGAGCTAAGTTGATTGTGATAATTTGAGGTTGTTGAAGGGGACATAATAAGTGGACCCATGTATTTTAAAGTTGTCTTGTGTTCTTGTTTTTCTCAAGGTAGTGCTAAAGAAGTGAATGGGTTCATATGAGACCTATAAGTGATATAAGAGCCTTATTAAAAGTTGTAGTTCCTTAAAGGTGACCCATAGATGCTATAGCTGACCTATGAATATTGCATTAAGCTATGTCTTCATTTGAGAGATGAATTAAGCATTAAGGCATGTCTAATGGCCAACCAATATAGTGATTATCAAGATTGTTCTATAAATAGTTAAATCAAAGATGATGGTTTCTAGACTTAGAGTGTGAGACTAAGGAGCGATTGGAGAGAGACTTGGAGTGAGAGATTAAGGAGAAATTAGAGAGAGGATTGTGTGTGTTTTTTATGTAGAGGAGGAGTAGAGTGACCTAAGGATGTGTTGAAGACCAAAACATATTAAGGACTATTTGTATGACCTATTGGTCATAATTTTGTTAGTAGAATAGTGCTCTTGCAGATTGAGTGTGAGTAAAGGTGAAGATAGAAAATTTGAGGTCCATCATCAGGTATTGTTGACATCAATTAAAAGGTGGAAGTGTTTACATGTGTTGTTGTAGCAACTGAGCATCTAAGGTGGTTTTAGACTCCTTTTAAGAGAAAACTTTCTAAAAGGTCTGGTTGTTAATGTAACTTAGCTAGATATGTGTGGTAGCACCTTATGGGATTGGAGTCTTACTAAATAGGGATTATAGTTCCTTGATCATTTATAGATGGTCTAAATTAGTTCTTTTTATTATAAGATAGTAGTCCAATTGTAGGTTCTAGTGGGTTTTATTCCCCGAGAGGGTTTTCCACGTATGTCATGTGTTATGTGTTTGATTCTTGCATTGTCTCTCTTATTTATTGCTATGAATGATATGTATGTTTCATGAATGCTTGTGGTAACTGGTTAATTATTTGTAAATATTAGAATTGAAGTTGGATTATTTGGGCTCATTGATTCACCCCCCTCTCAATGATTTTACTTATAATAGATTGTACCTCTAACATGCATCTATTTATCCAAAATTCTACTTGAGGAGCAAGCTTAGGGTTTCATACTTTATTTAGAGATACATATCTTGTTTTGTGGAAAATTCTTTTGGATGAATTGATATCTTATGTAGGCTATAGATGATTTATCCTTGTCATCATTACTAAAATAACTTCTTATGAAACACCTTGGCCAAGGGAGAGATTTAGGCTTGGTGGGTTCATCTTTAAAGGTAAGTATTCCAAATTTTGTTCCTCCTTTGTAAGAGTAGATAGATATTCATTTTCACTTCTCTTCCATGCATTAGGATTTCATATACATTGACATGAGTGTATGCATTATATAAATATTTAATTTTCATGTTTATTACCCCCACCTTGTGCCATAAGCTTTGGTGAGCACTAGATTATACTTTTACTTTACTTGCTATTAGTTTAGTGAATATGAAAACATATGACCTAGTTAGGGTTATTGCATAGTTTTGATTGAATCAAGGCTTTGGAACCTTTCCTAGTGAATTTATTGTGGTAAGATATCCCTTGGTTAGGTATAGTAGATATATCTTGGTCATGACCCTAAATATCTAATGCATCCACAAAAAAAGTGTAAGTAGGATTTATCTTCTTTGAGCTAGGATTGATTTATAGATCTGCTACATTTCCCATTACATATAACTAATGTCTAGATTCAAACTAACAAGATGAAGTTTGGATGGGTGCTAGTTATAAATAAGCAAGATGACTATACTAGAGAAAACTAGATTGATGATGATTGGATGCTAGATTGAAACTAATGAAGTGATAGGTTTTTGTCAGGATATCCACTAAGTATGAAACTTAACAAAGATGATAGTTGATATAAAGATGATAATAGACAAGAGTGATAAGATATGTAAGGATGATAAAATGACTAGCTTAAGACTTAAATTGATTCTATCAAAGTGGTATGGATATAATATTATGTGATGGAAGGGGTCAAGGATAATGGGACTTGATATTATGATAAGTGTATAAGGTTAGTGATGAAATGATGATTTGGGGTAAGATGAGTATGGTTTGTATAAGTGTATGACCTAAAACCCAACAAATAATTATGGGACTTGTAAGACTATATGAGGTTGATAAGGATGCTCTAGACAAGAGGATGCTAGGAGATAATCAGATTAGGATATGTGCAAGATGGGATGCTATACAAGAGATGATGAAGGTTAAATAATGTACAAGATGGGATGCTAAATAAGATATGATGAAGGCTAAATAATGTATAAGATGGGATGCTATACAAGAGATGATGAAGGCTAAATAATGAAAAATATGATTAAGAATTTACACAATAGAGATAAAGATATAAAATATTATGATACATAATGCCTAGATAACCATGTATATGTTTGGGTGAAGGGTTAACTTATCTCACAAACATCACTGGTCTAGCATGACACACATAAAAACAAGTAGACCATAGTCATAAAATTAGTAAACTTATGGGTGCATAACTCAATGATTGCACTATCCAAAAAATTCATGGGTTAGGTTATAGTTTCATGACCCATTAAAAAATATTACAAACCCTCTCAAACCTATTTTCACATGATGGTCACTTAGGAGCTGATACAGACTTTGATAGCAAGTTGCCTATTATGACCATTATTATGCTAGGTTTGATAAGGCCTCTTGGGTCATCCTTAATATACATTAGGTACAAGGGGGCCCAAGTCTATGTAGGGTGTTGTCTAATGCTTGGTTCAAATAATTAAATCTTCCCCTTCATGGATGACTTGTATGGGTTCAATCACTTAGCCTAATTATAACTACACCTGATATTTATACTCTGTGAGAAAATAGAGTGTGAATTAGTGTGTGGTGGTGAAATCTATGGTCACTATCCCCTTAATATTATGTAAATTTCATGGGTTTCAATTCCACATCATGTTTCCCCTAAAAAATAAAAATGGGAGGATTGATTAGTGGTTTTTGATCCTCTAAGACTTACCACTAGGATGTAGGGAGGAGAGAATACACCATCATAGCCCTCAAGTTACACATAAATAGATAAAAAAATTTAATAAATAATTAATTTATATGAAATATATAAAAAATAAATAAAATATATTTACAATATGATTTTTCAAAATGTTAAAATATTTTTGACAGGTGACCTGTAAGACAAGTGATTAGTAGTTTCAATTAGTAATCTTGGAGGGGCAAACTACAAGATAAGATGCTAGAGAAGATATATGACTTGAAAGAGAATATGTTTCAAGTAAACATTTCTATTATATTCACCCCTACAAGAAATAAAATATTAGTCTAATAAGTCTTAATAAAAACCACTAAAAAAATCATGATTTTGGTCTATAACTTCTTTGGATGAGGGACCATGACAGGGGGGTCTAGGGGAGGTAGCCCCCAATGGGGTAAAGGGTTAGATCCCCTTGTAGGGTTAATGGTAATATCATCTTATGGGGTCTATGGGTATTTCCCCTTGCACAACCCCAAATCTAAATGCAATTTTGGACTTATAGAACCCTTAAAATGACTCAAAATTCACCAAAAATGATCTAAAAAGAAATAGTCAAAAAAGATAATTTTTTAAGGAAAATAAAGAAAAAAATAATAACTATATTTTTTATAACCATATATTCATATTCAATTAATTCAAAACTGATTCTAGAATATGCAATACCACAACTTCATAATATACAGTTTTACAAATTGGGTATGTAATTTCATAGCTATGGAGAAACTACTTGTGGTTAGGGAAATAAAAGAGGTATAAGGAACAATAATACACTTACAAATATGTGGTTTTTAAAAATGGTTATGTGACTATTCAATTAAGGCAAAACCATTAGTGGTCAGGGCAATGTAAGTCTAAGTCAATATCACAATTCATGATATGCAAATTTGTTGCTTAGTAGGACACAATAGAATGACAAATATGTATAAAATAATTAAAAATATTAGGTGAATTTAATATTCAAACTCCTTGAGTCAAAATTGACTATGTATATGCAATACTGACTATTAAAAAAACAAAACTGCCTTTTGCAAAATGCAATATTGCACTAAGTTTTCAAAGGGGTATTTGGATGTCTAATTTTAATATAGGTATCACCTTCCCTTACCTATAATAAAAAATATTTAAATAGAGACAATAACATAGTTATAAAAAAAACTTTATACTTAGATTGGTGATTTTTTATTTATGCCAAAATTACTTCTTATAGAGGCAAAACTGCCACTTATGATCAATACTATGACTTATCTAATATCAAATAGATACTACTATTAAGGGTGAAAAAATGTGATTTTGGTTCTATAAGATAATAAATTTAGTATAAATCCATATAAAATAGAAAGATGTATATAGGGTTAAATATTTACTTTAAAACTATATCCCTTCAAAACCGCTCTTTTTGATGTTAAAATCACATTTAAGGATCAAAATTGCATTTTTAAAGATACCATTTTGCAAAAAATTCCAAAAATAGTCATGATTGGCTATTAATATTGGTAGTTAGGCAAAAATGTAACTTTTGAGGTCAAATTGGCCTGTGTAATATCACCCTTTATAGATCAATAATATATTTTGCTTGGAGGAGAAGATTATTGAAAATTTGAGCCATAATCCACTTAAATCTAACCTAAAACCTTAAGAAAACACACTCAAAGCAAAAAATGTTAGCCAAAGAGGAGGGATCTCACAGTGGTCACCAAATTTAAGGTGATCATTTTGAGCAAAAGAGATTTGGGTATGCAAATTAGCCAAAATCTACTTGAAACATCAATCTACCATTAAAATTGAGAACCATGAGATTGAAAATAAAATAAAATGAATCATTCACAATGAAAATCTAACCTAAATCTAAGTGTTCCAAAAAATATTCAAACAAATAAAATTACTAAGGATTATCGATTGGAGATTGCTTACCAAAGACTCAAAATTTTAGCATGATGATAGCTTGATCAATTGATTAAAGACTATGTTGATGGAATATTTTAGCATAGATTAGACATGGATTTTCTAGTTGGCTTGTAGTTAGTCTAGACATGGAGGAGTGGCTTGTTTAAATAAGCTATTGAGGGAAGAGCAATGTCCAATATTTAAAGATGGGTTAGGAGGATCAATGGTGGAGGATTATCTAAGGAATTAAAAATTCCTTGGAAGCTTCTAGAATAGAGGCTTCTAGAGAGAAAGGGGCTAAGATAGAGAGGATTCCGTAATTGGATAATTCTAGAATCCATTAGGGGTTAAGCAATATTAGTAAGTGGTTAGATATATCATTAGGAACTAGGGATGTAGGAGAGCCTAGAAATATATTAGGCTAGGTGTGTCAGGGTAATTTTAAATTCTCAAATAATGGATAAGTGGGATTAGTTAGTGGATAAGACATGATTAGAAGAATCACTAGGTTGGTGGGGATAATAAAAGGTTAGTGAATGAAGAATAATAAAGGGGGATGTTATATAAATGATTAGAAGGAGTAATATTATGATATAATTAGAATATATGAATGAGATAAGTGTATTTAGTGTTAAATAATAATAATATTAGTGATGATAAATGAAGTGAGCAGATTTAGATGTATATAGGTTCCATTTTTACAAGATGTTATATTAAGTGCAGTTTGGTGGCCTCTATCAGGGTGAAAGCTGTTCTAAAATCCACTTACTTCATTGAGAATCATTGGCCCTCAAAATATAAATTGTAAATGATTCACTCACCATCTATGGTTTGTCAGGATCAAAGACTCAACCTTGGCTCTTTGTATTTTGACAATGCTTTTTGGGATTTGATCATCACCCAAAGTGGTTATAGACTTCTCTTTTTTTAGTGAGGCCTCATTTTCTCAACATCAATTAGCAGTCTAATTCTATGTAGGTGAATTCTACAAGGACAAAACCATATAAATGCAATAAAGAGACAAGGAAAGGAAACACATAATATACAAAATAAACACATAACTAAAACAAACTAGTCTACTATATACATTATCACCACCCATCGAGGCTATTCTAAAATTATAATAGATGAAGCAACCAATTAGTGTTTTAGAAAATTTCCATTTACTGAGAGTGGAATGTTGTTTCCTTCTAGGTCCTTAAGGTGAAAAAAATTCTAGCTTAGTATTTCTACTATCTATTAGGGGCCAATCTAGAGAGGATCAAATTTTGAGTGTTGGAATTTCTTTTCATGGGATTTATCCTACATAAATACTATATTAGAGATCTTAAAAGTATTGATTTTATCCCTCTTGTCAAACCATGACTTGATGGTACCCTGATGCTTGTTGAATATTAACATAGCCTTATCCTAGGCTTCCTATAACCAAGAGATAGGAATTCACTTTGTCATTTGGTTCCATGAACTACTACATGAATCTATAAGTTAGTAGTCTCAGTGTGATCAACATGATTGGCTCCAATCCATATACTAAATTTAAAGGAGAGCTCTTGAGGGATTATTTATACTTGGTGCAGTCAACCCATAGAGCAAACTTCAATAGTGAGTGCCAATCTTAGGGATTCTCTCCTATATATTTCTTGATGGAATCTATTAGAGTCTTATTAGTGGATTTTTCCAATCCATTTCCTTGGGGATACTAATTTGATAATAACCTTAGTGTCATACAATAGTCATAAGCCCATTCTTTGAATTTTTTAGACTAAAAGGCATAACCATTATCACATACTAGAGAGATTAGGATCCCAAACCATGTGGTTATAACATTCACCATAAATTTTATGACCTTTGAAATGGTGCTTATTTTTTTTAGTAATTTCCTTGAACTACCTTCAAAAATAATCTATGGCTATGAGAACAAACTTGTGGGCATCAAATGAATTAGGGTTGATGACCGCAAAAAAATCTAGCCCCTATTGGGAAAATGGGGTTGACTCCACCATGGGATAAAGAGGAATTGTCATGTGTATCTCCCTCTTGGTAAAGTTATATAACTAATGACAAACATAGACATGAACATGAATATCTTTGAATAAATTAAGATAATAGTAGCCTGATTGAAGGACCTTGCATGCCATGTCATTTGTAACAAGGTGACTAGCTCCCAGTTTTTCATGGAAATTTTTTGTCACTTGGCTTCATTTTAAGATAAAAATCTGAGGTATATTCCTCACAATTATTTCTTAATAGAATTCCCTTACATCATATAACACACAAATTTTAACTACAGAGCTCTCTTTTGTGTATGGGTGATTCCAAATTATCATAGATTAGGAAATTCAAAATCAAAGTATACTAATATGTTTATATCCTTAACTCTTGGTCCATTTGGTGTATAATTATTCTTGAGTTTATCTTAGTTATCAGCTAGGTAAGGATCTATACTCAGACCAACCTAGCTAGTTTGAACTCCAAGTCATACTCCTATAACTTTATCATCCATTAGCTTGTATGTTTGCCCAACTCATTCTACCCTAATATTTTATTTATGGCTAGGTTCAAGATGATAACATGATAATTATTACTAAGAATATAGTGCCTAAATTTCTTCACATCCTTGACCAGGGCATAGGCATGCTTATCGAGAGTAGAATATATTAGTTCTACATCTTTGAGATTAATATGTCAAGAGTAGAATATATTAGTTCTACATCTTTGAGATTAATATCATGAAAGTGATGGGATGTTCTTATTAATTTAATATCTAGGTGAGGTAGGCAATAATGTTGTGTTTGGAATTAAAGGGGTAGATATAAAAATATTGCATATAATCTAGGCTAATGAGGATCAAGGTTTACATAATGGCATCCTTGATTTCATAGACACCCTTTTTTGATTCTACATTTCATTCTAACCTTTGCATCTTGTTTAAACATAGTATTCAGGTGTTTACAATTTCAACAAACCCAAAAATGAATTTGTGAACAAAGTGTATTTTCCCAAAGAAGGATTTGAACTCTTTCTTACTATTAGGTAGAGACAATTTAGAAATCACATCAACTCATTATAGATCAATAACATTAACTTATTTTGTGATGATATGACTCAAAAGCTTACCTTAGATAAAATCAAACACAATATTCTTGGGATTTAGGAAAATACCATACATTCTCCAGATTTCAAACCCTTTCTCCAAGTGGCATATGTGATCTGACCTATAATTTAAAAGTATAGTTAAGTCATCCATAAAAATTATTATAGACTTCACAATTAGTCCTTCCAAATCAAGGTCCATGGATCTTTGAAAGGTTTACCCAAAATTAATCATCCCAAAGGGCATTCTCCTGTAGGTGAATATACCCCATTTAGTGGTTAATGTGATTTTGGACTGGTCTTATGAATTAGCCAAGACTTGGTTATATCCTAAAAATATGTACAGAAAAGACATCATTTAAGATCTGCTCACCATTTGGATCACTTCATCAAGGTAAGGTAGTAGGAAATTATCTTTTTTTAAAGCTTAGTTAAAATTATGAAAGTCTACACATAGACATATTTCTTTATTTTTTATTTTGCATAGGCACTAGTTTCACCACCTAGGTAAAATGATGAAATGATAAAATTATACCATCAACAAGTAATTTATGGACCTCTTTGAGTATCAAGGGTTCCACAATAGAGTTAATCAAACTCTACCTCGATATAAACAATATTTGTTTTGGCTTAAGGGTGATAGTATGAGTGATCAATCTCATGTCAAAGACCTTAAGGTCTCCATAGGCCTAGGTAATTACGTATTTGTATGTTAGTAGTAGTTTTCACAAATGATCCAGCTAGAATTCTATCTAATTAGGGCCCACATTAAACTTTGGGAGGTTCCTATCGAATTGAGGATGATGAGACAAAATTTTTGGTCTTCTAAATTAAGCCTTACTATTTGGAACATGGGGTCCAAAATGTCAAGAAAATTTTCCAATGAAATCATCCCCTTTGGTATATTCTTCTCATGAATATTAAGGATCCCATCCTTTTCTAGTTAATTACCAAGGTTGTCCTTGTCTACCTCATGAATGATCTAGGTTTGAAATACACCCATGCTATTAAGGAATTAGATAATTTACTAGTAATATTTAAAGACTTGAAATTTAATCACATTATTAGGGATAGAGGGGAAAGGGAAAAGTTACATAAATAGACCCTAAAACTTGATATCATCTAGGGGGTTAAGCTCATTACTGCAGATATTGAATGCATTAAACATTTTGGTTAAGTCCCAAGCTCAATGCTTATACCTTTTAAGGTATGATGGTTTGCATTGAAATTTAATCTTGATCTAGTTGACTACCAGTTTAGAGTTGTTGAATACTCTAAGTTTATTAACTTTATGTTTCAATGAAAACTATAATCATAGTATTAAAGCTTCTTACTATATCAAATTATTCATGCATGGGAACTAAAACCTATATGAAACTAGGTACTTATTCATCTAAGGATATATTAATAAAAAACTAGTCCCACTGCCCTATTTAGAATGAGCTTCGTATACACAAAGAGACCATAGGCCTAGAGATTTTGGTTAGTTGTTATTTGTATATTTGATTAGTTTTGTATTTATCATATAGATTTATAGGTATGAGGATACTAGGTTCATTTTCTCATTGACAACATTATACTATGTTATCATGTTCTTCATGTGAATATCTCTATCTAAACTAATTTGATTATCTACCCTTCTCTAAGGTATCCACATATGAGTTAATTTTGTGTCCATGTACTCATTTAGATATTTATATCAATCTCTACTAAGGAACATGCCATAGGCCTTGAGAAGCTTTACCACCTGGATGCTTATGAAGTGTTGAATCCTTGGTTTTTATTCTAGTTTTATGTAGACATTCACAAGTTCACTTACCACTCTAAACTTGGAATTTTCTAGTGTAACCACTACCTTATCTGAAATGATAGGGATCAACCCTAACTTTTCACATATGTCTATTGGAATTACATTGGTTGAATCTCCTGAGGCTACTAGGTAATAATGAAAGTTTTTCTTGAATAGTCTAATGGTCAAAAGGAAGGGAGGAACTTCCATATTATTCTTGTGAATGAGAAAATTAGTATGGGTTAATTTATATTTTGCATGGGTAGGTTGAATTGGATTCTCAATTAAGGATTTTAGTAGAAGATCATGGTTCTCTATGATCTAAGTAAGTTCATGGAGCATGATGTTGGAATTGATATTATTCATGTCCTCCAATATATTATATCCTCCTTTTCTATGGATATATGGGGTTTCCATGTGAGATTTAGGTTCTTGCAGTTTTAAAGGTGGTGGGTCATTCTTAGTATTATGGTTAGGTGGAGTCACACCATTATTCGAGGGAGTTGAGGTAACAAAGAGTTATTATGGTTGCCTATTACTAAGGGTGTGTTACTCCTTTAGAACTTTTGAATTTCATACACTTCACTAATACCCTCCTCTAGCTTGGTTTCTTCATGGATTATGAATTTCATGTTTTCTAGTACCATGGTAGTGTAGACACTAGAAAATCACACACTTGGCTCTAGTCATCAAAGTGCCTTGATTGTCTCTTTTACACTTAAACGTCAAAATGACCTATTTTTATCTAACCCATTCATCTAACTTATCCCGATCCACCTTAAGTCCAATTTAGCTAGAACTACTCAACTCAGCTTACTTTTTCTAGCTAATAACCTTTATCCACCCTTTGAACCTCTTCAAACCCACTTCTACTTAGCACCTCAATTGCTAACAGTTAAAGGTAGCCATCGATAATTACCCTAACCATCGATGGTTAGGTCCCTAAAATGGTAAATCATCTCCAACTATTCTTGAGGCAATCAAGAACAAAATTTAATACTTTTCTCTACCTTATCCTCTAACACATCATAATCCTCATTACTCATCATCCTTATCCTTCTTACTCCATCCCTTTTGCCCATAAAATGAGGGGAGTAAGATGATTCAAGGGATATCTCTTAGCTCTTTGGGTATTGATCCATGTTTAAGTATCCATCTAAATCTCTTCATATAGGTATTCAACTTCAAGCTTTCAAACATTCTAAAGCTCTTCCTAATATCTTCTCCAGACAACTTCCAATCTGAACCTCTATTGAAAGTCATCTAAAACTCCCTCAAGCACCGTTATACTACCAAAATCCCTTCAAGTTTAGGTAAGCATTTGATTACTTTCACTTCTATTTCCTTTCCATCTACTTGAATATCTATATCAAGATCTTCCTCCTTATACCCTTCCCATCTCATTTTGATTACTTTGGGCTTCTACCTTTTTATCCTATCATTACTAGATAATGAACAGACCTATACCCTCAGCTATACCAAATATAAAAATCTCTTCCCATGTACATTTAGAGCATTCCCAATCCCATTAGGTAACTAACAATGGTTACCCCTAACCAGTGATAGTTACCCATAACCACTGATGGTTATCCCTTTATGACCAAAACCCTCATTTTCTACAATTTAACTAACCATTGACTAAACCCTATTTTCCCATTTTTTGTACTAGGCTAGACCAAAATAGAATAGGATATTAGTTTAGTAAAATAACATCTCTTTTCTTAGTTTGTTAGATATTTAGCTAACATTATCAAAGTATTCATATTATTTACTTTTGTGTATTATTGATTTCATTCATATACTTTAAACATTAACTTATATCAAAGAGTAGATTGAAAACCTCCACATATAGCTCTAACTATCTTGGATCTAGCACTAGATAGGAAATCCACCCTTCCTCTTTGTTTAACAAACAAGCTTGATTTGAGTGCTTTCTTATGCATGTCATCTTCCCTATCTAAAGAAGAGTTCTCTACCTCATCTGGTTCATGTGCGTATTTTTACCAAGTTTTTATACCACATCTATTTTACCCTTTCTCATAGTTTTTATCTCTTTATTTCTTCTTAGTCATAAAAATGGAAATTCTAACTTAAACATTTTAGCACACCCAGTGGGACCCCTTAGTCCCTTTTTCTTGTTATTTTGGGACCTAGTTCCCTTTATTCCTTTATTCTATGCTCATCAAATGAAATTTGAACATTTCCTTTTGGGTATAAAATAAATTTATGAATTTACGATTTGCTTGCTTGATTTATATCACTTAGTTAATTAAATCATCATGAATTAATCATAGCATAATTATGATACACAACCAAACAACTCACATAAAAATAAACATCATAACATACTTGAGACAAGTCCATTTGGGAATTCATCACCTATTAGATCACCTTACCCTTTCCAATGATCCTACTTAGATTTAATCACGAAGGGGAGAACCCACTCTATTCTCTAGTGGAGTATAAACTATAGACAAACAATATCTAATGGCTAAGTGGCCTGGCTCAACTTTGGGTTCTTGAAGTGTGGGGAGGAAGCCCCTAGTACTAGTTCACATACCTGATCTAGTACAAATTCTTTTTTAGCACCATAACAAACCTAAAACCATCCTTAGCTTGTTATTTTAGTACCTAGTTCACAATCCAAATTTATTTTACACTCTCTAAGGCATAATACAAAAGTGATTTAAAATGAATCCTATGATTAATTGCACTTTTAGTTTTTCCCTTGTTTGCCTTAAACTTTTATTTTCTTGTTCATTATTTGAGGTGAGAGGTCCATTATTCTTTTCCAATTCCTCACATGGTTTTTAATAGGCAAAAACTAAAGAATTAAACCCATCAAACATACCCTACCTCTTCTTCTTCATCATCCATGGGGTATAATTTAGAGGTTGAGGGTTTTCCTCATCATTCTCCCCCACCTACCATGCCTCAAATTGTTGCTGAGGGTGATGCCAATTTCACCATTTTCCTTGACAATGAACCCATTTCCCTTCAGCATTATCTTAACAAATTATCTCATCGTACCCCAATTACTTTAGTTCCTCCCACAAATCCTCCTTTAAGCATGCCTCATGATATTATGGTGGGTGTTACTTATACCTAACCCTTGTTTACCTAAGCTTCTTCTTCTACCCATAACCTATATTCTACCACCACCCAAATCCAATTCAATGTTCTGGCCCATAATCAAACACCCCCTACACCAACCAACACATCTAATGTAGGGGTAACCCAAACTCTTGTTACTTATCCCACAACCCCCTTAGGGGTAATTTATACCACTCTTTCCACCATTCCTTCCACCATCACCACCCAACTAACTTATACCCATCTTCAAAACTTGGTACTTTTTATACCTCAAACTCTTCCACCCATCAACACATGAGTTACTACTCAAACTCAACCCCAACCCACTCATACATCAATACCTCCAACTACTGTAACCTCTGAACAAATTACCATAAGCTCTTATCAATATGTGCCTAATCCACAAGGTCATATGACTCCTTCAAATCAATCTTATGTGCCCATAAATCCTTACATGGCACCATCCCAACCTCTTATAACCACCTACCAATATATAAAATCTTCATAATCTTTATCAATATGTTGCATTTACCATACCTAAACACAACCTATCTTATAATATTCCATCTGCAAAATGTCAAAATGACTTGGCCAAGATTTTAATTGACAAAATGACCAATCTCAAATCATCCATCTCAAGAACTCATAACCTTCTCTCTTATGACCAAATATGCAACAAACCTATCCACCCATCTGTCCCAATCTGATCCTATCCTCCTCAATGGGAATTTCCTAAATTTTCCAAATTTTAAAGAAAAAAGGACCCACAACAACATTTGAAGGAATTTTTCCATTCATGTTATTTAATTGCACATGATGATGCCCTCCTCCTTTGAACTTTCCCTATGTCTTTGAAAAGACTCGCTCTTGATTGGTATAGTGCTCTCACCTCACAATCCATCTTTTATTTTTCCCAACTTGCCCATGTATTTTTAGATCACTTTTTAGTGAACATATCTAAAAATGTTTCCATAACTAACCTTTATCCATTAAGAAATTTGATGATGAATCAGGTACCAATTTCATTACTAGATGGAGAGGTCTTTTCAGTCAACTTTCTTTCTCATTACCACAAACTAAATTGATTGAGATATTTTCATGAGGTTGTGCCAAACATATGTCACCCACTATCAAAGTTCAAACTTTCCAAACTTTGATGAGACCTTTACCATGGCATAAAAAATGGAAATATGATCTATCAAGGAAGGAAAATTAAAACTTTAGAACAAGATTTCCACCTTTAAATCTAATGATCCTCCCTCATCATCAAAACCCACCAATAAATCCAACCCTTATAAATCTAAGGCAACCACCATTTCAGTTGTTGTGAAAACCACTCTACCTCCAACCATCAATCAATCTAACTCCTCAACCAATTCCTCTTACTATTTCAAATAACCCAACCCAAATCAAACTCATGGACCTCTAAAACAATACACTCCTATTAGATAATATTACGCTTCAATTTTTGAGAAACTACTCAAAGCAAACATCATACATCTTCTACCCATTAAACCTCCTCAACAATTTAAAACTACTCACTTCACACCTGGTTGGTACAATGAAAACAATTCATCTGCATACCATCGTGTTATTAGACATGATGTTAGTATGTGTAATACCTTAAAAATTATTATCCAAAACATTATTGACAAGGGGGAACTCATATTTGACATTCCCAATGCACACCTTAACTATTCCCTTGATATTTTTGGTATACCATTTCCTAACCATACACCCTCTACCAACTATAATGAAAACTAGCCTGAATCATCTCACACACATGAGGTCAATATAGTTGATATAGTCATTGATGAACCCTTTATTGAGGAAACTATTACCTCAACCTCCATTTCATCCATCCCACTCATTAAGGTAGCCAACTCACCTACCCTTCCTTTGGACATCCAAACTAAGGAAGCCACCTCACCTTCCTCCTTATTAGAGAAACCATCAACTTACCCCTACCTCTTTTAGAAAAACCAAAGGAGACAATCATTACTTTAACCACCTCTCCACCCATTTCTTCACTTATGGAGGAGAAGTCACCTACCATTCCTTTTGAGGTTCAACCAAAGTAAGAAACCATACCCATCATCTCACTTAAACCTATCACATCTATCATTAAACAACCCAACCACTCTTTTGAAACCACTCAAAAAGAGGAAACCTCTTTGCTTGAACCTTCCATGGTGGAATCATCCTCCCAAAATTTACAAGCCTCTCCCAAGAACATTCCCTTACCTCCACTTAAAGGCTTAATCTTTGAAACTAAAGATCAAGAAACTAAGCCCATCTACAAATATTTTTATAGATTGGTTCAAAATATAGCATTTACCTCTCAACCCAACCTATATAGAGCCACATTTTTGCATCATCTAGTTCTACCTTACTAAAAAAAACCTAAACCTTTAACCATAGTTCCATGAACCTACAAACCCATCATACCTCCAACCAAATCTTCTCCTTCCATGACTATAGGAGAATTATCCCACCTTTCTCCACTCAAAATTCCTCAATCATTATCTTACCCTCAAACTAAACCCATCATATCCCAAACCAAACCCATCAAAAACCTATGGATACTTCTTACTCCAAATATTGTTCATCCAACTTTGAATTTAGACTTAACCCCTCCAAAACTGCTAAAATAAATACCCACCAAACCCATCAAAACTATCAAACCAATCAAGTCTCCACCTCAAGATAGGATCATACCACCTCCTTTTACCTTACCTTCTATCTTAAGACCTCATCCCTTAACTCTCCCTATTCCATATTCTGTATCTCTCTCACCTTCACCCTTTTACTTACCTATATCTTCTACCAAATCATCAACCTCCTCATCCTCATTTATGGATAAACTTTCCCTCACTACTCTCTCACCTATAACCAAACAAGCACCCTCAAATTCTAAATACTCCACAAAGCTAACCCCAACTACAAAACCCTAAAATAAACCATTAACCAAAACTATTCAATCATCTTCCAAATCCATGGTGAGACCTCCTCCAAAAAAGACTCCCACTCTACCTCCTAAAAATAAAACCTTGGTACCCTCAACACCTTTGACTAAATCCTATTCACCCATATTTCAAAGGTTGTTACAAACTTCCTCTATCTACTTACCACCCATCAAACTATTATAACCTTTTAAGAAATTTGACCACTCACATCCTACACCATCTTGGTTTAATGAATAATTAATCTATGCTTATCATAAAACACCTGGACATGATATAGAAAGTTTTAAAGCTATTCAAAACCTTTTCCATAACTTGATGGATGAGGATGTTCTATTTTTAGATGAACCACCTCTTAGCCCATTACCAACTCAACCATCCATTCAACCCTCCCAAACCATACCCTCTCTCACACTCTCATCTGAAAGTGTGGAGAAACCATAATAGCCATCTAGTCCAATGCCTTCTGTTACCTATATTATCCACATGGTTGCCTGATCTAGAGCCCAAAAAAAGGGTAAGGAGAAATCTAAATAATCCATCCCTTGGATATAATCTTCTAATTCTCAATCTACTGACCAAACTCACATACCCTCACCTTCACCCACACCATCACTAAAACCCAATATATCCATTTTAGGTGTCCCTTCCTCCAACCCATTTAAATCCTTATAATGCATAATTCTTAATCAGTTTGACCAAACTCTATTAAAAATGAGTCTTTATGAAATAATTAACACCTCACCCCATCAACGCCAAACACTCATTAAGACCCTCCAATCCATTAAGGTTTAACCACATGATCTTCAACCTCTATCCACCTTTGTTGGTGCTCTTCACCATTCCAACCTCATCACATTTCAAGATTATAAGATTCTAGCTATTCATCCTAAGGATCCTCATCCTCCCTTATTTATCACTACATACATCAACCAAACCCATATTAAAAGGGTGATGGTTGATGGAGGAGCTAGTATTAATATTATCTCTTTGAATGCCTATGATGAATTACAACTACCCAAGAACATCATGTTTTAAATTGTAGTGGTCCTTCACTCTTTCAATGACACCATGGCCACTAATTTGGGCATGGTCATCCTTCCATCCATTTAGGACCTCGCACTATTCCTGAACTCTTCTATGTTCTAGAGGGTGAGTTCTAATATAATGTTTTACTTAGACACCCTTGGATTTATGCCATGGGTTTGTCCCTTCCAGCTTACATTGATGTGTCAAATTTGAGAATATAGGTCAAGTCATTACCATTAGATGTAACCCAAGTCCCTTCACTTCATGTAATATGACCTATCATTTAAATGATGTCCTCATTCCTATCTCATCTATTTCACTACCCACTAACAATACTTCCACCACTACCCGTGATGATGCTTCAACAAGCTCAATTATTCCTTCATCTTAAATTCCCATAAAGGACCCCTTAGAACCCACATTCTAATGTATCTTACTAGGATAATACTATCTTTTAGCTTTGGGTGCCTTCCCCACTCATCAAGAGTGTGGGAGCCTCATCCATGATCCTAGCTATGACCCCAACACTAGTGCCATCATTCCTTTTGGACTCCTTGACCATCAAACCAAATTCATCTATGGGAGAGTTGATCATCCACTAGTCATTCCCACCATTACCTCTTTGAACAAACTATTTACCATAGAATTCTCATACCTTGAAAAACTATCATTTACCAAACTATATCTTGATAGGTGTGCCTATAAATGATTTGGTCTTGGCCTTTATGAATAGGGACCCCATGAGATACCCATGATAAAAACTCAAAAGCTTTGAGAGTCTTTTAGCCTTGGGTTTGAACCACCTAAATAACTTATAGATTCATAGAAACCCATCGCTAACATTAAGGATGAAACCTATTCCTCATCAACCCATTCCCCTTTCAAGTCTAAAAACTTTGAGGTCATTCCTCCTAACCTTTTTTTGGGATCAATACTATTAGTTTGGGGCCCTTGATCTATCAAAATGATGACCAAACTAAAAACCTTCCTCTCATCCATCCTAACATGATTGAATATGATTCTCCTACCATACATACCATTCAACAATAAGATGATGATTCCATTCTCACCTACCTTGGTGCAAAAAATTATTTTATCCATAAATCATTTCCTCCTAAGAAGTAGACCATGTTGAATGAATATACCATAGAGGTCAACTTGGGTACTTAAGATAATCCTCACATAGTCAAAATTGATTAATCCTTAGATTTTGGGGAGCAACAATATTTTCCTTCATGATTGTAGCATTAAATTTGCTTTGTCATATAAGGGCATGACAGGAATTGACCCCTCTAGTGCCCTCCATAACATTGTCACCTATCCTGATGTCAAACCTATGCACCAAAAGCTTCATAGGATGCATCTTCACATCACACTTATTGTAAAAGAGGAGTTATAATTTCTCTTATCCATAGACTTCATCCAACCCATAGACTATCTTTAATGGGTTTCTAACATTGTCCCTATCACAAAACCCATAGGGGGAATTTGAATTTGATTTGAATTTTGTGACCTTAACCTTGCTTGTCCAAAGGATAAATTTCCTTTTCTTAGCATTAACCAAATTTTTGACCTTATTTATGGCCATGAAATGCTATCTCTTATGGATTGTTTTTTAGGATACAATAAAATCTTGATTACCCCCATGGATCAACATAAAACCTCTTTCATCACCCCATGGGGAACCTTTTGCTAGAGGGTCATGCCCTTTAGTTTGAAGAATGTTGGGGTGCTAGAGTTTTTATCATTCCCATTGATGATGAACCCATTCCTCTTTCTTTCAAACTTGACTATGAGTGCACCAACAACATGGTTAAGTATGAAGCCTTAGTGATAGTTCTCCAAACCACTTTAGCCTTGAGATTTAAAACCCATCAGGGAACCACCAAAGGTTACCCCTAATTGGTGATGGTTACCCATAACCACTAATGGTTATCAATTTATGACCAAAAACCTCATTTTATACCATTTAACCAACCATTGACTAGACCATGTTTTCCCATTCTCTATACCAAGCCAGACTAGAATAGTCTAGAATAGAATAGAACATCCATTTAGTAAATTAACATCTCTTGTGTTAGTTTATTAGATATTTAGCTTACATTATCAAATTATTTGTCTTGTTTAATTTTGTGTATGCTTGTTTTCATTAATTTACTTTTAGCATTAACTTGTTTCAGAGAATGGATTGATTGTCTCCATAGATAGCTCCAACTGTCTTGGATCTAGCACCAGCTAGGCAATCCACCCTTCCTCCTTGTCTAAACAACAAGATTAATTTGAGTGATTTCTTATGAAGTTCATATTCCCATAGACAAATAATATTTCTTCATCTCTTCTGATTCATGTGTGTATTTTTACCAGGTTTTTCTACCACATTTATTTTACCCTTTTCTGTATCTTTTATCTCTTTATTTCTTTTTAGTCATAAAAGTGAAAATTCTAGATTAAATAGGTAGTGTTAGGGTATTTTGCCATTTTAGAAAATTATAGGTGATAAGGAACCACCTTATATTCTTCCATTTCCTTATAGAATATTTCAAAGGCAAAATCAAACTTTGTGCAGTCAAGTTCCCCATGGGCTCATGTTATGCACTCAAAACTAGTTAGGCAAGGCTATATCAGAGATATTAATTTTTGAAAACCTATTGGGTGAGGATTTTGGGGTATTATGGGGATGGTTTTAGTTCTTATTTAGTATTTGATATGTGAAGTTTTTTCTTAAACTCTCTAAATTATAGTTAACGGTCTCCCTTTGTAGCCCAAGGAAATCAATGTTGAGTTTTTGTACTATTCATTGAATAGACTCCAACTCATTATCTATGGACTCGTAGGGTAAATTTTAGGTATTATTAGCTACTAAAAACATTACCTATTATTTTAACTAATGATGCTTTTCATGGATCCTTGGGTTAATAAAAACCAAGTGTTAGTTGATAGTAATTTAAGGAGTCGTATGTAGATATTTAACTCATGTAGAAGATCTAATCCAAACTATTGATAAATATTTTAATAAAACCAATATTATTATATTTCACACTCTATTAATAATATAAATTACCTCATATGAATATATAGGAGACATATATCCTATAATTGGAGATGCTCTAATCCCTACAATCTCTCAACTTATTAACCAAATAACTCTATAAATCTGCCCATATATTATTTTTGTTATTTAAAACAATAGCATACCAAAAAATATATTATAACTTAGGTAATAGTATAATTACTATTTACCATAAAAAAAATACCTATTTTAAATGCTAAATTTAAACATTCTCCCCATTAATTTCTACATGGTAAAATATATCCCATTTTCTGATTGTAGCATGCTACGTCTATATGCTCATGATCAACTATATTCTTACAATTGGCTTTCATGGTTGGATACAACCAATATATATATATATATATATATATGATTTTTCTCATCCTCAATAATTTTATATTGATTCTTTTACTTGGCTATACTAATAACCTTATCTAATTGAATTTATAGGTGTACTATTAACCTTTCACAATTGCTTCAATGAAAACCTTTGTAATTAGTTTTCTTGGTTTACCAAGAACCTTCACATCATGATTGATATAATACATATTTTTTTTCAATATTTTACAATGTTTCTTACAAAATGTGTGACATGGAAATACACATAAGATAACATGAATAGTCATATATTCTTATTGCACACCACACTTAAAGAAAAAATGAAATCTACACAATTGAAAAACATGTGCCACTAAACAAAAAGTGGCCCTATCACTATTGGATAATGAGAGGCTTAAGTGGCCTCAATATTCCAATTCCTCCAACCTCCAACATGTGAATCTACTTACTCAACAAGATAGGTTAGCATATTATCCAATGATTTTGACAGGTTCTCTATTGGTCGCTTCCATAATGAACTAGAATACTATCAAGACAATAAAAATAAAAATAAAAATAGAGAAATAATTAGATTAATAAACAATTTTGATTCATATTTAATAATATAAATAATTAAAAACTATGCATGAATAAGCCTCAACTTGTAATTATAATTGACATGCAAAATTTGTAACTTGAAAAAAAAAAACTCAACCTACCATTTTTAGCAACTATTATTTTTAGTAAGTATTGCATACAAGTGCACACAATTTTAAAAATATATAATATTATATTTAAGCACTAAAATTAACCTATAGGATGAATTTGAATTTCAATTTAAGTCTGGTTACAAAAATAGATAATTTTTAAATTTATAAAAAAATAAAAATAATTTTAAACTATAATTTCAGGCAATTAGATGGTCATGTTTGGCCTCTAAAAAATATCAAAAAAATCCCATAACTATAAGGGTAGGTTATATAATCATTGAATGTTTTCAGATGGTCATATTGGCATGAATATGAGATCAAATAGAGCTATGGATAAAAAGCTATGGCCTTTAGAAGTTTGGCCTCTTTTTTTGCATCATTCTCCTCTGGTTGAAAAGAACTCAACTCCTGTGAGTTTCTCTGATTGTACTTCTATAATTTATTCTTATAAATATTCTTTAGCTCCCATTATATAATACAAATGTTTTCTTCCTAATTTAGTACTTCTCAATGTACCAAATTCATGTCATAACTTCCTCGCCTATTATTTTCTTCACAATTATA
Source organism: Torreya grandis (assembly GCA_037957365.1). Lineage (NCBI taxonomy): Eukaryota > Viridiplantae > Streptophyta > Pinopsida > Cupressales > Taxaceae > Torreya > Torreya grandis. The sequence continues at coordinate 939,099 of JARHVA010002892.1, read as the reverse complement.
CATGGTCTAATTTTCTTGTAATTTAACTTGTTATGTGTGCCTTTCATAAATATCTCTTTCCTCAAGTAGACCATCAATAAATATCCTTATTAAAATATTTTTGAACTTATTTTGACATATGCTACTACTTTATACTTCTCATTACTTTCTTGCAATTTTCTTCTAACTTCTTGTAATTATTATATATGTTCTGCAAATGCTTCTACATCATCACTAACTCATTTAGAAATTGGTAACTATACCAAATATATATAAAGAATTCATAGGATTTCTTCCATAAATAATCTGTAATGCTGATTTACCTATTGATTTATTCACTGAACTATTATATACAAACTTAACTTGTGGTAAAGCCAAGTCCCATTACTCTGATACCAAACAATAAAATTACCAATAGGTAAAGATTTAGAAGAATAACTAGTATTGATTTGTATTGAATAATTAAAATAATTAAAAACCATGCATAAATAAGCATCAACTTAGTATTAGAGTTGACATGTAAATTTTTTAATTGTAAAATAAATAAAACTCAACCTATTATTTTTAGTAGCTTCTATTTTTAGTAAGTATTGCATGCAAGTGTGCACAACTCTAAAAAAATAAATAAACAATAAAATTAACCTATAAGATGAATTTAAATAAAATTTAAAGTTTGGTTACAAAAATAGATAATTTATAAATTTAGAAAAAACTCAAAAATAATTTTAAACTACAATTTTGGACCCTTAAATGGTCACATTTGGCCTAAAAAATATTAAAAATGTCCCATAACCATAGGGTAGGTTATGGTAGCATTGAAATTTATGGCCTCTGGAATTTTGACCTCTTTTTATACATCATTACATATAAATTAGAACCTCCCTCCTACACATAATTTGAACATCACGTACAAGTCTGTGAGGCAATTTTTTTTAATTTTTATAAATTTTGACAATGAATTTATTGACTCAAAGACTTAATTCTAATTGAATCTTAATACTTATAAAATAAACCTAATTTTTTAACATCCAATAAAATATTATTGATGCAAATATTTTTTGACTCTTTGGTGTGATGACATAAAAAGATTACATTGAATCTATAAATTTTTGTACTTTTGACTATGATAAAAATATTTATAGATTACACCACTATATAACTAAAAAAATCTAATTAAATATTGAATTTAACAATTTTACCAAACGCTATAAAATGTAATTATACCTATTATCATAGACAAAATAACTAAAATAATGAATATAGTTGAAACACTTAAATTCTAAACTAAATGACATGAACTATAAAGGTTATAAATATACTAAACATTTAAACATGACCTTGACTTATGATAAATGAATGGATATCAATACCTAGGTAACTTGAAAAACTAAAAAGTATAAACTATAGACTCAAAAGTAATAACAAAAAAATGACAAGACTAAATTTTATAAAGAGTATTAAATATTTGAATATCAATAAACAAGTTGAAACCTAGGATCTATGATTTTTAATGATAAGTAAAAGATAACAGGAAGTCATGATTTCTAAATATAAAGTAGTTTTATATTTATTTCATGTATTTAGTGATGATGGCTAGATCATAAAGAGCTCAATAAGACATTTTTGAAGCATTGACTGACATGATTTCTAAATATAAAGTAGTTTTATATTTATTTCATGTATTTAGTGATGATGGCTAGATCATAAAGAGCTCAATAAGACATTTTTGAAGCATTGACTGAGATCCTTGGTCAACAAATAATATAAGATCATTTGAAAACTAATTCCAATATGCTACATTTAAAATTCATCAAGACATATGACAAGATTGATCCATGAATTTTGATGTGATTCACTCAATATCCATAGTAGAACAGGATGAGCAATGAACCCTCCTTTATGCAATAGCTACAAAAATAACTTCTTCATAGATAAATTGGCTTTATGTGCACAATAGAATAGGCAATTATCAATAAATTTCACTTGTAGAGTGACTTTTTTAATAATATTTTATTTTTTCCTTGGCACCCTCTATATCTTTCTCATTCACCAAAAATAATAGATCTAATCTTTGAACATGGTATAATTTTTAGATCTATATAGATAAGCAAATAAATGTGGTAGACTGAACATTGCTACAGTTGGATGCATTGATTTTTTTATTCCAATATTCCATAATTTACCAAACAGAGTTTGTATGTTGGGAGGATAGAGTAGTACAATAGTTCAACTAACTCTCATGATTAATGGAAATCACTTGCTCTGATACCAATGATAATAATTTAAGCATCCGTACACAGAGATTTAACTCATGCAAAAGATACAAAACAAAAAAGACAATTATTTTAATCACACCAATATTATTATATTGCACACTCTTTTAATAATACAAATGACCTCATATAAATATATAGGAGACAAATATCTTATAATTTGGGATGTTTTGATCCCTACAATATCTCAACCTATTAAACAAATAACTCTATAAATCTATCTGTATATTATTATTTTTATTCATAACAATAACATACGAAAAAATATATTCTAACTTAGGTAATAATATAATTACTAATTACCATAAAAATTTACCTAATGTAAATGCTAAAATCTAACATTAGTGGTGTGTGATTGCCTAATAGAATTTGATGTGTTATATGGAAAGGCTGAAGCATTAGGATGTTCTAATTAGCATTGGGAAAGAGGCTCGACATGGGCATCTATGATAACACATTAGGAATAGGGGCAATCATATGACCTTGTGGGTTCAATTGCCTTTTTACTTTGGTGGATTTTTCATAATCTATGGATACATCCACTATTTTTGGATTTCTTGGAAACATATCCCTCTAAGGGTCAAAGGCATTCTTATACATTTCTAGTGTTATTTGGTGGTTGGGTTGGTAGAGCATAGTAACCCATCTATACATTTTTTAAAACCTAGCATTGAATTTAGTGATAGGCTCATTGGGATCCCATTTAATATATGCAGATTTTTTTAATAGGACACTAAGGTCTATTTCTTTCCTAAATTGGGTGAGGAAGGTAGTAATAAAATAGTCCCAATTAGGGATTGAGTACTTAGGGAGGTTATGGAACCATTCATATGCTGAGTCCACCAACATGAATGGGAAAAGACTACATGTTATGTCCTCATGTTATAAATTTAAGATTCTTAGGTTAGTTTTATAGGAGTTCACATGATCTTCAACAATCTATCATACACTAGGAGTGAAATGGGGAAGATACCTCTCAAGGTTTTGGGGTAAGTTGTAGATAACCCCTAGATCATTAATAGCTGAGACAACCAACCAAGACATCATGGGTGATCTATTTTGGAAAGGTTGAGGGGATAAGATAGTTAGAACCATGTTAGGTCTAGGTCTATTGATCTTGGGTCTTCTATGGAATATCAAGGGGGAAACCACCACTCAGCTATGATGGGACCTATATTTGGTGATAGGTGAACTAATCTCTAGGATGCTTCAAAAATAAGCAATAGTTAGTATGTTATTATCAATGAGCATGATTTCAAATAAGTCAACACTCAAAAAATAAATTATTGGTGCCTTCCCTTTTGTTCAATTTTAGTGGGTGTGTTTGAAGCACAAAGTAATGGTAAGAGCATAAATGAGGGTAACAAGATTTAATGAATAAAATACTATTTTTGGGTTTGGGTTCATACTGATAATTATGCTTAAAATAAAAGAATCCCTTTTCTAGCACTAGTTATTTTTTGGTCCAAGATCCCTATCTAAATATTCTCATGATATTGATAATTTTTTAATATAATAGTGGGAAACACTAATAGAATTTTGTCCTCCATTTTATGACTAATTTGAAATTATCCCAAGATATAGGTACAAATATTTGGCTTCATAAATGGAGCCTACATGGAATAATCTCTAAAAGATGCAGGGTCACCATCAGTGGTTAAGTCTTGATAAAAAAAGATGAATGAGTGAATTATTTTAATCTATTATGGGTATTTAGGCACTTTTCTCCAACATTTCTTTAACAAAAGGATAGTTTGATTTCTAAAACAAACACAAAAGGATGGAAGAGTAAGGCAATAAATAAAGTTTCTAGAACCAAGTGAGATTAATGCTTTAACAATTGAACTAAGCATATCTACCATAGCTATACCACTATGTGTTGAGTCTTGTCAAATTCTTTAACTCCAATGCTAAATAATGGGAAGAATATAGTGAGCATCTTAAGAATGCTTAATTTTCAAATCTTCACTAAATAGAAATATTAAAAGTCTATAATAAGTCACATATAAAATTTCCAAACTAACTTATAGGATGCCTCATTAGTTATCAGTATTTTGAGAGAAATGAGAGGAATTCACAAAGAATTTATGATAGGCAAGCACATCATAATCATTTCATTCATAAAGTAATAGAATCTTAGAACTATTATCTAGGCATTAATTTTCACTTAGGATGGAAATGAAAGATGTTTTGATAAATAAAACATGTGTCACTTGAAATATCTAAAAATACATTCATTAATAGAATAGGTTATATTACAAAATATAAATCTTGGCCAATTATTTAAAATTAAAAAGGATGTGAAGGAAAATGCAAGTGAAATCCTAGCTTAATTATGACAAAAGTTTTAAGTTAAAAATTACTAACCTTAAAATTACAACGTAGTTTCACTTTTATAGATAAGGATGGGATTCACCCCTAAGTAGTGTGAGGTTGCCATATCAGGCTATGATGGCCACTACTATTGGTTAAAATTGTATAATTTAAAAATAGATAAAATCCCCTTCATCTTAGCCTAAAAATTTCCACAAGTGACCACTCAACTAATACATGGAAGCAACTTGGAAGAGTCAGGTCCCAACTACTTTAAATTTACCTCCTTGGCTTCTAGCATGACTACCATGAACTCAAACTCTTTATCTATCTTGGAAAGGTTTGTCAAGGGCTCTATAAAGATTTCCTTGGCATGGTTTTCCAATCTTTGGTACACCTAAAGGGGAGCATCCATAGACACTTAGAATTATAACATATGGTTGATACTCAGTATAAATTATGTTGAAAGCTTGAGGATCACCTAGGTTCCCTCCTTGTTTTCCTTGGCCACCTTTTCCCTCATGACCTAGTTAAAGTGACCTAGGTGGATTCTAAATTCACCCTTATCTAGTAGAGTGCCATTTAGGTAGAACAACATTGAGATATTAACTTCTTTAAAATAACCCAATATCTTCTTTTTGCCATCTTCTATGGGTCCCACCACCATTTGAGACAAGGTAAACCACTCTTACATTATAGTCTTGATAATCCTAACATAGGTTTGATACAAGCCCAAATATAAAATGGACATCAATTTGAGCTATGGTAACATGCCTTTATTAATCAAAATAGACAACTTCTGACACTTCCCATAAATTACAGTGACCCTCTCTAGAGAGTCCTAGGTTTACTAGATGAGCACCCAAGTATATTTCATAGTTCCTAACACCTTCCCCAAAATAAATAAAAATTTTAAGAGGTCATCCTTAGCATACCCAATTCATTTATGAGGGAAAGAGATTTTAACCTTTACCTTGAGAGTTTTGACCTGGCTCTACATGTCCTTAAGAATAAGTCATATTGGGTCTACCAAACTATAAGGTTTCACTTTTTACATGAACTTATGGGTGAGGATCCTCTACATGCTCCCTATGGTGTATTTGAAATCCCATTATACCTATAGGGTACCCTACATCCTCATTTACAACACCTATGATACACAGACCATCCCTCATGTCTTTAGAGGTATTGGTGTGCTGGTAAAAATTATAGTGGTAGGCAAAGGATGAGGTGGAGGTGAAATGGAAGAAGTGGAAGGATTAAACAATGAAAGCAATGGAAAAGGATGAAGCATGGGGTAAAATGGAAAAAATGAATATTAGGGCCCATAATAACATCTGTGTGTGCCACTAACTTTGGGTTATGCCCATTTATAAGGTGATGGCCCCTGAGAGGGGGGTATTTAATTAAAGGGATGAGATTGGTTGATTAAATTTTAATCCCTAGGTGTTAAGGTAATGGAAAAATGGGGTTAGGGAGTTATGAGAGGAAGCAATGGGTTAAGTGTCAAATGAGTAGATTAAACTAGAGAGTGAGGCAGAATTGGAGTAGTTGATATATGTATAATGGGTTAGGAATGAATTACCATTCACTTATTCTTTTGCCTTTTACCTAGGTTAGCTTTAGATGGTACTTTAGAAGGATATGATGTAGCGATAACTACAAGGGCTAACTGTGAGAGTTATTGCATTATCATATTGATTATAGGTATGAACCTAGTCACTAGACATATATACACAAGTGTACTTACTCCCAAAATAGTTGAGGTGGCTAGTAGAGACAAGGCCTTTTTAAGCACTTGAATTTGAGGCATAATTGGTATGAGAACTAATAAAGTTCCAAGTTGGGGAATGAAAGGAGCATATTGAAACAAAGAATCTAGGAAGCCAAGAACATTAGAGTCTATAGATGTTTGGGCAAATCATAGAGGAGGTGGAATTGGGAAAAGGGTTGGTATTGTAGAAGGCAACTAAAAAGAGGAGGGAGTGAGTGGAGGAACTTGTATTAGTGTATACTTTTTATCCCACTTTGGGATCATTTTTAGGCTATTGTTGATGTCAAACCTCAAATCTTGGGTGACCTAGGGTTGAGGTGCCTACTCTAGATCTACCTTTGTTTGGGCTACTTGTCATTGAGTCACATGAGTTTGAATGGGTTAGGGCTAAGGTGATTGAGCTATCAGAGGTGGATGAGATAGAGTAATGGTAAGGGAAGCCATTAGATATGGGGGAGAAAGTGGTGGGATCTCTTGATGGATTCTTATAAGAATTATGGGGGTAGTCAGTGTGACATCCCTTAATGACTTAATAAATGTAGATGGAGATTGGGAGGGTAAAGATAATTGGACCTTCTTATCCTTCTCCTTATTATGAGCATCAATCCTTGTGAGCACGTATTGGTCATCCATGGATTTTAGTATAACTCATCATCATCTTACATATGATGGCCATAATTGAGGTTAAGTTGATCCAAGTAATTCTCCAAGTGGGATTTGATCATACCATTTATTTTTCAATCTCATGGCTTAGCTCTTCCCAATGCTAAAGAGTCTTGACCCATTGCCATCTTTTATAAGGGAGGGAAATAATGATACACATAATAACTGATGTTGATTAGGAAAGGTAGGAAATCCTTGTACTAGTGACTAATACAATATTTAAAAATGCCTTTCACTAATTGATAAGTGATTTTGACATTGATAAGATGATTTGAGATATTATATTCTAAGTAAAGGGGATATTTAAGGATGCCTATAACCTATATGACTATGTCCTCTCAAAGATATTGGTAGTCTCTGATGGGGGCCAACGAATGCTAGATTTCTTGTGATAGATGAGGCATAGGGCCTCATTGATCATGTTATATACCACTAGGTAGAAGCATTCATAAATGTCTTAGATGTTACTTATGTATTAGTGGACATATACTTTTTACAAAACTACATGGGCCATAGGGCCACTAAAAATCCATGAAATAAAGGTAGAGGGATTGAAAGTGAGTGTCCCATAGACTTCATCTATGAGATAGCTCATCATGTAAAAATACCCCCTACCCACACATCAGCTATGGATTTGACCATGTTAAAATTGATCATGCCTCCTAGATCAAGGACTTGGGAGCCATCCATTATCATATGAATCTAGGGAACCCATTTTTTGTTGATGTGAAGGTAATCTAGGGCCCTAAAAAATTGGTTTAGTAGGATAATGATAATTTGGACACCCTTTTTGAAGGTGCAGATCATATATTCATTGAAATCCTTTTTATTAACCCATTTAGTTTTTGGCTTCTCTACCTAGTCCTAGAGGATGCCATATATTTTGAATGTGTCATTCCACATCTTCACCACCACTAAGTCATACAAAAAAGTGGAGTTCAGGATTTGTGTTAAGATTTATAGGTCATGTTTGAGATGTTGGAAATCTAGTAGCTCAAAGATATAAAAATTAATGAGGTATCATTAGAACACTTATATAAACTCATATTAATCCCCTTTATATTAATGTCATTTGGTGACTCATCCATCATAGATTCAAATTTTATTAGGTGGCTTAATCCTCGACTTGATTTCTTAATCTAGAGTTAAATTTGTAGTATATGATTACATGCCATTTACCAGATCTAATAAAGGTGATGTGACATTTTTAAATTGTCCAATATGGGTCTAATTCCCCACTTTATCAATTTTTGGAGTGGGATAGGTACACGACCACATCATCCTTAAAGTCTCCTAGGAGATATAGGTTTAGACCATTTGTCACATCCTAATTAATCCTCACATTAATACTAGAGACCCAAGTACAACTCAACACTTCATTTCTATATCTTGGGGGGGAGATGATATGTTAGCAGGTAACATGAGGCATAATCTAATTATCACTTATGTCTTTATTTATACTTCATTTTAGTCATCTTTGGGCCTTTACGAGGCCCACCTACTAAACTATTTGGTTATGCCATGTGTCATGCCATGATACATTAGGCTCTCTTAGATTCTAACATCCTTGTCAAATTGGGAGACTATATTTTCTAAATACAAGTTATGTGGTACTCCCTAACTACATTGAGCTCTCCTAGGATCTAACATCTCTATTAGGGTTAGGATATTGGCCATTTTGGTTTTGACATGGGGTGATTCACTAGAGAACTAATAATGTCTAATTTAGGACTCTATGTCACTTATTGATTTCATCAGCTCTCCTAGGTTCTAACTATCTATCAAGCCTTAGAGACTGATGCATTTGATAATTTCCATGTTGTGCTTTCTTATAATGAAACCTAAAACTATCCCTTAGCTAACTATCCTGAAGCTACATAGCATTGAGACTTCAACATGTGAAAGACCTTGAAAAACATAGAAAATGACTAAGTCAAAGTGAAAGGATAAATTATCAATTAACTATTTACCTAGCCACCAACTACTCTCTATAAGACCTTGTATAAATCTAGGGTTAGATAAAATAGGAATAGTATTGAGACTTGAGGACCTCTGATTAAGGGCAAGCCTACAAAATTAACATGTTAACCATTTAAGGCAAGAGTGTCCATCATAATCATGGAATACATACATGATTTACCTTGGTCTCTTTAGTAAACTAATGAGGTATGATATTTAGATCCATTAGTCATTATCCACATCATTTTCTCTAGGAGGAAAATAAATAAATAGGGTGACTTGGGATTTTAAAGACTTGGCACAGGTAAAGCCAGCCAAAATATAAGAATGGGTCTAGGAATTTTGGTTATGATTTTATCAAAATAGGGATCCCTCATTTATTATGAAAATAGGGTGTGTTGGCCAAAACAAATGGCAACTTCTATGGGGAAAGTGGTGACAATCACATAAAACCCAACATGTTAATCCTTTGGTCTTGCATAACACATGGACTAAAAAAGAGATGTTTAGACAAATCAAAAAATAAATCACTAAATTCATGAGATAACAAGTCACATACTGAGCCCTTACCATACATAATAACACTGGTGAGTGTAGGGAGTGATTTTTTAATTAACTTATTCAATTATGGACTTCATTCAAGCAACTAAGGTGGAACTAAGCATCAGATTTCTTTAGGGGCATTACTCATGTCATGGATTAGATGGGAATGATGCAGGTATTACTCTAATATAATTAAGGTGTCTATATCCCCAACAGAGATAGCTCTAGTATTTTTATAGGCCTTGTTCCACTACCAACTAGGATGGAAATCCTATGATGAAGGTTGCCTAAATAACCATTTTGATAAAGGCTTAAAATTTAAATTATGCATGTTTTTCCAATCTTATTTCAAGGTTCCTTGTAAATATATTTAGTTGTCTTTGTCCATTGAAGGTTCAAGAGTAAGCCAAGGCATATAGGATAAAAAATAACCTAAATATATACATGAATTATAATTACCTTAAATGGTCCCCTTTTTTCAAGATGTTGGATTAAGTGTAGCTTGGTGGCCTCTATCAAGGTGTAAGTTGTTTTAAAATCCACTTAATTTAGTGAGAACAATTGGACCTCAATATTTGAAATGTAAAGGACTCACCATCTATGGTTTGCCAAGATCAAAGACTCAACCTTAGATCTCTATTTTTTTCAATGATTTATGGGCTTTGGTCATCACTTAGAGTGGTTACAAATTTCTTTTTTGATGAGGCCTCATTTTCTCAACTTTAATGAGGGATCTAATTTAGTGCAAGATAATGCTATAAGCACAAAACCAAAAAAAAAAAAAAAAAAAGGAAAGGAAACACACAATAGGCAAAGAGCACACAACTAAAAAAATTAATCTACTATAAACATTACCACCACCTATCAAGGCTATTCTAAAATTATGTTGGATGGGGTAGCCAATATGTAGTTCTTCAGAAAATTTCCATTTACTATGAGTGGAAGCTTGTTTCCTTCTATGTCCTTAAGTTGAAAGGTGTTATGGCCTAAGATTTATGCTAATGATAGGGGCCAATCTATAGAGGATCAAACTTTGAGTTTTGGCCTTTATTTTTGTGGGATTTATCCCACATTAATACCAAATTAGAGTTCCTAAAATTCTTTATTTTATCCCTCTTGTCAAACCATTGTTTGATGGTAACCTAATACTTTTGAAAATTAATAGAATTTCTTCCCATACTTCCTCTAAGTGAATGATATCTAAGAGAGGAATTTAATTTATCATTTGGTTCCATGTATTACTACATGAATCTATAAGTCAAAAATCTAAGTGTGACAAAAATGATTGGATCCAATCCATAGATTAAAAAGAAAGGAGAGCTCTTGAGGGCCTATTTATAACTAGTGTGGTTAGAACATAGAGCAAAATTCAATAATGAGTGTCACTCCCAAGGCTTATCTCTTGTAGATTTATTGATGGCATCTATTATATTCTTGTTGGTTGATTATTTCAATCCATTTGGTTGGGGATAGTGGTTGGATGAGAACCTAAATGTGATACCATTTTCATAAGCCCATTCTATGAAATCTATGTATTAGAAGGCAAAACCATTATCACATACTAGAGAGAGGGAGCCCAAATTAGGTGGTTATAAAATTATCCATAAATTTGATGAACTCAGTAGTAATGATTCTTTTTTAATAAATTACCTTGAACCACCTTATGTAATAATTTTTGGTCATGAGAACTTATGGCCATCATATGAGTTTGTTTTGATGACCCCAATGAAATCTAGACCCCATTGGGTAAATGGGGTTGACTCCATTTGATGAATTAGCATTATCAGATGGGTATCCATCTTAGAAAAGGTATAAAAATAATGAAAAATGTAGACATGAGCATTGGTATATTTGATCAAAGTAGACCAATAGTAGCCTACTCAAAGGACCTTGTGTGCCATGGCATTTGCACTAGGGTGATCAGCTCCCATTTTTCATGGAAACTTTCCACCACTACCTTGGCTTCATTTGGGGATAAACCTATAATGTATATTACCTCATGATTAATTAAAATATAATTCCCTTGTTTAACATATATCACACAAATATTAACTAGAGAGATCTCTTCTGCATATGGGTGGGTTTAAGTGGTGGATTAACATAGAGCAAGAAACACATAATTGGAGTAGACGAATTTGGTTATATCCTCAGATCTTGGTCTATTTGAGGTACATTTATTTTTAGGTCTATTTTAGTTATCAATTGGTTAAGGATTTGCCCTTAGACCAACTTAGCTAGTTTGATCTCCAAGTCATACTCCTACAACTTCACCATCCATCATCCTCTGCATTCACCCAACTCATTCTACCCTAATATTTACTTTATTGTCATGTTTAGGATGATAGTATGAATCTTATTTTTGAGAATATAGTGCCTAGAGTTTTCAATACCTTGACTAGGGAATAAGAATTTTTTTTAAGAGTGGAATATCTTAGTTTTACATTCTTGAGCATGAAAGTGACATGATGATATTCTCCATTCAATCTTTGGGTGAGGTAGGCAACAATGATGTGTTTAGAACTAAAGGGGTAGATATATAAATCTTTCATATTGTCTGGGATGATGAGGATTGAGGCTTGAATAATGGAATCCTCAATTATATGTGCTATTCCACCTTCACATCCTATTTTAACATAACATTCAAGGGTTTTATAGTTTTAACAAATACATAAATGAATTTATGAACAAAATTGATTTTTTCCAAATAAGAATTTTAACTCATTCTTACTATTAGGTAGAGACAACTTAGATTTCTTATTAGATATTTATGGATCAATGTCAATACCATCTTTTATGATGATATGACCAATAATTTTAAGTTTGATAACACTGAACACACTCTTCTTGGTATTTATCGAAATACCATACCTTATACACCTTTCAAACACTTTCACTAAGTGGAATATATGATATAATATGTACACTAAAAACATAGTCAATTCATCCATATAAAATATTATACACTTTTCAATTACTCCTTCTAGAGAAAGGTCCATGGATCTTTGAAAGGTTTCCCTAGCATTGATCAACCAAAAGGGAATTTTTTTAAGATAAATGTGCCCCATTTAGTGGTGAACTTGATCTTTGCCCAGTCTTCTAAATTAACCAAGATTTGGTTATATCCTAAAAATTCATCTAGAAGGACATCATTTGGGATCTAATCACCATTTGGATCACTTTTTCAAGGGAAGGTAGTGGGTAATTATCTTTGTTTGAAGCTGAATTAAAATTATAGAAGTCTACACAATTGGATTTATCTTTTTTTCTTTTTCATGGGCACCAGGTTAGACCTAGATAAAATGATGAACTGGGAAATTTATATTAGAAACAAGTACTTTATGGACCTCTTTATGTATTAATGGTTCCATAATTAAGTTAATCAATCTATGTCTCTATCTAAATAGTCTCTTTTTTGGCATGAGGGGGATATTATTAGTGATCATTCTTAGGATGAAGTCCTTAAGGTCTCCATAGGCCTAGGTAATTACGTCTTTGTATCTTAATAGTAGTTTCCACAAGTACTCCATCACAAAATCTATTCAGTCATGGTCCATATCGATCATCTAGGGAGTTTATACCAAACTAAGGTTGATGAGATGGAATTTTTGGTATTATAACTTAGGCCTCATTATTTGAAATGTGGGGGTCTAAAATTCTAAATGCTTTATCTAATAAAATCATCCCCTTTGGGATTTGATTCCCATAAATAATAAGGATCTCATCCTTGTCTAATTCGTTACTGGGGCTATCCCTATGTGCCTCATTAATGATATTGATTTGAAATGCCCACTTGTTATTAAGGAATTGGATGATTTATTGGTCATGTTCAAAGACTTTAAAGTTTGTCACATTATCAAGGATGGAGGGACAAGAGACAAGTTACATGGATAAACCTTGTAACTCAATTTCTTTTAGGGGTTAATCTCACTATTGTAGATGTGAGTGATTTAGGAACTTTGTTTTCATCCCTAGATATGGGGATGATGTTGAATGCGCTAAAAAATTCAATTAAGTCCCAAGCTCAATGTTTATACCTTCTAAGGTATGATAGTTTGTATTTAAATTTACTCTTGATCTAGTTGACTACCAACACAGAGTCACTAAATAATCTTGATCTATTAACAAAACACCAACCCCACTACCTTATTTATAACAAGACTTGTCTACATAAAGAGATAATAATCTTAGTGTAATCACCTAAAATGAAACCTGAGTGTTAAGAGTTCTACTTGAGACCACTTATCCCTAGCTTCTACCTAGACCTATTTTAGGGCCTATTTTCACACTTATCTATCCTTTGTGTGGTCCATAGGCATCCCTATACATCCCTAACATAATTATAAACCATCATCTTAACATCATTGTGCTTGGTGTATCGAGTTTTTCCACTTGGACACTATCACCATAATAGGGACATTAGTGCCACATGGTGTTAGTGTCCCAACTTTGACACCATTATCATATCCCTCTTTTTCTACCAATAGATATCTTTTCAAATCTAAAACCACTACGGTCAACTTATACCTCTTTTAAGACCTAAACAAGAACCATAATAGTATATATACATGAATTTTAGCTCTCTAGACACTAGATGGAAATTAGATGAAAATTACACATAGAAACTCAAAATAAGTTGTGCACAATCAAGGTTATCAATCCCTACTTTTGCATACAACCATCTATAGCATTCCTAATATCAGATTTTTCATGTTTTTAGTCTCAAGAATATTTAAAATTCTCAAGTAAACATTCTTCACTTGCACCTACACCAATAATTATGTGGGGATAACTACATAAATCTTGATCTCTCTTCAGAGTATTGGTATGTAGGTAACTCTCATCACAACTAGATGTTGAGGATGTCCAACCTATCCCACTAATAAAAAACTTTATTGATTATACCAATTGAATACCTTATTAACATAGAGGATTAGGGTTTTCACATAAAATCAATAAAAAAATATAATATACATATATCCAAAACTCATGCACATAAGAAAAGGCTTGATAGACCCAAACAAATGTTAACCTAGAATCTCAAAACAATTATGCATATAGGACACTACCACTAAAATAAGGACACTAGCTCCATATGGTGATACTATACAAGAAGGGTTTTGACACTTTATCCTAAATTTGATACTCAAACTAGCTTCTATCTTAGTTTTCAACATTTAGATCTCCTATTTCAATCATTTTCTAGTTAAGTTATTTACATTATTTATCACTATTTTTAAAAAGGTCAAATTAAGGCAATTCTATTATAGATAACTGGCTATATTTTTTTCATATTTATACCTTGATTTACTATAATCATCCCTCTTATAACATGTATTTACATACACTAAGTCCTAAAACATTAAAATACCTAGAAAGTTTGGTTGGTTGTCAGTTGTGTCTTTGGCTAGTTCATACTTAATATTTATATGCCTAGGTCTAAAGATGTCAGGTTCAATTTTTTTTGGATGACATTTTACTTAGTTATCATGTGCTTCATGTGAGGATATCTATCTACCATAATTTTATTAGCTACCCCTCTCCAAGGTAACAACACATAAGAGAATTCCATGGCCATATACCCATTTAGGGATTTAGATCAATCTCTACTAAGGAGCATGTCATAGGCCTAAAGAATCTTTACCACCTAGATGTATATGAAGCGTCTAATCTTAGGTTATAATTATAATTATATGTGTATATTTATAATCTCACCTACCACTCTAACCTTAGACTTGTCTAGTTGAATCACTACCTTATCTGACTTGATAGGGACCAACCCTAACTTTTTGTAGATGCATGTTGACATTATATTGGCTAAAGCTCATGAGTTTATAAGGTAATTATGTAGGTTTTTATTAAATAAATAGATGGTTAAAAATAAGGAAGATAATTCTATTTTATTCTTTTGAATGAGCACATTGGTATGTTTTTCTTTATATTTTTCATGGGTGCATTGAGTAGGCTTCTCGATTAAGGACTTTAGCAAAAAATCAAATTACTTTATCATCTAAGCAAGTTCATGGAGTGTGATGTTAGAATTGATATTATTCATGTCCTTCAATATTTTATAGACTCATTTTCTCTATATATGTGTGGTTTTCATGGGATCTTTTGTTTCTTGAGGTTTCAAAGGTGGCAAGTTCTTTTTTAGCATTCTGGTCAGGTGGGGTTGCACCATTATTTAGGGGAGTTAAGGCAGTAAAGGGTTGTTACAATTGCCTATCACTAAGGGAATAATTTCTCTTTTACATTTATTAAAAATTTTGTACTTCACTAATAACCTCCTCCTTCTCATTTTCTTCTTAACCTAAGAAATCCATGTTTTCCAATACCATGGTAGTGTTAGGGGCTTTACCTATACTAGATGATTCCATATGCTTGTCAACCACTTTGTATTATTCTATTTATTTCTGGAAGATATTAAAACTAAAACTAAACTTTGTGTAGTCAAGTTCCCCATGGCTTGTCATGTTAAGCACTCATCACTATTTAGGCAAGGTTATCTCAAAGATATTAATTAATGATAACCTACTAGGTGAGGGTTTTAGGAGATTATGGGGATGGTTGTAGTTCTTATTTGGTCTTTGATATGTGAGGTTTTTATTCGAACTCTCTTAATTATATTTACTCATCTTTATTTTTAGCCAAAGGAAATCATTATTGAGTTTTTTTACTATTTATTGAATGGCATCTAACTCATTCTTTATAGACTCCCAAGGTACAATTTGGGTATTTTTCGTTATTACCAACATTACCTGGTGTTACAACTAAGGAGATTTTTCATGATTCCCTGGGTTAATAAAAACCAATTGTTGGTTTGGTGTGAGATGACCCAGCATGATTTAATGTGTTATAGGGAATGGCTGAAGCATTAGGATGTTCTAATTAGTGTTGGAAAAGAGGCTCAATGCAAGCATCAATTGTAATACATTAGGAATGGGGGCCATCATCTAACCTTGTGGGTTCAACTACTTATCTACTTTGATGGATACTTTATAATATAGGGGTATTTCCACTATTATTGGATCTCTTTTCAAAAAACAAAATTGTCTAAGGGTCTAAGGAATTTTTATACATTTCGAGCACTATTTTGGGGTTGGGTTGGTAAAGCACAATAACCTAGCTATACATATTTTTAAAACTAACATTAAAGTTCCTAATAGGCTCATTAGGCTCCATTTAATATAGGTAAATTAATAATATAATACATTGACATCTATTACTTTATCTAATTTGATGAGGAAAGTAGTACTAAAATGGTCCCAACTAGGGATCGAGTCCTTAGGGAGGTTGAGAAACCAATCATATGTTGAGTCCATCAATATGAATGGGAAAATATTACATGCCACATCATCATGTTCAAAATTCAAGATCCTTAGGGAAGTTTTATATGATGTCACATGTTCTTTGACAATCCATCATACACCAAGAGTGAAAAGTAGAAGACATCTCTTAGATTTTTTAGGTAATACATGGATAACTTTTTGTACGTTAATGGCTAGGATAGCCAACCAAGACATCTTAGATAGTTTATTTGGGAGAGGTTGAGGGGAGTGTAAGGATCTAACTCCTTAAGAGTACACTTGATTACCTTTGTATAAGCAACTAAACATAGAATTAAACCAGAAGTAATATGTAACTAGAATTTAGAAACAACACAGAATATGAGAGACAATATAATCTTGTATTAACACTCTTCTAGAAGAAAATACAATGAAGAAATCACACTCTTCCCACACCTCTTAGGCGTACAATAATTCTCCCTCAAGAGTTCTCTCTCTCTATCAATTACAAACCAACTCAAACACAAAGTTGTTGTTTCCACCAGTCAGTGACAATCAACCCAATGGTACTTTTTGCCTACTGCCAATCCACCTATGACAATCAACTCAACCAATTTATTTTCCTACAATACCTATACCTGATGACTGAGTACACCAAGTAGATCTCCTTGATCTTGCTACCCCACAGATCTAACTGACCTTGCACACACACACCCACAGATCTCCTTGATCTTGCACACCCTACAAATCAACTGGCCTTGCTTACCATGTAGATCTCCCTAATCTTTCAACCTATAGATCAACTGATCTTACACTTAGAAGAACCCTTGTCTTTGTCCTTGACAAGTCCTTTTGATCCTTGATTACAATACAGCCCCATGGGTCTATTAAATAGATCCCAAACCAAATAATAATTAGACTTCCCAATTACAATAATTAGAAACATAGACTCAAGACTAAAATTAGTCTTTACATGTAAATTGACTGCCTGTCTAAAATTAGACCAGTTTTGGAAATGCATGTAAACACACACACACACACAGGTTGCTGACGTTAGTTCCTGTCTAACTGATGTTGGCTGACCCCTAACCAATGTCAGTTACTATGTAGCTAAAGATGACTAATTTCAGTTGGCCTGACCAACATTGATTACTCAGAAACTCAGCAACCTCCACAATTTACATAACAGTGAAGCTTTTAGCTCCACAACCGAACAATCTCCCACTTGGAGACAAACAGCTGCACCTGTACCTCATTTAATTTTGTTTCCTAGCTTGTATTTCTCTTCAAGTTTAATCTTGAAGACCAATATAAGTTAAATGAAGATTCAACTTCTCCTTTGTTCCCAACTTTATTAACATTTCCACAAGGTTCTTATCCTTGCTAGTCACCGTGACTGGAACAACCTTCTACATCTCTGAAATCTAGCTAACCACCGTACCACCAATAGTGAACACATATCTTGTGGTGCTTCTCCTATCATCCAAGTAACCTACCATATCTAAATCTACATACCCATGTAGAGAAGTGCTTGACCCTGCATAACATGAATACCTATTGTTGGCCCCTCTCAAATATCTGAGAATCCACTAAACTACTTTCCAATGTTCCTTTCCTAGATTGGCCACTTGCTGACAACTCCCACTACTTGGGCAACATCAGGTCTAGTACTCATGTACTCAACCTCATCATGTGATTTAGGACACTATTCTGTGAACTGTCTAACCATAGTGGTGCTAATCAGTTCTACATCCTGCATATTAAACCTCTGCACTACCTTATTCACATAATCCTCTAGAGACAAAATCAACCTGTGACTTTCCCTGTCTCTAGAAATACTCATGCCAAAGAATTTGTTTGCTACTTCCAAATCCTTCATGGCAAACCTTCAAACTAATTTTACCCTTAGCTCAACAACTCCCTGCATGTGTGACCCTGCAACAAGCATATACACTACATACAATAACAAGATAATGTCACGACCATTATCCAACCTAGTAAAATAAACATAATGGTAACATTGACATTGACTATAGCCATGCTTTGTCATACACCTGTCAAACCTTAAACACCATTGTCCTGCAGCTTGCTCAAGACCATATAACCTAGCCTTCTATCTCATTTGTCCATTCTCTCCTTTTTTTAACCTAGGAACCCATTTGTCTTTTAGTGCTTTCTTTTCGACTGGCAACTCTACCAAATCTCTTGTTTGGTTCTCTTGCAAGGAATCAATTTCCTCTTTCATGCCATGCTCCCACTGTTTCTTAGATTCTACCTACATTGCCTCTTCAAAACTTCCTAGTTCCTGACCATCAGTGAGCAACAAGTAATATAAAGAAGGGGAATAATGAATTTGAGGCTTACTTACCCTTTTAGTCCTCCACATGGTCATTTGAGACTCCTTGACAACTTGTTATCCACCCAAAATTCATTCTGATAGTCACTGATCTCAGTCACCTCTGGCTGACCTCAGTCTGCACCCAATTGATGTCGATTCCTCCTAATCACCGACATTAGTTCCCTAATCATCATCGGTGTCTACCTGCTTGACATCATTGACTTCAGTCTACACATGACCGACATCAGTTCCTACCTGATCGATGTTGGTTCTCACCTGACTGACATTGGTAGCTGTGTTTTCTTGTGAGTGATGATTTTTACCCACAAGCTCATTTTAGATCATAAACTTGTCCAAATCAACACTACCCTACTTAGAATTATTCAGCCTCTTGAGTTGATCTCTATCCATCATCTTCTCCTTGAAAACCAAGGCTTTCCAGTTCTTAACTTTGTCAAAAACATCAAATTTCCTCTTCTTGCAATAAACCCAATCCTTTTGTGTAGCATTAGAAACATAATACTATGATCCTCTAATAGAAGCTACCTGAGCTGATCCCCACACATCTGTGTGAACAAGATCTAACCTGTGCTTCTTCTTTGTTGACCCACTTGTGAGAAAGCTCACCTTCTCTTATTTCCCAAACATACAATGCTTACAAAAATTGCAATCTATGCTTTTCAAATTTGAACTCTTACCATTTGACTTAAGAACATCCATTCCCTTCTCACTCATGTGACCAAGCCTATAGAGCCACATCTGAAGTAGATAAAATAAAAGGAGAATCAGTAATACAAGTAGATAGATAAAGAGTACCTACTTTTTTACCTCTTGCTAAAACAAGTGCACCCTTGAAAACTTTCCAAGATTCTATTGTGAGAGTTACTATGCAACCCTCATCACCCAACTTTCCTACAAAAATCAAATTCTGCTTCAAGACTGGGACATGCATGACATCCTTCAACACCCATGTGTTGCCCGTCGGCAATTTCAGCCACACTTCCCCTTTGCCAACAATTTGACAAGGCTCACCAACCCCTAAATAAATCTTTCCAAAGTCTCCATGGACATACTCATGGGAAAATACTCTATTTGGGGTTTCATGGAAAGAGGCAACAGAATCTAAAACCCAAGATTCTACTTTATCCAAGGAACATATAAGAGCATCCCATGCAACAATACCTACATCATTTACTTCTTTATTTCCTTCATGCTGATCTTCTACCAACCAAAAATCTTTCTTTGCATGCCCTTTCTTTCCACTATACAGTAATTGATAATTCTTTCCATTGAATTTCTCCATTCTTAGCTTACTTTCTTCTGCCATTGCTTTACTCCCACTCAATCAGAAACCCCTGAGAGTGACCTATAATCAACAAACACTAACACGCTCTGAACCTAGCTCTGATACCACTTGTCAGGATCCAACTCCTTAAGAGTATACTTGATTACCTTTGTATAAGCAACTAAACATGAAATTAAACCAGAAGTAATATGTAACTAGAATTCAAAAATAGCACAGAATATGAGAGATAATACAATCTTGTATTAACACTCTTCTAGAAGGAAATACAATGAAGAAATCACACTCTTCCCACACCTCTTGGGCGTATAGGAATTCTCCCTCAAGAGTTCTCTCTCTCTATCAATTATAGACCAACTCAAACATAGAGTTGTTATTTCCACCAGTTAGTGACAATCAACCCAATGGTTGTTGTTGTCTACTGCTAGTCCACCTATGACAATCAACTCAATCGGCTGCTTTGCCTACAATACCTGTACCTAATGACTAAGTACACCAAGTAGATCTCCTTGATCTTGCTCTTTATTGTGTTACAAATCTCCTTGATCTTGCTACCCCGTAGATCTAACTGACCTTACACACACACACCCACAGATCTCCTTGATCTTGCACACCCTGTAGATCAATTGACCTTGCTTACCATGTAGATCTCCCTGATCTTGCAACTTGCAGATCAATTGATATTACACTTGGAAGAAGCCTTGTCCTTGTCCTTGACAAGTCCTTTTGATCCCTGATTACAATACAACCCCATGGGTCTATCAAATAGATCCCAAACCAAACAATAATTAGACTTCCCAATTATAATAATTAGAAATGTAGACTCAAGACTAAAATTAGTCTTTACATGCAAATTGACTGTCCATCTAAAATTAGACCAGTTCTAGAAATGCATGCAAACACACACACACATAGGTTGCCGACGTTGGTTCCTATTTGACCGATGTCGGCCGACCCCTAACTGATGTCAGTTACTATGTAGCTGAAGATGATTGACATCGGTTGGCCTGACCAACGTCGATTACTCTAAAACTTAGCAACCTCCACAATTTGCATAATAGTGAAGCTTTTAGCTCCATAACCAAACAGGGAGAAGATAATTTTAATAATGGTAGGTTTAGGTCTATTGTTCTTGGGTGTTATGTGAAATAGCAATGGTTAAACCACCAATTGGTCATGATGGGACTTGGCTCTGGTGATATGTGAATGAGTCTCTAGGATACTTCACAAAAAAGTAATAGTTATTATGTTATTATCAATGACCATGATTTCAAATAAGTTAGCACTCAACAAATAAATTATTTTCTCCTTCCATTTTATTTATTATTATTGGTTATGTTTGAAGAACAGAATAATGGAAGAGCATAAATGAGGGTAAAAATATTCAATCAATAAAATACTATATCTAGGTTTGGGTTCCTACTAAAAATTATCCTTAAAATAAAATAAGCCCTCTTAGTGCCAAATGTTATTCAATCTAATATACCTATCCAAAAATGCTCATGATATTAGGTATTTGTAAAGAGAATAGTGGGGAACATTGATCGAATTTCATCCTCTATTTTATGACTAATCTGAAATCAGTATAAGGCATGTCTATAGATATTTGGCTTCATAATATATGAGAGATGCAAGGTCACCATTGGTGGTTTAGTCCTGATAATAAAAAATGAATGAATACATTATTTTAATCTATTATGGGTATTTAATCACTTTGATCCAACATTTCTTAAACAAAAGGGGAAGAATAGTTATATTTCCAAAACAAACACAAAAGGAGGGAAGGGTAAGGTAGTAAAGCAAGTTTATAGAATTAAGTGAAAATAAGGCTTAAATAATTGAGCTAAGCACATTTACCACATTTATACCACTGTCTGTTGAGTCTTGCCAAAGGATTTAACTCCAATTCTATAAAATGGGAAGATTCTAGGGAATTAGCTTAAGAACACTTAATTTTAAAATCCTCACTAAATAACAATACTAAAATTCTACAATAAGTCACACATAAAATTTCCAAAATAACTTGTAGGATACTATATTAGTTATTAGTATTATGAAGAAAATAAAAGGAATTCACAAAGAGTTTATGATAGGTAGGCACATCATAATCATTGCATTCATAAAGTAACATAGTCTTATAATAATTATCAAGGAACTAATCTTCACTTAGAATTGAAATGAAAGATGCTTTGATAAAAAGATAATGTGTAACTTGAAAGATATGAAAACATTGTTCATTAATATAACTAGTTATATTGTAAAATATCAATTTTGGCTAACTCTTTAAGATTCAAAAGGATGTGAAGGAAACCACAAGTAAAATCCTATTTTGATTTGGAGGGCACTTTTGAGCTAAATATTACCAACCTTAAAATTATATCATGGTTGCACTTTTATAGATAAGGATGGGATTCACCCCAAATAGCATGAAATTCTCATCGTAGGCCATGGTGGCAACTCCTAATGGTTAAAAATGTATAATTAAAAAAAAGGATAAACTCCCCTTAATCCTACCAAAAAATGTTCATGAGGGACCACTTAATTGATATGTGGAGGTGACTTAGAGGAGTCAGATCACAACTACTCTGAATTTGTCTCCCTAGATTCTAGCATGGCTACCATGAGTTCAAACTATTGATCTAACTTGGTGAAGTTCATCGAGGGATCTCTAAATATCACTTTGGCCTAGACCACTAGCCTTATTATACCTAGAGGGGATTCTCCATCAAAACTTGAACTTATTACTCTTGGCTTATACTTGTTATAGATTGTGTTAAAATCTCAAGGACTACCTGAGTTCCCTCTTGGTTTGCCTTGGCCAATTTTCCCTCATGACCTAGTGAAAGTTATCTAGGTGGATTCCAAATTTGTCCTTGTTTATAAAAGTGTCATATGGGTGGAACAACATCAAGATATTAACTCCTTTGAAATAAGCCAATATCTTATTTTTTCCATCTTTTAGGGGTCTCACCACCATTTGAGAGAGGGTAAGCCACTCCTCCATTTCAATCTCCATGGTATTGACATAGGTATAATATAATACCAAACCTGAAATGGGCATAAATTTAATCTCCAAGAACATGCCTTTATTAATAACAACTATCAACTTTTGGCACTTCTCATCAATTATAATGACCCTCTCCAGATAGTCTTGGGTTTGCTAAATGAGAACTTGAGTACCTTCTATAGTCCCTACCATATTCCCTAGAGTGGAGAAAATTTGTAATAGGGAATGCTTATGTGCCAATTAATTTGGGAAGGAAAAATATCTTAATCTATGCTTCAAGAGTTTTGACCTGGGTTTACATGTCCTTGAGAATATTCTCTGACATATCATGCTTTACTCATAGAACTGAGAGTAGGTCTTCTACCACTCGTTCAGGAGTCCACACCTTAGTGAGAGAGAATAAGTCTTATTGTGTATGTCAGACCATAGGGTTTCCATCTTTCATAAACTTTTGGGTGAGGGTCCTCCACATGCTCCCTGTAGCTTAGTTGACATCCCATTGCACCTCTAAGGTGCCCTACATTATCATTTACAACACCTTTGATATAGGGACCATCCCTCAGGTTTTGGGAGGTGTTGGTGGGGTGGAAAATATGGTATTAATAGGTGGAATATGAGGTAGATGTGGAATAAAATAAGTGTAGGGAGTGAAGGATGAAATAAATGAAGGAAGAGGAAGTATGGGGGGTGAAAGGGTGTAAATCAAATGGTGATGCCCATGGAAATATCTATTCCCCCCACTAACTCTAGGTCTTTCCCACCTTTGGGAAGATGATCCCTAAGAATTAGTTGTTTAGTAGAAGGGACATGATTTATTGATTAAATATGAATACCTACGTGGTTGAGGTAATGGAAAATGGGAGAGGAGATAATGGGGAGAGTGTTAGAGGAGTATAAAATACTAGAAGGGGAAGTATAATTAGATAAACCAATATATGCACTATAGGTTGGGCATGAATTACCTTTCACTTTTTCCTTGGCATTTTATCTAAGTTAGCTCTAGATTCTATTATGGAAGGAGTCAATGTGGTGAGGGATGTAAGGGCAGATAGTGAGAGTTGTGTTATCATAGGGATTATAGGGATGGCCCTAGTCACTAGAGACATGCATATGGGTACACATACTCCCAAAATAGTTGAGGTGGCTGGAATAAACATGGCCTTCATAATCACTTGTATTTGAGGCATGGATGGTGGGGGCATTAGGAAAGTTACAAATTGGGGAATGGAAGGGGTGGATGTAAATAAAGAAGGAAAGAAACCAAGCATGATAGATTCCATATATTTTTGGGTAAAGAATGGATGAGGTGGAATTGGGAAAAGGAGTGGTGCTTTAGAGGGAAAATGGAAAGATGAGGGAGTGAGGGGAGGAACTCATATCAGTGCCTATTGTTGATCCCACTTTGGGATTATTTCTAGGCTACTTTTGACATCAAAACTCAAAGCCTAGGTGTCCTGGGGTCAAGATTCCTACTATGGAGTTTCCTATGCTTGGTATTCTTGCCTTTGAGTGACATAAGTTTGACCTATATGGGGATGATGTGCTTAAATTATTGAAGGTGGAAGAGATAGAGCCATGGTGGGGAAAGTCACTATACATAGACATAAGGTGATGGGATCCATTGAAGGATTATTATATAAATTTTAAGGGGAGTTGATGTGATATCCCCTAAGGATTGATAAAATATATAGAGGGTCTTAGAGGTCCTAAATAAATATAACTTATTTCCCTTGTAATTCATACGGTATTCTATCCTTATGATCACCTCCTAGTTATCCATGATGTTTAGATATAAATCATCATCATCTACTATATGGTGTCCATAATTGAGGTTGAGGAAAAATGAATACTTCTCTAAATAGGCTTGGATCATGCCATTCATGTCCTAGCCTATGGCTCGACTCTACCCAATGCTAAAGAGTCTCAACCCACTACCATATTTTGCAAGGGAGGGAAAAAGTGGTACATATGATGCCTGATGATGATTCAAAGAGGTAGGTAGGTATTCTATTGATGATTGATATAATGTCTAAAATAATCTATCTTCTAATTGATATATAATTTTGATCTCTGCAAGATGATCTAGGACATGATATGGTAATTGTAGGGGTTTTTTAAAGATGTCTACAACCTAAATGACTATGTCCTCTTGAAGATACCAATAGTCTCTAATGGGAGACAATGAATATCTAGTTTCTTGTGATATATAAGGCATAAGGACCTCATTGATTGTGTCGTATACCACTAGATAAGCACTCACACATGTCTTGAATGTTTTTTCTATATTAGTAGTCATATCATTGATATAAAACTACATAAACCATAGGGTCATGGGGAATCCATGTAGGAAAGGTGGAGGGATTTAATGTAAGTGTCCCAAATAATTCATCTATGAGATAATTCATCATGTGAAAATGTACCCCTACCCATGAATCTACTATGTCTCTGACCATGTTTAAACTGACCATGCCTCCCAAGTCAAGGACTTGGGAGCTATATAGGATTATATGATGTAGGGAAACCCATTGTTAATTGAAGTGAAATCAATATGTGGCCTTTAAAAACTAGTTCATTAGGATCATGGCAATCCAAACCCCCTCCTTGAAGGTGTAGACCATTTATGAATTAACATCCTATTTATTAACCCGTTTAACATCTAGGTTATCTACCTAGTTTGGGAGGATGTTATAGATTTAGAAGGTGTTAGTCCAGGTCTTCACCACTTTTGAGTCGTATGAAAAATTGGGGTCTTGGATATTGTAGTAAGATCTATAGGTCATTCCTAAGATATTGGAAATTTGGTGTTGAGATCTAACTAAGTAGACCCAATCATGACCACTATCTTACACCCACCAGTAGTGAGGAATATTTTTCTAAATAAGGTAGTGAAAGGGAAGACTTTGGGCTTGGTCATAACTTAGTGTAGGCCACACTTATGGTATGCTCATAAAGAATCTTAAAACTTAGTTTCATCATCATTGTTTTTAATTGATTCTTTAGGAACCATGCCAATGTCCTTAAATATTTTTTTATAGTGTTTAAATTGATTCAAACCATCTGAGAACAATGTATCCTTATAATCAAGCTCAATCTTGGGATTTAAAGAGGAAGTAGCCATTTTTTAAGGATGAAATTTGACAAAATTATCAAGCTAAAATGGAAAGTGGTGAAAGTAGTAGGTGGGAGCAAAAAGTAAGAAGGCCAAATTTGGTAGCTAAAAGACATAAAAACTAGTGAGCTTTCCTTGGAACACTTATATAAACTCATATTAAACCCCATGGATTAATGGTATTTGGTGGATCATTAATTATAGATTAAAATTTTAGTGGGTGACTCAATCCTCAACTTCATTTCCCAATATAGAGATAAATCTGGAGTATATGATTACACACTATTTGCTAGATCTAGTAAAGGTGATATTACAGTTTTAACTTATCCAATCACAGTCTAGTTCCCCACTTCATCAATGTTTAGATTGGGGTAGGTACATGACCAAATAATCCTTAAAGTCTCTTAGGACCTTTGGGTTCACACTATTTTCCACATCCTAACTGATCCTCACGTTAATGTTTGAGACCCAAGCATAGCTCAGCACTTCATTTCTATATCTTTAGGGGGGAGATGAGATGTTAGCTACTGACATGAGGCATCCTATAATTATCCCCTATGGTTCCACATGTACTTAATTTTGGACATTATAAGGCCTTTATGGGGCCCACATGCTAAATTATTTGGTTATGCCATGTGTTTTCCTTACTTGCACTCCAAATTGACACTCCCTACACACCCATGTGGGTAAGAAAGGACAAACATTTTGAATAAGTGCCAAGGAATGAGAAAAGACAAGTGTAACCTTCCCATTCACCACCAAGATGGATATTTTTGGATATAATAGCATCAAAATCCTTCCTTAGACGAATTTTTTTGAGAGTGAAGTAGAGATAGAAAAATAAGACATACTTAGAGAAGGAGGAAAAACTACTTTCTAAGACTTGTAGGAGGTTTCCTTTTGTACATCCAAGAGGTGGAGCCAAATTACACCTCCTTATCACATATTTAATTTATAATTGTGGTTTAAAAATAATTATATTTTCCCTTCTCTTACTTTGTTTATTTTTCCATGAGGTCTAAGGCCATTTGGCTCACCCTCTTTCTTTGTTGATTTCTATGGATTATGTATATGACCACCATGTGGATTTTATTTCCCATTTTGGAATAGATGTGAAAAAAATATTACTTATTTGTTGGATATTTTTATATCCATTTTTTATATTTAAAATGGTAAATTTATGATACCAAAACTAGCGTAAATTGTTTTCATAGTTTTTGCATTCATATGTAGAGTTTAGGCAAAGGAATGAATTTTCAAGTCTTCCTACCAAGATCCTAAACATGGGGTTTAGGAAAGAGTAAGACATCATGTTTCCAAGGTCCTCCCATGGAAAAGTATAATAATTAGATATAATAAATAATCTAAGGTCCTCCTTATCGCACCCCCATAGTGTGAAGGTAGAAATTAACATCCCCACTAGAGAGTATGGAGTCTTGATAAAATTTGTGTATTATGGATTCCATATATGGCTATACCTCTTATTATGAAATTTTATTTTTGATTGATTTTGGATTATGTTTTGGATAAAAATGTAAGCCTCTTGATTCAAGGGAGTGTAGTTGAGACACATAGTTATTCCTAGTTGAGTGTGTTCCCTTTCTAGTACCCACCTAATTACATACATGTATCATTTTTTGATAACCTTTGGTGTCACCAATGTTTGGATATGGGAGTCCTAGGATTGGGGGAGTTTGGGGCAATAAAATGATGATGTAAACATAATAAGAGGTTAACCCCTTCTTGTCTTGGCCTCAAGGTTACACTTGAAGCTTACATAGGGTCTTTTTGTATATTTTTTGTCCTTACTAAGTAAATGAAGATAAAAATATTTTGGATAGTTTTTAGCCATTTATTATAATATTATATTTTATTCATGTGAATAAAAATCTAGAATTAAGATGCAATGAGTAGAAGATCCAATGTTTTAATTATCATTAAGAGTTAGTTGAATTAATCAAGAAATGAAATGATTAATTTTATGGTCTAAATCTATTTTTTAAAATTACATGGATAATTTCATTCTCTAAATTTTTTGTTTTATCAAAAATTAATGAAGATCTCATTTCATATTTTTAGTATTAAATTAATTTTGCTATGTCATGTTTTATTCTAAATGGGTATATTACATAAACACACTATGTAAATAAAATATTTAAATGCAATAATGTAATGTTAATATTTGAGGAATATATGGGCCATTTATTAGAATTATAAAATTTAGCATGTGAAATAAATACAACAAATATGGTAAAACTAAGGGGTAAAGAGATCATATCTTGTTTAGTGTTATGTTTTGAACTATAAAAATGATCCAAATTCATCTCAAACATGTAAATAAACTTTTTTTTTTCTATTCATTAGGTGTTATTATTATTCCTACCTCATATACATCACTTATACCTCATGGATACTATCATTGATATAGGTGTACAAATACTAATGCATGTGTCTAGACAAAATATTTGCTAGAACTGATCCAAACTTCTCCTAGAGATGTGATGTCACCCATAACTTTATTTTATCCTTCACCATAGATCAAATTATGCATGAAATATAGTCAATTATTAAAAACCCTATCTCCTTTTCCTTTTACCTCTTATGACTCACTAAAAAGGGGTTAACATTTCAGTTGAGATAACCTTAACAACCTATTGTAGAAAAGTAGGTGTCTTCAGTCATGGGCCTTATCAAATACTTATCTAGGTATCCAAGTCAAATTTAGACTTGTTATAGTGTGGTACAATCCTTGAATAATCTTATATCACTCAACATTTGACACTCAACTATGCTAACATCACTTCAAATAAGGTTCAAGCCTTATAAACTCACCCAAAGTGCAGAGGAGAAGGGACCAATGCCTGTGTTGGGCTATTTGTGCCATGGTATAAATCTATCCTTCAGGGACTTTGGTTAGTGTAATGGTGATGGTGAATTCATGGGCACAAGCCATCTTAGGGGGAAGAAACTAACTTTCTATCAGGCATATGTAGATATGATGTAGGTTTATAGCTTCAAGGGTGCAAGCATTTGGTTCCTTTAGTTTAACATCATTCAGGTGCTTGATGAGTCACTAGCTTACCTAGTTGAGGGACTTAAGCTTAGGTCCATGCTTAAGCATAGGTATCATTGTGAGGCACAGTATTTTACCCATACTTAGATAATTTCTTATATCAGGTGTTGGTATCCCCATAAGCTGTAAAAATTTCATAAATGGGTTAGCTCAAAATCTCACAAGAGCTCAACATACATAATATAGATTTAAGCATTCTATAGATACTAGAAAACTATGCATAATAGTTCTAGATGTCAAATTAACCCCTAGACCACCTCATGATCCCTTAAGGACTCGACCATAAACCCTAGGTTAGGTTATTTGAATAATTAAGCTAACTAACCTAACCCACCCTTGACCAAGCTTGACCTTTGATCCTCGACCACCAATGGTCACCCTAACCATCGATGGTTAGTCCTGACTGTTGATGGTCATGTTTCCATTACCTAAACATTAAACACCCACTTTAACTATAACTTACTTTTTTATAATTATCTTTCCTAATCCACTCATAGATCAATGCATATAAAAACTAAATTTATACAATTTAAACCTCTTCTTGAACCTACACTTTCACCTCTATTGTTTTACTATAAGAAGACAGAAGTAGAAGGTGAAAAGGGATCCAAAAACTATCAAGAGTTAATGGCATCAAAATTTATTTGGTAGGTCATTCTTCTAGGGAACCAACAAGTGTAATAGAGATCCAAAGTGTTTCCATCCATCAGACAACAACAAAGCATCGTTACTCTACCAAAATTAATCAAAGCTTTACCAACCACCTCAACCATTATTTAGATCAATAACTAAGAAAGATAAGTATCTATTTCTATTAATTAGTTACTTTCTTACTATTTTGAAACTAACCCAACCCAAACCCACCTTCTAAAATCTCCTTTTTTAACCTCACCAATTAGGTTTTTCTTAACTAAACCAAAACCCATTATAACTACTGATGATCACTCTGACTGTCGATGGTCTACCCCAACCACCAATGGTCACCCTAACCTTTAATGATCACTATCAAAAAAAAAAAGATATTTTCACCTAGCAAACCTCAACCAAATCTAATTTTATGCCTCTCTTCCTAACCATAGAACTTTTTCCTATTTTCTAGACCATACCTGATTCATTTAGCATTAACATCAATTTATTTATTTCTATGATTTTTCAAATTCACCTATTCATTTATCGAGCACTTCTTGTATTTCATTTTAGTATCTTTTATGATATATACAAGTAATTTATATTTCATTTTTATAACTTGATTATTTAAAAGTGTGGATTGATAGCCTCCAAGGAATCTCGTGCTTCTTAGATCTAGCTTGCTAGGAAATCCACCCTACTATCTAACTAACCAACCATTTATTTTAGTTCTTTCCTATCTATAGGTCATTCCTCCCAAACCAAAGAGTAGTTTCTACAACCTTATAGATCAATGCATGCACAACATATCAAGTTCTACCAACCATACCCTTCTCAAGTTTTTTCTCTTTCTTCCAAAGATCATAAGTGAAATTTCTCTAAAACCTTTTTGGCACAACCAATGGTACACTTGATTATTTTCTTGGGTTCATAGTTGAATATAGGTGCTTCTTCTTCATATCTTTATGCTCATATAATGAAATCAAAATTTCAATTTTGACTTATAATTGACTGCATCCATTATTTAATTTCTTATTTTAGCTCACATAGATTAATTAATCAAATAAATTAATCAAATCTTCACTCTTATCACACACAAAAAACCAAAACACTTACATCTAATCAAGAATCAAACATTAGCATAAGGCCCGAATGGGATTTCATTACCTAGCATTCACCTTTTCTAGCCATCGCACCTAGATTTCATCACCAAGGGGAGAACCAACTCAACTCTTTGGTTGAGTATAATCTCTTGTAATTATTATATCTTTACTAAGTACCCAACACCCTTATCATAATGGTGTGTGAAGTGAGGGGATAGGCCCCAATATCAAGCCACATATTGATTTCTAATATAGATCCCTTTGAGAGCCTAAGCACAACCTAAAACCAACCATATACTTATTTTTAGTACCTGCTCTATAATCCAAGTTGAGTACATAATTTTCAAAGCTTAAGGCATAAGATAAAAGAGAGACTAAAAGCAATCTTAGGATTTAACATGCTTAGATTTTTCTTGTCTTCTCTTTTTTTGAGTTGTGAGATTGCTTTTATCTTCTTCCTTTCCTCATCTACATGGTTTTAACTAGGTGACAACTAAGAAACCAAGCAAATCAAGACCCACCTCCTAGTCATCCATCTTCCTTTTCTCCCTCATCTATGGAGTACATCTTAGATGTAGAGAGTTATCATCATCCTTATAGGAGTCCTACCATCCATCAGATGGTAGCCCAAGGTAATACAGATTTCACCACCTTTCTAGATAACAACACCATAGCCATCTAGTATTACCTTAACACCATATCTCACTATAACCTTGCTTCAGTTCTACCTATTGACCATCCCTATGGGATTCTATCCCACCTTATGGTTGATACTTCTATTTCCACCATATCCCATATCCACCCAACCTCTAATCACTTAGGCATCATCCTCTGCTAATAACGACACTGATATCATTGTCCAAAACCAACCCACGTAACCAAGTAAAACCCAAGAACTTTCTTCCCCAACTAATAACCCTCCTAGTATAAGAACAACCTAACCTTTGGGCACTGGTACTTCCCTTAACATAAGAGTACCCTATACTAGTACCACCACCATTTCTCCCATTTCCAACCTACCTACCTCCACTCCATTTCAAAGTTTGGTAGTCCCCATACATTCTACCCTTCCACCCATCAATACCAAAGTCACCACCTACCCTTTATCTACTAACCTGACCATACCTTCTTCCCAACCTATATTAATCTCTCAACAAGTGCCCATTACACCAAACTTGAGCCACATCCCTAACCCACAAGGGTATGGACCTCTACCTTCTATCCAACCACCTATATCCATGTATTCATATGTGCTATCATCCCAACCATGCATATCCACATACAAACATGTAGAAACCTCTCAACCCCCCACCAATTATATATATGTTACACAAACTAAACATAACCTACCTTATAATTGTGTGGGTGCACAACCCAAAACTAACCTTTTCAAAATGTTGATGGAAAAAATGACTACTTTGGAGTCATCCATTTCTAAATCTCATAATATTTTATCATATGATTAGATCTATAATGAAAAATTTCACCCATCCATCCCCATCTGACCATATCCTCCTCAATGGGAACTTTCAAAGTTCTTGAAGTTTTAGAGTAAGGAGGATCCTCAATAGCACCTAAGATAATTTAGGCATTCATGTTATATGATTGCCTATAATTATTCTCTCCTTCTCTATACCTTCTCAATGTCTCTATCAGGCTTAGCACTAGATTAGTATAATGCTATTACAAAGCACTCCCTCTTTTCTTTTGCCCAACTAGATTAGATTTTCCTAAATCACTTTTCCATAAACATCTCTAAAAAAGTCTGCATCAATGATATTCACTCCAATCAACAATTTGATGACACATCCATACTAAATTTTTATCCCATTGGAGAAGTCTGATAAACCAACTCTCTTTCTCTCTACCCCAACCTGAGTTGATTTAACTCTTTGCCTAGGATTACACCAAACACATATCCTCTACTTTGTGGGCTCAGAGCTTTAGAACCTTTGACAAGGTTTTTACCATGGTAGGAAACTAGATAATAGAGTTATTGACTAGGGGAAGTTAAAATTGAGAAACAAGAATTCTACCTTCAAACCAAATGAGTCTTCCTCCTCCAAATCAAGTAATCAAACCAACACTAACTCCAAAAACAAGGGAATCATAAATGTGGTTGTCCTTAAGACTACCCATCTACTTGTCATCAACCAATATAACTCTTCTAATTCCCCTAATCAAAACACCAAGAATCCAAACCAAAACACCCATAAAAAAATTACTTTGCTTAGAGATTCATATGCTTTGGTCTTAAACACATTGTTAAATCCCAATGTCATACAAATCCCTCTGATCAAAACTCCATAGTAATTTGATTCTTCTCATATTATACCTAGTTGGTATAATGAGAATGAATATTACACCTTACACAAATTCATTAAACATGATGTTAGTAGGTGTAACACCTTCAAGAACATTGTCCAAACTCTTATTAACAAGGGGAACTTGTGTTGGATAACCTCAATGCACCCCCCAACTAATCACTTAATATCTTTAGAAAACCATTTCCCAATCAGTATCCTTTTACAAATAATGAAAATAAAGTAGAATCCTCTCATAATCATGAGGCCCATACTATCAATATGGTTCTTGGTGCACTCACTACTGAGAAAACCATCAACTAGATCACCTCTTCCCCTAATCCACTTATTGAGTTAGTGGAGTTACCAACCTCCTCTTCGACATGCACATCAAATCACTTCATCATTTCCCTCAATAATACAACAATCCACTCTTCCTTTAGTGATCACTCATAAGGAAGAAACCACCTTGTCTACACCTCCCACCAAGGAGTTACCTTTCCAAATATTGGAACCTCTTGATCATGAAAAGGATGATATAATCATTCTTATCCCTTAGCCCTTGGATATATCCTTGGAATCCACTACTAAGGGATTTAGACTAGTCTATAAACCCTCCTCTAAACTGGTTAAAAACTTAGAATTCATATTCATCCCTAACCTAGATCAAGACACCTTTTGGTAATAGATCAAACTCCCATATAGAACCAAGAAGAATCCTTCACCATCATAATAACCTAACCTTTCCACTATTAAATTCACTATCACCACCACCTAACAATTAAAAACCTCTACCAATCAAACTATAGTAGCACCATCAGAACCAAACTCACCCAAAGTCACTGAATCACCTTCTATCATTCTAACCAAACCCACCAAGAACCTTAGCATATTTCCTACGCATAACATTACTCACCCGTTAGTAAAGATGGATTTAAGCCCACTAAACCTATCAAACATACCCTAAGATAAGCTAAATAATAAGGTAAAACCACCTAAAAACCCAAAAACCAAAACTCTACCTCCCTTTTCCAACTTTCCCTCTATTTTAGGACCTCATCCCTCTGCCTTAATTAGGAAACCAACCATCCCAATCAAAAATCATTCACCACTTTTGGTTATGCCATCCATCCTAATTTCATCCACACCTATTTTCACCAAACCCCACATAAACATATCTCCTATCTCTCAAACATCTACCCCAAAACCTTTTAACCCCAAACTATCAACCTCTCTACCAAAACCAAAACCATCTACTAAGAATGCTCATCTACCCAAAGCCTCTACCACCAAGCCTACTTATAAAAACTTTCCTAACTCAACTACCAAACCTAAGACCTTCACTCATTTTCCACCTTCACATTAATCTTACTTAACCATCCTACATAGCATATTACAAGCATCTTGCTTAACCTTACCACCTATCAGACCATTTGACCCACATAGTCCTAAACCATCTTAGTACAATGACAAATTAGTATGTTTATACTATATGACATTTGGGCATGAAATGAAGAAATACAAATCTCTCCAAGTGATATCCCATTAGCTATATCATGAGGTTGAATTATTATCAAATGAGCCTCTTATAAACTTGATACTGATCTAATAACCAATAGCCATTAACCAACACCTATCTACTCCTCCAATCTCACCTTAGAGTGAAGAGGAATTGAAGCATTCATCTAGATTAAATATTACATCAATCCATACCATCCATGTGGTCACATGATCATATGATCAACCAAAGGACAAGGGAAAGGACAAAGTCTCCATTTCATCGACATATCCCTCTTCCACCATCCAATCACCCAACAAACACCAAGAACCTTTACCTTCAACCAAACTAAAAGTGTCCATCTTGGGACCCTCTCATCTAATCCTTCTAAATGAATCCAACAAGTATTTCTATAATATCTTCACCAAATGTCGACAAAGATGAGTTTGTATTACCTAATAAATACATCACCCCATCACTACCAAGTGATGATAGAGGCTTTTCAATCTGTATAGGTCCAGTCAAAAGACCCACAACTTCTAGTAACCTTTATTATAGATCTTCACATTTATAACCTTGTTACCTTCAATAATTCAAAAATATCTTCCTTCCATCTAGATGACCCAGATCCTTCCCCCTTTTCATTATCACGTACATCAACCAAACTTGTATCAAGAAGGTTATGATTAATGGGAGAGATAGTATCAATATTATCTCCTCCTATCCATACAACTAACTCAAATTACCCTAGAACATCATGTCAAAAACCTTAGTAGTGTTTTTATTATTTAATTATACCATGGACATGAATCTAGGAACTATTATCCTTCACATTCACTTAGAAACCCACACGCTTCTTGATCTTTTCTATGCAGCATAGGGAGATTTCTAGTATAAAATATTGTTGGGATTCCCTTGGATTCATTTTATGGGTTATGTGCCATCTACCCTACACTAGTGCATCAAATTTGAGCACAAAGGTCAAGTTATTACCATACAATCTGACCCAAGCCCTTTCACATCATGCAACATGACATACTAGCCCAATGATGTTCTTCTTCCTTCACCCAACAAGCCTTCATTAGTAAAAGATGAATCTCTATCTTCTTATACCACTGAAGCCTCGCCTAGTTCATTTGTTCCTTTCACCCAAATCCCTAAAATAAACCCTTTTAAATCAAACTTATAACATCTTTCATTGGTGAAGTATCGACTTCTGACCCTTAACACTTTCCCTACTCCCCAAGATTATGAGAAACTTGACCACCAACCTGATTATGACCCCAATATTATAACCATTATTCCTTTCAAAACCTTAGCTTCTGAAACCAATTTTATCTATGGGAGACTTGATAAACCCCTTGACACTTCTACCACCTCTTATTCACCTTGACCATTCACCTCTAATTTCTCCTATTTGGATAAACCAAAATTTGCCCAGACATACCGTTATAGGTGTTCTTAGATGGGTTTTGGTTTGGGTCAATATGAATATGGGATACACAAGTTACTTCCAATCAAAACCCAAAAACCTCATGAAAATCATGTCTTTGGTTTCATGCCACCTAAAAGACAAACCAACCCGCATCCCACTATTGTCATTAACAAGGAAATCCCATCCTCACTATCCACTCCACCATCAATAGATGGGGATTATGATATCATCCCCCCTAACTTTTTTTCATCAACATTATTATCCCCAAACCCCTAACTTATCAAAAAAATGGGACAACCATGACCATTCCTCTAACTCACCTTGAGTTGATAGGAGATGACTCTCCTACCATTAACATCATTCGATGTCAGGATGATGATTACATTCTTACCTATTTTAGTGAAAAATATTCTCCTATTCACAAGTATGCTCCTCTTGAGACTTTAACCATGTTAAATGAGTTCACTATTGATATCAACTTGGGTACTCCAAATAACCCATGTGATCAAAATTGGCAAATCACTAAATCTTGAGGAGCTTCAAGACTTCCCCTCCTTTTTGTAAGAGTACAACATAACATTTTCTTGGTATTATAGTGATATGTCAAAAATTGAGCCCTACATCACTACCTGAAACATAGTTACCTATCATGATGCCAAGCCCATTAGGAAAAATATTTGACAAATGCACCCTCGTATAGCCCTTCTCATCAAAGAAGAGCTTTAACATCTCATATTCATCAATTTCATTCAACCCATTGATTATCCCCAATGGGCCTCCATTGTCATAACTATCACCAAATACATAGGGGGAATTCATGTTTGTATGGAATTTCATGACCTCAACCTTGCTTACCTGAAGGATGACTTTCCTCTACCAAGTATTGATCAATTAGTTGGTCTTACGGCTAGCCATGAGATGTTATCTCTTATAGATGGATTCTCAAGTTATAATCAAATCCTAATTGCCCCTGAATATAAACATAAAACTACCATCATCACCCCATGGGGGAATTTATGTTATAGGATCATGCCTTTTGGATTAAAAACACTGGTGTAACCTACCAATGTGTTATGACCTACATCTTCTATGACCTTATCCATAAATTATTGAAGACTATGTGTGATGACCTTCTTGTAGAATCCAAATGTCATAAAGACCATTTGGCCATTCTTAAGATTATATTTTAGCAACTCATCCATTACCATGTCCACCTTAACCCCAAGAAGTGCATTTTTGGGGTCTTGTCAGGAAATCTCCATAGATTTATCATCTCCCTTCAGAGAGTCAAAGTTGATCTAGCTAAAATCAAAATAATCCTCAACATGCCTCCTCTAACCTACCTCAAACAAGTCTGTAACTTATGGGGGAAGCTCCAATCCATTCATCACTTTATCTCTTAGCTCTTGGATTGATGTTAACCCTTACACCACCTCCTGAAGAAGGATGTATCTTGTAAGTGGACTAAAGACTATCAAAAAGCCTTTGATTCACTTAGAGAATACCTTTTGTCTAAACCTATCCTCATTCCTCCCAAAGAAGATCAACCTTTTTACCCTTATATCTCTAACACTAACCACTCCTTAGGGGAAATGCTTGCTCACCAGGATGAACAACATAAAGATCAAGTCATCTACTACATTAGTCACACACTTATAAAATATGAGACTTAGTACACCCATACCCATAAATTTTGCCTAGCTTTAGTCTTCATGGCCACCAAACTTCACCACTCCCTTCTCAACCATAAGACCTATGTCATCACCAATACCAAACCCACTCAAGTATATGCACTCTAAACTAGACCAAAATGAATGCATGGCCAAATGTATCATGCTTTTAGCATAGTTTTACCTTGATTTCCTTCAATAAAAGTCAATTAAGGGGTAATTCATTGTTTACCAATTGGCTAATGCACTTTTAGTAGATAATCAACATTCTCCTCTTGAGTTTCTCGATGAGTCTACATGACCCTCTCCCAGATAGACCTCACCTATCAAGTGACCATGTTATTTGACAAATAAAAATGTCAATGTGGTGGGGGAGCTAGAATCATCCTTATCCCCCTTCATGGTAAACCTCTTCCTTTATCCTTTAAGATATATTTAAACTATACCAACAATATGGTTGAGTGCAAAGCCCTAGTGATAGGCCTCCAAATGGCATTAGCCTTGGGAGTCAAAATGATCAACATTTTGGGTGAATCACAACTTATGATGAATCAAATCAATATCTCTTATTAATACAAAAATGATGGTTTCCAATAGTACAAATAATTAGTTGACACACTCCTACAACTATTTGAACATTGCCATATCCAAATCACTTTACAATATACATATAAGTTTGCCCATATGATGGCTTCCCTCACCTCTCAAATCCCATATGTGTCCTCTGAGTCTAAGATATCTATCATTATCCACTAAATTACCTAACCTTTTTATGTCAAATTAGACTTTCCCACCATCTTTAATATGTAGGAGACCCAACTTGACCTTTGGTATTAATAGACCTTAGAATATCTCAACCTTACCATCATTCCTTCTAGTGTTTATAGGAATGATCGATGAGTATTTATCTAGAGCACCTCACTTTATACCATACTGGGGGAATTATTTATAAACATACATTTGATGATCTCTTCTTTTGTTGCCTATGTAGTCATGATGCTTCTCATGCTATTATAAAAATGCATGATGGGATTTGTGGGTAGACACTTTCACTTATTTTCAAACCCCATCCATCTCCTTATTTTAGGGATAATTGATTAAAACTAAATCATGTGATAATCTATCATAACCATAGCCTAATATTGAACAATGGGTACCATAGCTCTACCCATGGCATGATGCTCATGGTACTTTCTAGCCCTTTCTTAGGATGAATTCCCATGGTCATTGTCACCTAAAACTCTTTTACACCTAATCAACCTTCTTGTGTTTTTAGTTTTACCTTCATAAAAAGTGGCCCTTTAAACCAATATAAGTCCATGACATCAAAATCCAACATCAAAATAAAGATCAAAATAACCCATATGGGTCACTCTCTAGCATTTTTAGACTGCTCCCTCAAAGGATAACTACACAAACATATCAAAATTTCTCAATATAAGATAGACTGCTCCCTTGAAGGATAGCTATCAATAGCCTTAAACAAAGAAGACAAAACTTAGACTAGTCCCTTGAAGGATGGATAAGTAAAGCATTTGTAAAATCATATCAATTTCTTGGAAGCTTCTTATATTGATCAGCTTCACCCAAACC
This sequence comes from Torreya grandis, assembly GCA_037957365.1. Taxonomy (NCBI): domain Eukaryota; kingdom Viridiplantae; phylum Streptophyta; class Pinopsida; order Cupressales; family Taxaceae; genus Torreya; species Torreya grandis. The sequence goes on along the minus strand of JARHVA010002892.1, from coordinate 899,253 downwards.
TCCCAATCAATAACAAAATAGCAAAAGATCCATTATCAGACATCAGAAGTAGCAAAGTAATTTTAAAATCCATAATCATCTCTCATAAGTAGACTTCCTACATTAATTAGTATACATATCATATGACATAGAATTGTTTATAATGTCTCTTTATTGACCTATAGAAAAGGCAAGCTAGTCTCCCAAGAAGTTTTCACCTTCATCCATCTCCCCTTTATACATGATAAACAAGGTATTTTAATCTTACTTGACATTATGTGATTAAGACACCTTTTAACCAACAAACACACACCAATGTAAAGCATTCAAAGGTCTTATTTTCCTTAAGCTGATCCAACTTTGTTTTATTTTTAGTCCTAGCCAAAGAAGAAGCATCATGGCTTCTTCTCATTCTCTCATACTAGTTGACATATTCACTTAAATGTTTATCTCTAATTTGTATTTTATTTCTTGCATCTAGTTTTGTTATTTAACTTACCTTATGTACTTCACCCTAATCTAAATAAAATGACCATAATCATAACCACATCCCATGATATCATCATCACATCATAAACAAAAACATATATCAATTAGAACAATCACAAATCAATTATCACCATCACAACCTCATACTCACATATATCATATCCACCACATATATATATCTAAATAATCATATACTCGTTAAAATTGGGCATGGACATAATCATTACTATCATCGTAGTTGTTCATAAATGATAAACAATAATCCCATCATAACTGTGTCCACCTAAGCATAACTAACATCATAACTATGATCATATCAATATTATAATCATAATCATCTAAAAAACATGAAATTAAATGATCACATCCATAAAATAACATCCAAAAAATACCATAATCATAGTGTCATAACCATTATCCTAATTATCAATAGTTAGTATCACATAATCATATTGGGATCATCATAATCATCCATAACCATCACATCATAATTATATCAATAACATTAATCGATCCTAAACATCATCATGAACATAAATTGAAGAGACTTATCATCACATGCCTAACTAGGTGAGTCCACATCAAAATCTCATAATCATAATCGTATCAATATAACATCATCAATAATCAACATGAACATCACAACCAAAAACCATGATCAAAGGATCACATCGACATCTCATAATTAATCATCATAATGTATACAAAACATATATGTCTCTCATAATATGCATCTCACTCCATCAACTTGTAGGCTAGTATCAAAATCATCTAATACATCAAAATATCATGTCTCATCATAAATCTATGATCTTAGGGCACCACTCCCTCCTAGAGCCTAGCCTCCTATACCTACCTATCCACCTATAGAGGTGGTCTACTGACTTAGTTTTGTCATGTTAGTACCACCTACAATCCTAGCCCTATACTCACCCCATCAAGGCACATCTAGAAAATAAAAGAAGACCAAGGCTTCATAATATTGTAGTTCCTCCACAATCACTACATATCTCTACATTAAGATAGTGCTTATTGGTTCTATAGTTGTTGATACTCCACCTCTTTCTTATCAGTGAAAGTCTCTCTCCTACATCACCAAGGCTAGATGTGACTTAGTCTAATCTCTCTCCATTATTAATGTCACCACCTAATCCTACATTATTACTAGTGATGCTTGTGTTACTACCAAAGATGTCTAAGCTATGGTTAGTATTTTTCATGCCTATTCCCTCTCCATAGTCATTGATTATACATCTATGGCAACCCCCAATATTTAAACCTATTGACTATCTCCTTCAGCATCAACATCCATATCCTGCTAACCCCCATCATCTAAACCAATATCAGGTCTAGTATAGAGTGTCTGGTACCATGTAAGTTACCCATTTATGACACCTACATCATCTATCTCTATCTTCACCAAAAGCTCCTCACCATCAAAGATCATATGAACTAGATATGGAGTAGATAGTGGGAACTTTGTATCCTCCCTCTTGTATCTTAGAAATGGCTCAGGTATATCATGTATGAGGTCAAACTACCTATGTAACCTATAAAATGGTATCAGCTCTATCTCACCCTCTCATCTATCATTTATCCATTGATAAATTCTACAAAGATAGAGTATGCCTCCTATAGTGATCCCATCCTAGAAACTTGACATACATTCTCCAAATCACATCTCCAACAACCATGACATCTAACTAGCCCTTGATCCAATCTATGTTGTGTACCCCTCTTCTTAGTCCTAAGAGGTAATAATCACTCCTCCATCACATGTATCTAACTCAAAAATCCATCTAAGTATAACCCTCCCATGATATCCCCATAGGCCTCAACACTTGGATGTACTCATAAACCTAGTAATGAAGAACAAAATTGACACTGATCCATATCTCCTATGGGCTCAAAATCCCCACAACTCTTAGTGAATCTAAACAAGCAACATACGTCCCCATGAAAACACTATATGACCCAACCACATCCCCATAAGAAACCCTAAAAACAAGTAAGGGATCCTCCCACTACTAGAGTCATGCAATGTGTAACACATCACCACTATCATCATCATGGTGAAAATCCTCTTTACATCCCTATCCCTATGATATAATGGTGTGTAATGGAAGCCTCCATAATACCACCTCAAAAAATCTATGTCATCTCCAAAAAAAATATCCATAAACTCATCCATCTCATCCCTCTTGATGTGGTAAATCAGTTCACCCTGTATGGGTAGCCACACAATCCTATGTATGTCCTTAGTTAGGATGGTCATCTCACTTGTAGGTAGTAATAAGGTATTAGTGGAAAGATCCCATATCTTGATGAGAACCACTATCATAGCCACATCTTGAGGTACATACTAATAGTACTTCATACTACCAAGACCCACATCCTCCATATGTTCCCAATCATCCTTGATCATACCTCACTAAACCTCATCAAATATGTGGGGCACCCGATCCCTCATTTGTATCCTCTCATTTGCCTACAATATTTGATAGAAACATCCTTAGTTCATTGATAAATTTTTCCTATAAACTTAACCTTTTCCACCTACCTCCTATTCTAATATAGTAAACTCATAACATCTGCCTACTATGCTTTATACCAATGGCTTATCTACAACACAAATCCTTTAACCTATATTATCAAAATCTATAAACAATAAAGATTCTAACTTCAACATCTAACCTATCAATTGCAACCATTACCTTAACAATAACCCTTCAACCTATAAACCTTGACCTTCACCATTTTTAACTTGTAACCTTCACCTCTTTACCTTATCCATGACCTATTACACTTACCTTTACTAAGAACAATTAAAAATTCCTTAACCCCTCACTAAAACATTAAACTCATCCCTTAGCCATCAACATTTGAATTTTTCTATAGTCGACCGTCGATGATTAGGTGACCAAATATCGATGGTCACCATATAGTGACCTTAAGATGGTGTCTTATATACCATCGATGGTTGGTCATGACTGGCGATGGTTAGACCTAACCATTAATGCTCACTTTAAAGTGATTATTTGAAAAACTAAAACCTACCCTCCTAAACACCACCATAACTCACAAACTAACCTAATCTTTAATATCCCCTCACCTACCTACCCTACCCTTCCCAATATGAACCCAAACTACCATTTCACCTTTTAAAAAAAACAAATCTTTCAAAAACTAAACCTAGGACAACTACACCCAACAATCCAACAAATATAAATACTAAATACCAGTCACCAAAAGTTAATTCACTCAAATGAGTAAATATGACCCAAAATGGTTCTTTTGTCTATACCCTTTTAGAGCTTACATCTAATTGTTGATGTTTAGGGTGACCATTAATGGTCAAATTCGAGGGTCAACCTTAACCGTCAATGATAAGCATATTAGGGTTTTCTTTTATTCCCTAATTTTCAACCATAAGAGATTACCTTCTTTGAAAAACACAAAAATAACCCATGTCAAAACCTCACACTAGCTATTTTGGCTCAACTTTCACATGTTTTTACGATGACCTTACTTTGGCCCTTTTGAGCACACCAACTATATTTGTCAAGTTGAACAATTTTTTGAATTAACACTGAATTTCACACACCTAACCAACTTATGTCTTCTTGTGAGCACTTCCTACCTCAAATACCCACAAAAAAACTAAACTTATTTAGGAGACTTATATTTACAAGTGTCACCCAATCATGGCATATAGACATGTGTACTTGTCACTTGTCCTTCTTGTGCCAACCTTTATTTTTACCAACCATGGTAACCTAATCATTATGTGATCTTGGCTATCATAATTAATCACACTTTATGTGTAGTTTGAACTTCAGTACCCAACCTACCACCCACTTATTTACTAACTTACCCACTTATCAAGCCCACGTCTGATTCTATATCACCTCATCAATTCCTTGTTTGAGGGGGAACACCTCCTCCTATGGTTAGGGTAACCAAACCTTTAAAATTTAATCTATTTTTGTTTTTAGCTTGTTAATAAAAATTAAATAACCAAAAAGGGCAAAATATAAACACTAAAAAACTATGCACAATGGTTCTAAATGTTTAACTGATCCCTATACCACTTTAGGACCCCCTAGGGACTCGATCATAAACCCCAGGTCAGGTTAGTTGACTAACTCAATTGATTAACCTAACCCACCATTAACCAAACTTGACCTTTGATCTTCAACCATTGATAGTCACCCTAACTATTGATAGTTATGCCTAACTTCTTATGGTTAGGTTTCCACCACTTAAACATTAAATACCCACTTTAACTACAAATTACTTTTTTATAATTAGATTTCCTAATACACTCATGGATCATTGCATGCCAAAAATAAATTTAGATAACAAGTTAGACCTATTCTTGAACCTAAACTTCTACTTCTCCTATTTTACTTTAAGAAGAGAGGAGAAAGAGGTGAAAAGAAATCCAAAAACTATTAATAGCTTTTGGTATCATTTTTTTTTATATGTCATTCTTCTAGTGAACCATCAAGTGTGATGGAGATCCAAAGTGTTGCTATCCATTAGCAAATATATAAATATCATTACTCTACCAAAATTTCTCCAAGCTTTTCCAACCACCTCAACCATTCTTCAAATCAACAACCAAAAAATCTAAGTATCTATTTCCAGTAATTAGTTACTTTCTTTCTATTTGAAAACTAACCCAACCTGAACCCACCTTCTAGAATCTCATGCCATAACCTTACCAATAAATTTTTTCTTAACCAAACCAAAACCCATAGTAACCATCAATGGTCACTCTAACCACTATCAATCTTCCCCAACCACCAATGGTTTGCCTCAACCATCGATGGTCACCCAAACCATTGATGGTTACACCTAATCGTTAATGGTTACTATAAGACAAATAAATAATAAGATTTTTTCACCCACCAGACCTCAACAAAATCCAATTTTTTGCTTCTTTGCATAACCATAAAACTCTACCCTATTTTTTGGACCTTACCTAATTCATTTAGCATTAATATCAATCTATTTATTTCTATTATTAGTCAAATTCACCTATTCATTTATATAACACTTCTTGTATTTCATTTCAATATCTTCTATGATCTATACAAGTAATTTATCTTTCATTTTTAGAAATTTATTATTTAAAATCATGGATTGATAGCCTCAAAGGAAGCTCATGCTTATTGGATCTAGCTTGTTAGACAATCCACCCTAGTATCTAACTAACTATTCATTTCTTTGAGTTCTTTCTTATCTGTAGGTCATTCTTCCTAAAAGCCAAAGAGGAGTATCTACAACCACCTAGATCAATGTGTGCACAACATATCAAGTTATACCCACCATAACCTTCTCAATTTTATTTTCTATTTCCTCCAAAGAACATAAGAAAAATTTCTCTAAAACCATATTCAAACTATTAAACATTGTGCAAAGTCCATCATTAAAAAAAGTTCAACTAAAATATATATAGGTCTATAGGAATTGAGAAAATACCCATCTTAAGTTACTAAAGGCCCTAAGGTTCATAGGAAAGCTTGGAAATTATAATGGGGAGTGTCAAATGCATCCCAAACTAAACTCTAAGGTAAAACGGTGAACATATCATCTAGAAACAATCCTATAGGGATTTGATACTCCAATATTCTCTTCCTCTACTAACTAGACTTAGCTTGATTTTATAACATTTTGGGGCATCTTAGTGCCATGGTGAATATAACACATTGATTGATAATTTGGTACTAGATGTAATCATTCTATCAATTCTAGTACCCTACCTCTAATGAGCCATGACTATCTCATGCACCTTCTTCTCAATGAATGATTGAACCATAAAGGAGTTATCTTCCTTCCAGTTGGTACCACAAGATGACAAAATAATGATGATGATAAGTGATTACATCATGCCTAAGGGTCTATTCTATTGGCATAGATCCTATATTTAGATGGATTTGGGTCCTAATATTAACTCATACAAAATTGGCAATCTTCCCTCAAACTAATATTCCATCACTTAAGGTGTGCAAAACTTGGGTGCACGTTCCTCTAGTTCCACTAAGAAGTCCTTAAAGCCTTATATTGTGTGATTGATTTATTTTATAGTGCTATCTATTTTTATAGAGGCAGCAATGAGGGTGTGCATATTATTTTTATCCAATTCTTTCCTAAAGTCTTATAAAATTTCATTCACCTTTGTTATGCCTCCATCGAGGATTGCTCCTTACTTGTAGGCCTTTATTTGTAATGCACGTAAGAGTTCTTCTAGGTCTTGAGCTTGGGTCTTGATTTGGGCACTCAAATTGTTGACTTGCACCATTAAATGAGTGCACTCAGCCCTACTCATAATGTATACCTATGCCAATAGTATGTCCTTCTCCCCTTTTGCCTTTTTGAGGTGTACATTGATGACTAATGCTTGGGTAGAGAATTTTCAAAATATTATGTTGACTACTTTTGCACCCTCTTCAAGCTTTGTAAAGAGGTCTTCCACCTCTTTGAGTTTTATAAAAATCTATTGCTTTATATAATCCCAAGGGTATTCCTCTTCTTTTGGTGCTAATTTTACCTTCAATATTTGGAGCATCTACTCCACTAATGTACACACTTGATTGACCTTTGAAAAATTTTAACTATCAATGCCATTCAGAAGGGATGGCTCATCTTCCTCCATGTACTCAGCTAGTTTCTATAACTTGAATTTTATGGCTTTGTTATTTTTATCTTCTTCTTGCATGATCTTATTCCAATTTAAGGTTATAACATTATTAATAATGTTATTTTACATTACCTCAAAGGCCATTCAGATGAGGGAATTAGCTGATCTTACTAAATCCATTACATGGGCTTTGACAAGAAGTGAGTCATACCCCTCCTCTGATTGGTATAAACTAAAGATTACCTTCTATGGTACCATGAATTAAGTCTCCTCTATATAAATATCAAAGGTAGAGGATAGTTACTAGTGCATCAGTGTCATGGTGGTTCTAGGGGGGATATAGTCTATCATATAATAATCTTTATCTATGATCTTCAATTAAAGGCATTCTTATATTTCCTCCAGGGTTTTCCCCCTCTTCCTCTCAAGGATTTTAATTATTCTGTAGGTGCCACCTTTACTTCTTCTCCAACCTAAAGGGGGAGGTCATCCTATTTATTTGCATGTGCACCTTTCTTCTTTGGATTTATCTCATAAAAGAGCCTATGGATGTGCCCAAAGATGACTTCTCTTTTAGAGGGATGATATCAGTGGCATCTAAATCATCCTCATAACTTTTCCCCCTAGGTGCACGTATTGGTGCCTCAGCCTACATATTTTTGTATCCATGGTCTTCACTAGGATATTCACCTACTATGTATTGGGGATTATTCACAACACCTCTTTAAAGTACTTGGATGAAAATACATAAGGTAGTTTTATCCAGCCAAAGTGATTACCATTTGTAAACTCTAATTAAATGATGCATAAGTGTTTCATAATGGTAAAAGTCACTATTTCAAATAGACTTTGGGGGAGTTTCTCAAGAATGCACCATTCTTCTCTAAATTCTTCAATATACTATGTGTACCATATTATTACTTAGTATTTATACTTCAAGGAGAAGGGGGTAATTAATTCTAGTATTTTAGCACTAAGGAGTCATTGTGTGCTAGGAGGACCCATAAGTTTTCCTCATCACCATTGAGCATGCCGAACTCCTCTATCACAATCAATATCAACATAGACCCCCACTAGAAGGTAGCTCACACTAAATGACATTTGAGTGCATTATTTATTATGTCTTATGTGATTAACTTGGTGAAGTTAAATTTCACCCCTATGTCATGTGGTAAGTGATGCATAGGTAATTATTTGTTACATCCACCCACTAACCATCAGGACATAGTTTCAAACTCACCAAACATGTAGCTTCCCTCATCCTGGGATCATTGATGTCCTTGATCAAGAATGTAAAACCTCCTTTACATTGACCTAAGAGTTTCTTGACCCTTTCAACTTTAGCATCATCTATCATCATTTAGTAGATGTCTACACTGGAGCTTAGGAGTATGACAATTTAGCTAATAAGGCTTGTAGATAGCCTTATGCACCTCTATGTAAAGTAGAATTAGTCCCTATGGCTACATGAGAGGAGGAACTACATAAGTTCTTATGGATTCCCAAAACTCAACAACTCATAGAGTTGAGTCACACTAGTGTTCACTAGTTTGTCCCAGATTGAGACATCAAATAATGTTATGCCTTTTAGAGTCTTTACCCCTGTGTCTATCACCTAGTCTTATGCTAGGTCTTGCATATTATTTGACATACGGTGGTTATATTATTTTATGAAGTATTTATGCATGAATGATGCCTAATTTTATTACATCAAAAACTCTTTAGAAAACTACATGTCTTGGTATGACATCTTTTCAAACACCTCTAGATTGAATTCAATGATACTTACCCCTTTTACTAGTAGTTTTGTTGTTTTCATGGTGGCAGCTTCTTATGCTAATTTCACTTTCTTTGCTTCCTTTTGTGCCTATTGTATGCCTGAAATCATCCATTTTTTCCCCATTATGAACCTTTTGGTGTTAAACCATGGTCTATTTATCTTGTTGAATCCTTCAATCTTTTTTGGTGTTTTTCATAGTTGTGAGGTCTACAACTATATGTTCAGCTCTCAAACTTCATGTTATACAAATGGTGGACTCAGTGCCTGGTTCTTGCTCAATTCATGCCCCTTACTTTCTTATGCCAATCTCATAAGGAATGTAGTTTGTTTCTTTACATAATCATTTACTTTTGGCATCTAGTGGTTCTCAGGGTCTCACTATAGTAGGGTCTCTTTACTTTAGCTCTTTGGTTCACTAGTTTTGCTTGAGTTTACTATTCCAAATTCAAATTATCAAAAGGTTTACAACTAGAAGCAATCAATTTTTCACTATTTTATACCTCTATTCTCATCTACCACCTTAATTATGTTTGACTAATGGCATGATGACACTTATGCTCTTTAGGATTCATTATGACCCATGAAATTTATGAAAATCTACTATTATTTTCACATTTAATGTAAATATTTGTGCTTCCACCACTACCTCGTTAAATTCTTCTAATGAATTTTTAGTCAAGTGATGTGTAGTTTAAATGGTCACTTCCCACCTTGATTTGGGTGGATGTTAACTTTTCCTAATGATCTTCTCCTATGATTTGTTCACTTGGCATGACCTTCACCTTCAATATGGTAACCTAGGCACAATGCCTCACATGCATGTGATTCAACCTCCTTGGTACCACTTCCTTTTCCTACAGTATTTTATTTCAAGCATACTTGTCTATCTTGATTGATTTCACTACACTTTCATCTTCCTATCTTGGCCTTTCCTACCCCATAAAAATCCATTACACTAACCCTCTAGCATGACATTCTCATCTGATCTCTTGCATATGATCATATTGTGCATCTTCAATCTATATTTTTCATACTTGTATCTTGTGTGACTCTCTTAGTTCACATATGACATAAGTTCGGTGAGTTTCATGTACCTAGAAACTTAATACTGGTATTATGCCTAGAAGTAATGAACTAGCCCTCTTATGGGCCTAATAGTGCCTCACTTTTTGAATCTTGTACATAAAGATATAGTTTTCCTTGTGTCTAACTTTGGAAAACTTCATGTGCCCATAACTTAGGTTTATAGCCTCAAGTGATTGAAGGTTATTCATACTCAACTCACCCAGATAGAATTATGCATGAAAATAACATAAACATTTTATTGGTGGCCTCAAAGCATCATTATTCACTCACCTCTTCAAAATTACAAACAACACACATAAAAGGAAATTATTTGGATTGTGTCAAAATTTATTTTATTCACTTAATACAGTCAAATCATGACCAAAAAGTCAGTGTCTGATGGTGAAATCACCACCCTATTATTGATACAACTTCAATCAATTGCCATTGAAATTCCTAGGGAGCATTTCATTTTAATACACCAATTTCTAAGATGTTGTGGATGACATATGGGCCCCTCCACCTTATTTATATCTTTCCTAGGTGCTTGATATATTTGGAGTTAGAGAGAAAAAATAGTGCCCCTTTGTAAGCACCTTGTGTTTTATATGCTTATCATGCCAAAGCTTCTAGTGCATCTTCTCTATCTTCTAACTCCACCTTATTTGGGCATGCAACTCATCTAAGAACTCTAAGTCCTCTAACCTTGAATTAAATGATTCTTGGTCATCTAATCAACCAATGCATGTGATACATAATTATGGCACCAAGAAATCCATCTATAAAATTACCTCAATGCCAAACCCCAGTTGAAATAATGTAGCCTTGTTCAGGCACTTGTAGGTTATGCGATATGCCCATAACACTAAAAAAACTTGATCATCCTAATCTTTGAAACCAACATCACATATCTTTTTGAGGCACATCCCTAAGATCTTATTTAATGTTGTAGTTATGCCATTTACTTGGGGATGGTAAGGAATTCTCTTATGGTGTACCATCATGTATTCTATTAGTAGAATCTATATAATTTCATTAATGAAGTGTGTGTCCATGTCACTAGTCAAGTTGAGTGGGCACCCATAATATATTATGATGTTATTCCATATGAACCTTGTGGCTATGATGGCTATGTATTTTATGGTTGGCACGGCCTTAGCCCATTTCGTGAAATAGTTAGTGACTATGAGAATTTACCTTGTGCATGTGCACTAGGTTATAAGAGTAATTGGTCTAATAAATTTAATGTCCTATTTCTTGATTTCTACTTGGAAAAGAATGGGGATGAGGGGAATCTCATCTCAATGGTTGGGATTCCATATGTGATGGCATATGTCACATCACTTAACACAATCCTTTGCATCCTAAAATAGACTTGACCACCACAAACTAGACTGCAATAACTTATACATCATTGCATCTCCTACATAATGGCATCCTATTATCCCCTCATGTACCTTATGTAGGATGGAATCCATTTCATTCTCCAGGACACATCACCATAAAACTTCAACTCAACCTATTTTGTATGGTTCCCTACTAATGAGATGAAAAGGGGTAGTGTGAACTCTGAGCTGCCAATACAGATGTTAGAAAAGTATCTATCTCTACCAAGTCCTTAGGGGAATTATAAATTATATAATGTTGTGCATACATCATATCATCCTCAATAGGCATTTATGCATCACTAGAGGCTAAATAGGATAAATGGTTTGGGACCAAGTTTTATTTTCTAGGTTTGATGACAATAGAGAACTATAATTCTTGAAATAGAACAATCCATCTACAAATATTCCCATGGAGAATGGGATTATTAATGAGGTAATTAGGTGCCTCATTGTTTATGAATAATATTAATGGGGTCACCAAAAAAATTCATATAAATTTTTATAGGGCATAAACCATGGTGATTGTCTCATGCTTAGTTGTGGTATAGTTCTACTCTGCCTTTGTTAATTTTCTACTATTAAAGGAGATGGGGTGATCCATATTGCCTTCTCTATTATATGCCAAGATTATTCCAATCATAGAGCTAGATGAATCAACATGGACATGAAATGGGGTCATCCATTTGGGAAATTTCAAAATAGGTGTGTTAGTCAATATAAGCTTCAAAGTCTGAAAGTCATCCTTTTGCACTTTACCCTAGTAGAATAGGCCATCCTTGTGTAAGATATCTTCTATAAGAACTAAAATATTCATATAACTCCTTATAATATTTTTATAATACCCACAGTGGCTAAGAAAGGTGTGAACATATTTCTATGTGGAAGAAGTCTAGAGATGAATGATGATCACAATATTTTTAGGATTGATTAGCAAACCATCTTTACAAATGATGTGTTTGAGCAAGGTTAAAAATGGTGTCATGAATATGCACTAATTTAGGTTCAAATATATATAAATCTAACTTTACCTCTCAAACATTAGGCAAAATTTATCATAATGGTCCTTCATGAGGTAATACACCATCTAGTCATCTAGGTAAACCTAGAGGAACTTGTGGATGAAGTCTTTAAACATGGTGATCACCACTATAGAAAACATAACTAGTGCATTCTTGATTCCAAAGGGCATAATTTTATAATAAAAATAACCCCATTTTGTTAGAAAGCTTTCTTTGGGCTTGTCTTCCTCCTTAATTTGGACTTGGTAGTATCTATAAAACCCATTCATGAAGGTGTAGATCTCACAACCTATGAAACCTACCAGGACTTCGTTAGTGAATAGAGTCAAGAAGGGGTCATTAACTAAGGTAGTGCTCAACATTATATAATTGATGAAAATGTGAATTCACCCATCCTTCTTGATTTTTATCACCATCAGGGTCATCCACTTAGACTCTTGCATAGGGTAAATGAACGCTACATCTAACATTGCATCGATCTCTATTTTAACCTTGGAATGGAGGTTGGGATTGATTATATAGGGGTGTTTCTTAACTAGTCTTGCACCATAAATTAATTTTATTCTAATCTTTCCAAGGGATGGATGGGTACCCTTTATATATTGATATGTCTTGGGGAATGACTCTTAGATTTCCTTTAGGATGTCTATAATGCATGCTAGTTCTGCATCATACCAATAGGTGCCCAGAGTAGCCATATTTGGTTCTCCTTCTACATTGATGTCCACTTTGATGGTAATTAGTGGTGTATGGTTCATTCTTTTCTTAGTGTGATTTTTTAACTTATCAAGTTCCCTCAGTTATCTCTATACAAATATGAGGTTGGTCTTCTTCATCGAGAGAACTATTATCTACTTAGAATACAAGATTTATTTTATTGGTGAACATTTTATAGTAGTGTTCCTTCCAAGTTTCATCATCTTCTTCACTTGAGTCATTATTGAGTGTTTATTATTCAAATAAAATTGGGAGTGCCAACCCTTTTTCCCTGAACATGTCTTTCAGGCACTCCTCAAGGATGACTATGTCCTTAAACACTACCCTCCAAATTACTTGTAGTGGCTTGAGAAATTCCAAGTTCTATGATGAAAAGGATAAGGTGTGCACAAAATTCTCCTTAAGGGAATCCTAATTGGTTATCTCTCAGTGCATCTCATTAACTACATACCATGCTCCTTCCTATATCTTCATATTTTTATAAAAGGTGTGCACCCATAAGTTCTTTATGGCAGACACATTGTAGCTAATTCATGTCTCTTCACATAGATGCACATACACCATGGGATCAGATTCACAAGAGTAAAATTATATATCCAAGTCCTTGTTACTCCTCTAGAATCTATTGAAAATGGTTAAATTCACCTCTAGCCAAGTTAGAAAGTTAGACTTTTGCACTACCCACCAATACATGGTAGTACTTCTCAAAGTATACACTAGTTCTCCCATTATATCTATTTCATTGGGGATGCATGATTCAAGATCATTGAAATAATTTTACATTAGGTTACTATTTTTTTCCCATTGTGTGGGACCCATCATTTAAGAGTGTAATAAATCTAGACCTAGCTAGTCCACATAAGAGTTGATGCCTTTACACCCACCAGGTGACATCTATGACTAATGGCCTTATAAGCCTCTTCAACCCATCAATCACACATGACATTGGTGGTGTTTGAGTCTAAATACCCATCCTCCCAAGAGAGAAATATTTTATCATAAGGTTTGATATTATTAGTGCCTTACACCATGATGTTATATATATGGTTGATCTCATCCTCTAGATAAATTCTTTTTACATAGGGAGTCCTTGGTCACTTAAGAGGGGAATCACTACCCTTTCCTTGCCATTTTTGAAAGTCATATATTACTTCTTGAAGTGTATACCAGAATTATTTGTGTAGCACCATGGCCTTCCCAAAAGTGTTGGGTAGTTATCTTGTTTAGTCAACTTGATTACCTTAAAGTCAGCATGGAATTTGACACCCATTATATCTACAGTGGCACCCTTCAGAATTTTCTTGTTGGTCATGAATATTACATGGGGATATGCCTCAAGGCATGCCTACCCATATTTTCCAATGTGTTATTGGTTAAGATATTGATTTGAATGCCTATGTTAATAAGGACCTCATAGATAAACCAAATATTGATGGTATCACTCACTAGGAGTTCTTAGTCATACTTCATATTCTATGTATGTTTGACTTATCATGCCCCTTTTATGTGTGGCATGATGAATTCAACTAACTATTGTCTACAAGTTCTAGAATCAAGTTATTTAATAGAAGTAGCATCCATTCTATTTGTAAGAGGTGCAAGATCTTTGTTAGCTCTTGTACTTCAACCTCTTGGCAATCCTACATTTTGTGAGAGGTGGTAGCCTATGCCTCTAAGCCTAATGCCAGTTAGATATCTTCTTGTAGGTTATAAATCACACTCATAACTTGTTGCAATACATATTTTTAGTGCACACAGTCTTGATAAGGCACAACTTTAGGTTCCATCTACATAATATGCTTAGTGTGATTTGATTCCCCATATTCCAAGCATAACTCTAGTACTAGCATAACTAGTGATTAAGTGGTGAGTCTACTCCAAGTATTTTCCTACACTTTGATTGACTCCATGTAGGTTGGCTATACCTTTGGATTCCATTTCACCTCTCTAGACTCATGCCTGATCATTCTTTTGCCTTTATCAGCATCAAGCCTCCCTTAGGTAAGTTTTTTGTATAAGTTGAGGTATTCCCTTACCTTGTGTGTTCCTTAGTAATACCCACACATTGGATACATAAGGTAGTCACACTGATAATGTTCGATCAAACCACACTTATAACATGATCATGGTGGGAACCTTCCTCCACCAAATCTACCACCTTGCCTTCTAACACCTCTTTATATCCCATAACCTACATTCTGTTGTCTATAAGCCTCATTTTCTTGGGCCCCTTGCCCTCCTACTACTATTGTTACTTTCCATCCACCTCTCTTCATGTTCTCATGCATATCATTGATTATGTGGTAATCAATCATGGTATGGGTTTAATTATCACATAATTGACAATAGGTAGTTGTGATGACCTAATTTTCATGTTGTAAGAAAGGATAGTTATGAACATCATGTGTCTCATGACAAACTTCATAGTTGAGGAATAGTGTGCACACATTCCTGGGAGGGTATTTGTTTTTATTATGGCCTTCCATATTGTAATTGGGAGACCACAAACCACTTAAAACATCGTAAGATGAACTAGAGATTAGATTTTGTATTTGGGAGGACATAAACATAATTTTCACCTCCATGAATGGGTTAATTCTTATATTGATGCTCTTGATCACCTTGGCTTTGAGCATGGCTTTAAGTGATTCCTAAGGGTTTATGAAAGTTTTCATGGAAAATGACCTTTTGAATGGTACTAGTAATCCTCTAATGAACCATTATACATGTTGGGCTAGGTGAATATTATAAGGGATTTTAGAAAGGAGAGTCTTGAATCTAGCATCATATAAGTGCACACTTTCTGATAATCTCTGGTTAATCTCCTTGAGCATGGTGATGCTTTATTACTTAAAATTAGGTATATCAAAAATTTTCAAGAAGGCTTCCTTTAGGGTGTCATAATTAACCATAGCATATTTAGGATTAAACTTCATGTACCAAGTATGCACTTGATCAAGCAAGGTCATCATAAACTAGGTTGCCTTATGCTCAGACTGGGTTATTCCCTAAGCATGCCATTATAATTCACACTTGAACACATTCTCTATGATATTCTCTATATCTCGATACTTGAGAGGATGCATAACCATATCATAATAAATATGGGGTGGTGGAGAAGCTAATGTATAAGGTGCTTAACCTCTTGATACTTGTCCTAGTGGTGGTCCTCCAACACTGCCAACCACTAATCTAGGCACTATTCTCATCATTGTCATTGACACTGTAAAAGATTATGGCATTGTACTACCAACAAGTGTCATAGAGTCACTTCCTCAAAGCTATTACCTAGGTTATATAGTTGACATTGGATGGATTTGGGTACTTGTGCTCATATTCTATCTAGTTTGGCTAGTACTTTAAGGTCTAGTGGTATCCTCACTTATCTCCTAATAAGAACCAACTTGTTCAATCACAAAATTTTGGTTCAAGCCTACAAAATGATCAAAGTCTAAGTTTACAATAGGTTTAGTTATCAATCTTATATCTTCTTATATGGGATCTAACATATGAGCTCATGTTGTAGGTCCAAAGGAGGTAGGTGCATTTGATGCATCTCCAATGGTTAATTTTTTAGGGACCTTGAGCATTCACCTATTAACTATGGATCTTATTTCATGGCTTTAAGAGTTCTTTACGCTGGGTGTTGATGCCACTCACGATATCCTTTCCCATGCCCTTCTCACTTGATATGGGTCTTCTTAGCACTTCCAATTTCCAAATCTTCCATCAACTTGTGCTTTCTCTTGTCATAACCCTATTTTATTGAGTGTCAATTTACTCATCCCCTTCCATTGTGCCTCACTTACACATCCCCTTCTTACCTATTGTGTTGTTTATACATGAGAGGACTTTATCCTTCCATCCTCATAGTTTTAAAGGCATAACCCACCATCAACTTCTTGAGTTCAATGTTAAATTCTTTCATAAATGTACCTCTAATTTCACATAATAACTAATATTCTACTTCTTTAGGGTAGGAGTGTGTTGATACTACAAATTCAAGCATGTAGCTAGTTAGCACCCCTTACCACCATTTATCTATGGCTCTATTCTAAGTGGAATCTAAGTTTTCAAGACTTTCTAGGTGCTCTTTCATCCACTGAAGGCACTATCCATAGCTTTGACTTATGTATGTCACATAAGTAGCTACCATAAATACAAGGCCTCATACGTAGCTCTATCAGAGCTACCATAAGTAGCTCTGATTGTTCATAAAAGAAAACCCAATACAAGGCATCATACAAGCGGTTATGGATGCACTTAGTTTTTATCCTCTATAAGTTGGATGCCTCAGTGCAAATCTATCTTCCACTCATTCTAACTAATGCTCGATGTTCTCGAGGGAGAGTTAGAGCATTGTTCTAGGGCATCATTACAATAATCAAATTCAACACATCCCATAAATGGAACTAAAATGTTGTATAAAAGTAGGTGTCTTAAGTCATGGGCCTTATTAGGCACTTATTTAGATATCCAAGTCATATTTAGACTTGTTATAATGTGGTGTAGGCCTTGATTACTCCTATAACACTCAACATTTGACACTCGACTACATTGGAATAACTTCACATAAGGTATAAGCCTTATACAATCACCTAAAGTGTAGAAGAAAAGGGATCAAGGCCTACATTGGGCTAGTTATACCATGGCATAACTTTATCCTTTAGGGACTTTGTTTAGTGTAACGATGATGGTGCAATCATTGGTGCAAGCCATTTTAGGGGGAGGAAACTGACTATCTATCAAGTGTAGGAAGATATGATGTAGTTTTATAGCTTTAAAGGCACAAGATTTTAGTTTTATTGGTTTAACATCATTCAGGTGTTTGATGGGTCATTGGGGGACCTACTTGAGGGACTTAGGTTTAGGTTCATGCTTAGACACAAGTAACATTACAAGGCATAGGGTCTTACCCATACTTAGAGAATTTCTTATATCAGGTACTAGTGTCCTCATGAACTACAAAAAAACCATAAATAGGCTAGGTTAAAAGCTTGAAAGAGATCAACATACATAATATAGATTTAAACATTCAAACTATTAGACATTATGCAAAGTCTTTCATCATTAAACAAAGTTCATCTACAATATATATATATATATATATATATATATATATAGGTCTATAAGAACGACGTAAATGCTCATATTAATAAACTAAAGACATCAAGGCTCACAATAAATCTTAGGAATTACAATGGGGAGCATCAAAGGTATCCCAAACTAAACTCTAAGCTCTAATGGAGAACATAACATCTAGAACCAATCTACCAGGGCTTTACTACTCTAATCTTCTCCTCCTCTACTATTTCGACTTAGCTTGATTTAATAGCATTTTAGGGGCATCTTAGTGCCATGGTTAATAAATCACACTATTTATTGAACTGGTGTTGGATGTAATCATTCCACTAGATCCATTACCCTACCTCTAATAAGTCATGATTATCCTATGTGCCCACTTCCCAATGATGATTGAGCCATAAATGAGTTAGTTAGCCACTGCTAGCTAGTCCACAAGATGATAAAATAGTAATCATGAAAATTTATTGGTTCACACCCAAGTGTCTATTGTGTTGGCACAGATCCTATACTTAGATGGATTTGGGGCCCAACACAACGCTATTGATGTTAAGTGTTGCCTACATATCTATATACTCTAAAGAAGGCCTCAAAATCACATGTAGTTCTCCCTCTTAGGTATGTGTATGTAATGGTGATCTAAATCTATATTCTCTTCCTCTTATTATAACCCTTGGTATGAAAAATACAAGAGTAAATTGAATTTGGAATAATCAAACTTTTATTTCTAACAATTTGATATATGAAGCAATTTAATATATTTTGAATAAGATAACTTACATGATAATTGAATAGTTTGCTTGGTGAAATTAAATATACCATAAATTTTTATTTCTACATAACCTTTTAATTTTAAATTAGGACCTCATGACATGTGAAAGTCAACAATAGAATAAGCATATGAGGCTTCACAAAATGGTTACAATGCAAAGAGTGTAGAAAATGATAAAAATTTAAGGTTAGGCATTACCATTGAATTTGGACACAAGCATTGACACTAGTTTCATGAACAAGCTTGTAGTTTCTAGGGATTAGAAACACATAAATGACCAAGACATAGTTAGGGATCCTTGAAGCATACTAGATAAAAGGGACACTTCATAATATAAGCATATAAAATATCAAATAAAATCAATAAAAGAACATGGAAGGAAAAAGGTCTATGTGATATCATTTCACCAGATTCCTAATTCTCTGTCAAAATGTCTATACATTCAAATATATGAAAAAATACTATGAAGTTATACTTATACAAAATATGGGTATCTACATTCCTCCCTTTAATCTAGTAATGCATGAAAATAAAATTACTAGTTTAAAAGAAATAAATGTGTACCTTGATGTGTACAACACACCTTATCTTGTATTAATATCTATTTGAACTTATTTTTTGAATATTACCTCCAACCAAAATCATACCATAGTGTAATCAACATATATAATCTAAAAAAGAGTAATAATAGAAAGTATCTAGATAAAAAAAGAGTGTGGATAAAATACACATGTGTATGTGTTGCATGATGATGGCTAGGATTTAGATCCACTATGGAGGTTGGAGAAGTAGAAAGGGACTTGAGACCTCATAATTTTTCTAGCCATAAAAATAAATGGGTACACAAGGGATCTTATGGGTTGCACATTGGAAGTACCATATCTAATGTAGGGAGAGTTGGGATGTGATCATGCCCCCCAGCCTGATATGGGGAGAGTAATGTTATAGCCATTGAGAATAGTACATTCCATCCAACATAAATCAAGTGTAAACACATATTTAATCTAATTTAAGGTGACCAATTTAATCAAACTCATCATGTAAAACATAGTCTGGTGAGGTTGAGTGATTTAATCAAACTCAACTTATAATTATGGTGATGGTGATTGATTTAATCAAAATCATCCTATAAATTTAGTGAGGGTGATTGATTTAGTAAAATTCATCTTATAAATATAACTAACTATTAAAAACATATAAGGTTTGGTAATAGTACTTCTTATTGTAATCCACATGGTGTATTCCCCTACCACATACTTCATTAAAAGTGGAGAGGGCAGTCAAATATATGTGGCCACCACCCACTTTGTTAATTAAAATTTCATTCAATTTTTTTAATATTAATTTTTGATACTTAATATTTGATAAGTTTATCCTTGTGCATTAAACTACAAATTTAGAACTAATCATATAGACTTGTTCACTCAATCAATTACGACAACCTGGAGACCTAAAGGTAGGGTAACCCAAGAATTACATACTCTCCATCCCCAAATAATTTTTTTGTCCTCTTATGAATGAAATTTATTGAAGGACCTAAAACTTAATTATTTTCACGCTATGTCCCTTTTGTGTAGGGGAGGTCTCTTTTGACCTGTTTGATGATTATGGGCTCCTAGAAGCCCTAGGACAGTTCAAAATAAAAGGGGACCCATATTAAAATTATCTCATGTTTTATACTGAAATAAAATTTAAGTCTTAAACTAAAAATATGAATTGGTTTCTTTATTAACCCTAATGGTAACCATAAATAGTTATGGTAGAGCTTAAAGTTCCAAAAGGTAATTTTCAAAAACTATTGGAGCCTAGAATGAGATAGAGACATTATGTGAATATGAGTACCTAAAAAATTAATAAAATCATGCATGTATAGAATAAATTTTGAAAAAAAATGGGAAAAGGACCAAAATCTTGGAAACTCCATTAATGGTAGTCATTAAGATTCAAGAAATGAGAAGAGGGATGCCTATAGACATTCCATCCTTTAAAACCTCCTTCCTCCTTTCCAATATTTTAGTTTAAAAATAATTACTAAATTTAAATATTTATTTTCCTCCATAATAATTTATATTTCTTTCTCATCTTTTATCAAATATAATGGTCAAGTTAAAAAGAATTCAACAATCGAGATGGAGTGTTCCACCCTAAGGGAGCTAAGTAATGACCCTTTAGACTCATTTTGAGGTCATAATAAGAACATGTGTCCTCCCTACTAATATATTTATACATACATAAATAAAAATTTATATTTAATTCAATTATGAAATCATGTTTAAATCGAGCCCTGTGATTAGCTAAAATCACTTGAAACTCTCCTTGAACCTTGTTGTGAGTTAAGATAAGTTATTTGAGCCAGTGGTTGTTAGAACTCACCTATGTTTTATTATTAAAAATTTACATACCTTGTATCCATGGAGATTACTAATTTATCTTAGTAAGTTATAGGCCTATTTTAAATCTTTTAGACCAATTAGAGCAAGTGGGATGTACATGGTTGTGTAGCAACTATGTGTCCACTTACATTTTACCACCTGTGATTTTTAGGCCTGTAAGTTTTATTTGAATATTTGTGCATTTAATGCCTTAATTTAGATATCCATTGGTAATTGTATTATTTTATTATGTGATATATACATTACTTTTTTAAATGGACTTTTTGGTGCACTTCAATCATGCAAATTTTGAGCATGACAAAGAATACTTCAGATATTATATGTCAAATTGTTGAATTTTCACAAATTGAGACTTCTTATTCTCAAAAATATTGTAGTTAGTTATGAAATTATCTTTTTCTCATTAAAAATATTCTATTGTGATACAAATCTAGTTCTATGTTGTTATTTTTACATATAAGCCTCCTTTTCTTTAGTTTTATATCTTTTCATTTATTTTTTGTTTTAGTTTAGATCTCTTTGATTTTTTGGTTTATTTAACATAAAATAATTTGTTAGACATTTTATATTTATTCACAATTTCCCTTTAACTTATATAGTTTCTCTAACTTAGTCTAATTTTTGTTTCAAGTGTCACCATTTTATTAAATCTCTTTCTGGCCTTCTTGTTTATTTTGGTTTTACTTTTTAAGGAATCATAAAGGGAAACATTTTATTTAAATAAATAAAATTGATTATTTGATTGATATAAATTAGAGTGTTTAATTTTTCAAGAGACTTCCTCTTTTATAGGATTTATTATTTAGTGAGGAGTGATAATATTTGATAAAAATTTGACATCCATTATGAGATAAACTAGATAATGCATTTGATAGATGTATTGATTAATATGAAATATTAGTTTGAATGTGACATTTAATATAATATTGTTTGAATTCTAATTTTAATTGAATATTTATTTCTATTTATATCTTGATTATTTGAGGATAATATTATGTAAATGAGAAAAGTGATCGATAATTACATCAAAATATTTCAATTTTCCTTAAAGAGGTGACCTTTTTCATAAGTATCTTTTTATTGAATAGGTTTGATAACACTATTTAAATTCTAACATACATATATGCATACATGAACTGATTGATAATATTTTATTTATATTTTAATTTAATATTACGTATGATATTTTATGTATTTCCTTATATTTTGCATAGAAGACTTATTAATTCCCATAACTTTAAAGTACCCTTTCTACACACCTTAAAACTAATTTTCATTCATACGTCGCTTATGATTCTAATTTTATGATTTTACCTTACCCTTATGATAGGTGAGTGGGTATATTTCTTAATGTTATAAATTTAATAGTCAATAAATTTGGTGACTCTACTAAGGAATTAGTCATTTTCTTTAAAATAATTCAAATTATTATTATTTTTTTAAATTTATGGCCATTACTAAAAATACCCCTAGTTATCTAACTTGGAATTGACATTATCACTAAACAAGTTGATAGTGATTCTAATCTAACCCTTTTTAGTAGGTATAATTACCTAAAATATTAAAACATATATTTTCTATTATTAATTATAATAAATATGAAGCCTTTGAAATAGTTAGATATTATTTATTTTCAATTCAGACTCAAGATCATATATTTCATAGAAATCAACACTTGAGAAAGAGAAAAAAATCCTAGTTGTAAATCCTCAACCTAGAATTAGATTTATTTCTGATAAACCACAAAAATATTATCAAGCAAGTTGATTTAATGGTAGATCAAGATACAAATTAAATTATATATGTCATACCCAGTTTAAATAATATGAAGTAACTAATAACCAAACTATTCTAATGTTGGGGATGCACACTATAATCCTTAGATGTGTGGTAATCCAATTGATATTGAAAATCATCATGCTAAACTTCCTTATTTAATATGAATTAATATTCTTGAATTTTCAAGTAACTAAAGTGATTCATGGGAAGATTATATTGATGCTTATAAATTAATTTTTGATTCTCTTAAAATCATTAATGATAATTTTTTTTCTTGAAATCCTATCAATAATTTATTAGTTTACCTCCCAAAGTCATTAAAAAATGGAAGGATATTAAATATTGGTTTGAATAGTGTTTTATAAGACCTAAATAAGATTTAGACTTGGTCAATGAACTTTATAATATTTATATATATCTTAGTGATATTGTTTAGCATTTCAAAACTAGATTTATTAACTAAAACAAAATATACCACTTAATGTACAACCTTAAAAGAAGTTAGCAAGGTTATATTATTGTATTGTATTACCTTTTAAATATAAGATGGATTTAAAAGATAAATATATTACAAAATATGATGTTATTATTATATTTTAAATCAAATATGAAAAAATCTTAAATTTATTAGTTTCAAGGAAATGGATTTTATAGGTCTTAGTACAAATAATGTAAAAATTATTAAATCCATTCATAACCATGAAAATAAGGTGGTCTCCATTAAGCAACAATTAAATGACAAACCTTAAACTTTATGAAAAGTTTAAAACACTCAAAAGAGCGATCCTAATACTAAAAGTCATTATTTTCAAGTATGTGATACAGATCTTGATCCTGATACATGAATTGTTGTTCAAAAATTTAAACACTTTACTCATGAGAAATAAAGTATTGATATTGACTTTGACAATAATATAAAAATGTGTAGTTTGATTCTCCCTCTAGGGAACTCAAGGATACTAATGATTATGTTATAAAAACAAGGAAAAATTATAATTTTGATCATAAATATCATATGAATACAACAAAAATGTAAAATAATTAGTCTTATTATTCAAAATCTTTAACACAAAACAAAGGTAAATTTTTCTTTCTATTTTTTTATAGATAATCATATTGGAAACTTGTATAAAACAAATCCTTTTTCCAATGGATTCAATAATGCTCAATATCAACTTACTTATAGGCTCAAATCTTATACTCAATTCATTTATAATTTTGGACCTTATATTATTAATGATTTGTATAATATTTAGGTTTAATTTTCTCTACTATAAGTTCTTGGTCTATTTGGTCAACTCAAAAAATATTAATGAAGCTATTAAAAATATATATCTAAATAAAATTGTAATCTTGAAAGAATAAATTGATAAGTGTGAATATTAATATGCCTTTGCTTAGTATAGTGGCCCACCTTCTGAGTAAATTCCTCATTTTTATGTGTTTGTGAAAATTGGTGACAGATAATTCATAATTTCATTCTTGACATAGTGGATTTAAAAAATATTATTCCTAAAGTCATTACTGATCATACATGTATTCTATATGAATCAGATAAAAAAATCCCTTTAGTTTTGATTCTCAAAAAATCAAAATTTGTGGTATGTTTCATGTTATTACTATCAAAATAGTTCAAGTTAAAAGGATTATATGTATTAACAATGTGCATGTTCTAGAGATTCCTACTAAATATGTTGTGTTATTGGGAAGAGATTAGTCTAAATCTATAGATGACTATGCCATAAAACATACAACATGGGTTCTTATAGGAAATTAGGTAGCATTTATGCATAGGGAATATTTGAATGACATGCCAATAAAAACAATTATAACTAACATTACTTGGTTAAAACTAAAATTAGAACATATGGAATCCTAACATTCGATGAACAAGACCAAAAATATGCAAAACAACCCCAACATTAAAAGAATTGGTCCTTGTATTTTGATGGATCTTATTTTCAACATGGAAGTAGTGTTGATGTTGTTCTTATTTATCCTCTAGGAAAAGTTTTTAGGTATACATATTAGTTATTTTTTGAATATAAAAATAATACTACCGAGTTTCACACATTTTATCTTGGTCTTGAAAACACATTCGAATTACACATATAGTATTTAAAGGTTTTTAATTATTTGAATTATATATAAGGTAAGTCAAAAAAATCTATAATATTAATCAATTATGTATACATAAGCATACATAGATACTATGGTTACTTATAGAAAAAAATTAAACATTCAATCTTACACACATTTTTAGAGAATTTAAAATTTATGTTGATAAACTTGTTGTTTATGATTCTAACCCAACTTTAAGTGATATTAAATAAATTATTATTATATTTTATTAAAATATTTATACTTGAGATACATAATATGTAAAATATTTGCCCTATCTTTGATTATGATGAACATATTGATAGTTTCATACAAAGTAATTAATTTGATGATGACTATTACACTCTAAAATGTTGTGATTATTTGTAGTTCAATATCAATAAATGTTTTGTTAATTTTGTGAGCCTTGAGTCAATTTTTACTCCTCACGATCAACCTAAAATCTCTAGAATTGAAGAAAATTCAAAAAGGATTATAGGAAAAACTATTCCAATAAAATTGGGAAGTGATGAATATCCAAAATAATTTTATTTAAGTGTTAAATGGAAAACCCAAAAAATGGTACGGACTATCAATTTATTCAAATAATCTATCTATATTTTTTATTGGTCACGTAAAGAATTAAAAGGTTATGGTTCTATGATAATTCAATATGAACCTAGTATAAAGCCCATAAAATATACACTTCATATAATTATCCCCTTCTTGGAAGACACCATCAATAAGGAGCTAGACAAAACATTGCATGGTTGTGTCATGTATCATGTTAGATACTTTGATTGGGTTGCTAACATTATTATAGTTAACAAAACTAATAGAGATATTTAATGATGTGTAGACTTTAGAGATTTGAATTGTGCTAGTGTTAAAGATAATTTTCATTTACCAAATATAAATAATAAATTGTAATAATATGATGGTTACAAAATGACATCTCTCTTATATATATTTTCAAGTTATAATTAAATTTTTGTAAATCCAAAAGATAGGCATAAAACTAATTTTATTAAACATAGAAGTAATTTAAATTTTAACATAATTCTTTTTAGATTAATAAATGTAGGTGCTACTTTTAAAAGGAATATGCATGCAAATTTTATGATTTTATTGGAATCATTATTCAAGTCTACCTTGATGATTTAACTGTAAATTTTAAAAAATTAAAGAAACACTATATCACTTACATGAAATATTTATTAGGTGTAGAAAATATAACATATATTTAAAACCAAATAAATCAGTGTTTAGTGTAACTAAAGGTAAACATTTGGGTCACATGATATATAAATATGGAATTTTTATAGACCCAAATCATATCAAAACTATTAAACAATTATTTCCTCCTAAAGACCAATTTGGTCTAAGGTCTTTCTTCAAAAAAATTAATCACGTCCTAAGTTTATTTTATATTTTGTTAATAAATTGAATCCAATGCAAATATTTATAAAAAATGGAAGTATCTATGGGATACAATATTAGATGTAGCCTTTAATGCAATAGCAATTGTTCTTATAATTTCAAAACAAAATATGTATAAACAATTCATATTTTATGTTAACACGTCTAATAAAGAAATAAGTGTTGTTGAAACTTAATACAATCATAATCATGAAGAAAGACCCATTGGATATATGATCTAAGTATTGACAAATATTAAAATTAAGTATGTATTAATTTAAAAAAAATACCCCTTTTTTAGTTTCAACATTAAATAAATTTAATTATCTTTTGATGGGAAATAAAGTGATAGTGTGATAAAATGTACTTATTTTGTCTTAATTTTTAAATTAACCCACAATTGATGGTAGACTAACTAAGTGAATTTCTAAATCTAAGAATATGACTTTGATTTTCAAACTTATAGAATAATCAAAGCTAGTGACTTAGGTAAACATATTGCCAAAAATGAAACCTTAATGTTAATTTTTTAATTATTGATCTCAATAATGATTTAAATTTTAAACCAAATTTTCAAACCATAGATGTTTTTGATATTGCTCAAAAGTTAAAAATTAGTAATTAGATTCAAAATGCAAGAATGTGATTGCTTACTTTCAGAAGATGATTGGTATCATGATCTTATTTACTATTTTCAAACACAAACATGTCTTGATTCTTTAGATAAATTACAAATAAAATATCTCATATTACAAGACTTGAATTTTTTTTTACTTGAAAATTTTATGTTTATTATAAATAAATATGAAGTTCTATTACATTTAATACATGATCAAATTGAAAATTTTGTAATATAGGCAACTTCACAGATATTTCATTTCAAAAACAATAATACATAATATCTTACATGTTGGATATTATTTTCTAAATAGTTTCAAAGATGTTTTTCTAGATTTATCATGTATTCCTTGTCATTTGATTTCAATAATAGATAGATTACCTACAATATGTTTGAACCCAATTATTCTTGAAAAACCATCATATAAATTATTTATGATATCCATTATCCATATTCAACTAACCATATATATTTTCTGATAGTAACTAATTAATTTACAAAGTGGATTGAATTTTTACCTCTTAAAATCTATGTTACTTTAGAAGTCATTTTTATAAAATTAGATTTTGACACATTTTAAAGTTCTTTATGAAATTATTTCAGATAATGACTCTCAATTTGTTTCACATGAATACTTAGAATTATTAGGTAATTACACTAAAATTTCAAATCAATCATATAAATATCACCCTCAATGGAATGGATAAATTGAATATACTATTAAAAATCTAATTTCAATTATGAAAAAAAATGTATGTTAAAATAAATGAAATTGACATATAAAATATTTAAAGCCTTATGGGTTGATCTTACTATGTTCAAAGTTGTAACTATTTATTCACCTTTTATGATTTCTTATGTTTTTGAGGCCACCATAATAATTGAATTATATATTATTTTAAAAATAATTGCTTTCCAATATGCTTTTGAAAGCATTGATACAATAAAAAAAACTAAATGACTTATTATTATTAGACAAAGCAAAATTTATTGCTTTGAAATAACTTGAAATAAATAAAGGAAAAAAAATTAAAAATTTTGATAAGAAAGTGTTCAAAAAAATCTTCAATTTGGTGATTTGGTGTTATATTGGGATAAAGCTCATGAATAACCTATAAAACATCATAAATCTGACTCTTTATGGTTAGGACCATACACAATAGTTGTTATTATAGGATGATATGTTTTTTATTTGTAGTATTTAGGTGGTAATTAGTTGTATCATATGTTTAATATCCATCATCTAAAAAAATTACTTATTTGATCGTTTCTCTCTTTCAATTTTTGTTTTCTTTTGTTTCTTCTTTTTTATTATTGTTTTTAGTTTGTGTTTGCATTTACATGTGTTGTTTTAAACTCAATGACTTGACTAAAATTATGATATGTTCTACATATAGGTCAAGTCAACTCAGATATCTTCCAATGACTTGAAGTTTTTATCATTTTAAAAATATTTAAACTTTGTCTACTTGGATTAATTAGTTCATAATTTTATAATACTATAAATCATATAATTTTAAAGTATCACTTTATTTCATATTTTATCTTCTAGATTGCTTTAACAATATTCATCCAAATTGAACTCTCTAGTTATTTATTTCTCATTTTTTGTTCCATGATAACCATAAATACTATCTTTATCGAAAATATATTAATAAGGTTCATGCTTAGTTGCTTAGGAAACTGTTTACCTAGATTTTACTCGTAAGTTTAAAATTTTCAAAATTTATTTATAGGTCATCTTCATACATGAAATTAACTAGAAATAAAACCATTTTTATCATGAATTTTGATACCCCAATCATAATTTTTTAATAGTAAATCATATTTTGTATTACTTTTCAAACTATTGTACATGATGGGGGCCAACTTGATTTAAACTCTTGGTTGTAATTGTTATTAATTTTATTGTGATTTGGTCATCATATTTAATTTTGTTCTATATATATATATATTTTTAATGTATATTTTACATTGTGATGAATTTTAAATAAATGGAGTGCTAAATTAAATCCATTACAAGTATTTTACTAATAAATGTATTCGCATAGTCTCTTAAATAATGGCATACCCTGAAAAAATGATTGATTTTTAGATGATATATTTAGTAACTCTTTAGATAGTGTGTCAATAATTATTTTATTTTTTATTAGTTTTCATCTTTAATTTGTCATAGGAAATTTGTTAATTTTATAAATTGAATAAATTTGGGCATTCCTTTTCGTCATCATTTTTTGAGACATAATTCTAAGATGAATTTGTATTGTTATCAATTCTAATTTTAAATTTATAAGTAGAAAGAGTAACTAACACCCAAACCATGAATTTAAATTAATAATCATTATGGTCCACACTAGAATATAAAATTTTCAAAAAATAAACATATATACAAAGGTCCTTGACTCAATTTGTATGAATGACATCTTTGGTTAAGTAGAATATTTAAGGCATGAAATATATTAATTTGGTTTAATTCGAATTGACATAAAAGTTTTTAAAAAAAAAATTAAATGTCAAGTCATAGTGGGTTTCATTGGTGGTATTGAGAAAGATATTTAAGACATGTTAATTCATTTCATTCTTGTTATAAAATTTTGTTGGCTAGAAAAATAGACACTTATAATTTTAGTGTCAATCTTGAAGACAAGCTAAATGTGATGAAAATTTAGTAAACTTTGAAATTATTTATGATTTTGATTTTTTATAAAAATAAGTGAATGTTTTGAGGACATAATTTAGAAATATTTTTTGAAATGGTGATTAACACCATTGCTTGAAATGTTACAAAATTTCAATAATTCCACCTAGCTTCTAAGTTTGCACTTAGTGTGACATTAAGATAGGGTTTTGATAAAGACATTTTTTTTTTTCATTTGTGATTTTTCACTCAACTCTCAAAGCTATTTATGGAAGCTTCACCATGACATTTATTATTTGATAACATTTTAAATGTATTTGATCTTGTTTCAATCGCATAATGTTTTGAACGAATTGGTAGCATGTAGTTTTGTGGTTTAATTTAGATTTTTAGGTATCACATTCAATAATTATTGGGTTTGTTACATATAGGTATGGATTTTTATTTTTGAAATAATGTAAATGATTATTTTATTTTTAAATATTGAATAAGATCAAGAATTTTTAAATCCATGTGAATGTATTGAAATTTATTTGTATTAATATGGTTTCAAAATGTTGTTATAAGTTAATATAGCTTAAATTATTATTGCAGTGTGGAATTTATATGCTCTATTATATTTCTATGATTGACATATAGATGTAATTCTCTTATGCATGTATGTCTTGATTAATATGTAGTTATATTCTTATCTTGTAATAGCTCATATTATTCTTAGTACGATTAGAAACAAATGGTTTAATATGTAATTTTTAGGTTTAGACAATGGAACTTTAGAAGGTTATTCAATCTCATTGTTATTCATTATCCTTGAACATGAAAGCTTTTAGTCTTGTAGTCAATATTTAGTTTTGGGAACAAGGATAAGAGATCTTATTTATTTTTAAGATCTATCATTTTCTCACATGTTCTTTCAAACAATTTCTAGTTGAATTTAAAAAGGTATAAGAAGTTATTTTAGAAGTTTGCATACAATGTAAAATGTTGAATTGATATGAAATTGGATGTAAGTTTTTAATCAACAAAAGATATGAGTAGTTTCAAATACAAATCTTTTGGGTATTTGGTTACTCATCGAATATTTTGAAAATAAATAATAATATTTTTTATTTAACCCAAATATCTTATCAATATGGTTATTGATGTTTTGGATTAGTCAAATCTTGAACCCATAAATTTGATATTTATTTATGGGTATTTGAGGTTTTCTTTTAGATTATTCCCTTAATTATAGCTTCTAGTTTTTATTTTCCTTGAGTTTTTTGACTTCAAAATTGTGTTTCTTATTTTAATGGTATTTCATGCATAAGTTTTAATAATAGATATTATTTTATCTCTATATGAAATTCAAATGGATTTTAATGTTCACTCAAATAGATTACATTCTTAAATATATATGAGAATGATTTAATAAAATAGTTACTTGGAGAAGATATTGATTGTGTGTTAAGATGAGGATATTTTATTTTGGTAAAAGTGATATTGTTCAAATCATATTTTTAATATTGAGACTATGGTCGATTGATTTTCATAAGATTTGAGGCTCTAATCGGTTGTAATTTTAGTTTATTATTCATCAAGATTGTTTACCTCCTTCAGTATTATAAAGATAGATTATTGAATATATAATGATATGGGTTACATAAGTTGGTAATTTGTTTTGAGATATATAATGGTTTGTATTTGTAAAATCCTCTCTCTAATTATAACATAGTATAAAATTTCAAGGTCAACTAAAATATTTACAATAGATGGATTCAAGAGTCCAATATATATTGTGTATTGACTTGAATTTTTATTTGAACTCGTATGATAAAATCTAATTCACATATTTATCTTTGAGAAAAATAATTTTCTCTATAAATAAATAACATTACATATAAAAATAGATGGCATTTTTAGATGGTTTATTGAATCAAAAAGTTTAATAATCACTTTTATTTCATTATTTTTAGAAGGGCAATGTTAGTGATTTTATTTTATACTTGAAAACAAACAATAATATATTGTCTTATATTTTTAATTATTTTCATATTAGAGGTAATATTTCAAGTTAGAATCAAGATTTTCATAGTTTAGGTAGAAAAAGTGTTTTGGGTAGAAGTAGTCAATAAAAATATAGTAATCCACTACTTGAGGTAATTACTGAGGCATATCTTTAGGGGCAGAAGGGCCATTAGTGCATTTTCATGAGGTCTTAATTGTGGTACCCATGTTTCCATACACTTTGATGCTAATAAAATTAATTTCTAGGATGTTTATAACATGGTGCCTCTTAGTTTTTTGTTTTTTTTTTTGTTTTTTTTGTTTTTTTTTCTATTTTTATGGTTCTTAGAGAGGATCCAAAATACAAATTTAGTGATCATGTCTAATTGGTTGTGGTTTGTCAATTATTTATTCCCATCAAAATTATGCAACTAATAGTGAAACCCCTGCACATTTTTTATTTTACATTTCAAAATGTTTACATACCTTAGCTTAAAACCACTCAAACTCTTGTTGCTACTCTCCCAAATAATATGACCTTTTCTAGCGATAATCATAGTATCTCTTCATCCCTACCTATGATAACATATTTTGTCAAAAAGCCTAAATTAGAAGTGGATGATGATAAAATCCAAGTAGATAATATATATAACAATGTATAGGATGAATAATGACTAGAAAATTATACACAAGCTAATTTAACACAACATAAGAACTACTATGGGAAAACCTCAAAGAGGTAAAAACCCCAAAAATTATAATTATTCAATTATTGAGAAGCTCCGCACCCTAATACAATGCTTTCTTCCTCTTCTCACTTCTTCTGTCAAATATCCTTCACGAGTTTTTAGGTTGAATATGAAAATATAATTCATATTCCAATACTTTCACAATAAGGGTAAAATCCTATTTATAGTGAAATACCAAGAGATGTGACCATTGTAAAAAGAACAAGTCCATCCATCTTGATAAAACAATTTAATTAAAATTCGGTAATAATTAAATAATTATAACTCTATTATTTATTATCATCAGGTTTCCACCTCATGGCAATAAATAATAATTTATTAGTTATTTAATTAGTACCAAGGCTAAGTGTCAATTAAGCCCACTTAGAATTAAATATTCTAACACTCCCTCTTAATGCTAAGTGGGGATAAATGTCATAGTCACCTCAAAAAAGGAATTATATTATGTACACAATTGAAAGATTTTTAAAAAACTTTATTATGCCAAACATCACCTTTTGAAACAAAAGGAATTATAATATATAAACTACTTGAAAGTAAGTTAAGGCTAGCATGATCATGAGACTACATCTCACAATTTCTCTTCAATAATAATCTAAGCATATTTGGAGCATTTTATAACATAAGGACTTTCATTACAAAAAATTATTTTAATGTATTTGGGTACAAAAGTAAAATTTCCATACGAAGTTTACTCAAATCACATAACTTCCACACAAATTTTATAATGAATTACAATGAGAAGAATTATAGAGAAGAAGAAAAAACACATAGATGTTAGGAAGTTGTATTTTCATGTAAACTCCCCTTAAATGGAAACTCTGAGAGGCCAAATATTACACAAACCTAAAAAACTTGGTAGCACCAAGTTGTTTTGTGAAGACATCTACTAATTTTCATCTGTAGGACAAAACTATAGATTAATATCACTATTGAAAACTTTCTCTCAGATGAAATGCACATGAACTTCAATATATTTAATTCTTTGGTGTTGCACTAAATTTTTTGCTAGAGCTATACAACTTTAGTTATCAAAATAAAGGATGGTACCATGAGAAATATCCAAATAAATTTCTCCTAATAACCTTTGTAGCCACATTGCTTCTTTATCAACTTCCATATCACTTCTATACTCAATTTCTATAGGAGAGAGAGAGAGAGAGAGAGAGAGAGAGAGAGAGAGAGAGAGAGAGAGAGAGAGAGAGAGAGAGAGAGAGAGATTACTTCTTACTACTTCAAGTGATAACACTTACACCAAACTTAAACACATATTCAAAAGTAGATTTATGATCTAAAGTACCACCAACATGGTCAACATCACAATAAACATATAAATTATCATTATCAATAGATGAATAAAATAAACCATAATTAACAATTTCATTGATATAACAAATAATATGTTTAGCTAATTTTAAATGATCCAAATAAGGATCTTACATAAATTTAGAAGCAACACTAACAATATATGAAATATTTGACCTAGTAATGGTCAAATAAATCAAACTTCCAATAATATGTCTATACAAAGTAGGGTTAGCTTTTTCACATGTAGATTTAGAATCAAGTTTAAAACCAACTTCAATATGAGTATTGGTGGATTTACAATAAATCATGTTAAACTTAACAAGAAGATTATGTGTATATGAAGATTATGATACAACAATTGAATTTTTATCCTAAAATATAGTCATTCCTTAAAAATGATGTAGAATTCCTAAATCAGTAATTTCAAACATTTGACTTAGTTTATCCTTATATTTATGAATTAAACTTGTTAGATCGTCAGTAATCAATAAATCACTAATGCATAATACAATTAGAATCAAATGACCATTTTCAACTTTAGAAAATAGATCATTATCTGAATTAAAAAAAAAAAAACTTAATTCTTTGAAAAAATATATAATCTTAGAATACCAAGCTTGAGGAGCTTATTTTAAACCATACAAAGATTTTTTTAACTTACATACATTATGTTCTCTATTAGAATTAGTGAACCTTTAGGCTAAGTCATATAGTTTTATTATTCTATATCACCATTTATAAATGCATTCTTGACATCTATTTGGTGGATATCCCAACTATTTTAAGTTGCAAGAGCAATAAGAAGTCTAATAGTACTCATTTTTTCTACAAAAGAAAAGTTTTCAACGTAGTCAATCTCAGGTTTTTGAGTAAACCCGTGAGCAACTAATCTAGCTTTAAACTTATCAATTTTACCAATTGAATTATATTTCATCTTATAAAACTACCTACAACTAAAAATATGTCTTTTCAGTGGAGGATGGACAAGATCCCAAGTCTAATTTTTAATTAAGGCATTATATTTAGCTTACATAGTAACATTCTATCTATCATCTTGAGTGGCTTTCTCAAATTATTGAGGTTAAAATTCATACATTGTCATTAATATATAGTAAGAATGTTGACTTCTAGTTAATTTATTAATATTATCTACATTAGAACATTGAAATAGGGATTCTACACATTTAAGTCTTTTAGATTAAACATGAAACTCAAGGGGTTCTTCAGACACTAAGTTATCTATGACTCAATCAACTTCCTCAAGGGCATCTATTTCATTACAAGAAGAAACATGTTATGCCCTTAACCATTGTTGTGTCTAGGGATATGTGTGGTTGACTTGTGGCTTACATACCTCTTTTATTTACTTGTTACATTTTTGTATGTTCTTAGATAGGTAGGCCTATGGAATAACCTTGGCTAGGTAGACTATATATAGGAGGTAGTGGTTAGTCTTTAATCATCACGTGAAGTATTTTTCTAGTAGTACACTATTGTGGAGGTTGCCCTTTTGAAGTGGCTTTGTTATATTATCCAATATTTTGTTTTGTTGTCAATTATCATTGTGTAATCTCTCATTTTTTCTTATTTTATGCAATATAAAATCATTCTATGTGAATATCTAAGTAATTTCATTACAAGTGGTATCAGAACTTTGATTTGGGCAAGTTTCCTATAGTAATTATTTTTTGGATCTGGTAAGGCATGGCTTTTGGGAGTAGTGAAATTTTTTAAAAAAAAACATAACTTGCAATCTGGGAAGAATTAATTTTTTTTGTTAGCACGATATTTCTCAAAACATTTTTTTTTTTAAAATATTTTAAAAAAATAAAGTATAGAAAAAGAATTTCCCCTTGCACGCTTGTAGTCATTGGATTAATCTTGGTGAGATGATTATAATGGTATATTTTGTTGATACACTTTGTTGGTACTAAAAATTTTACTCTAGTACACAAAGGTAATCACTAGATTCATCTTGACAAGGTGATCACAATGGTACCATTTCTTGGTACACTTTTTTTTGGGGGTCAAAACCCTCCTAGGGTTTGTTTATGGTAAGACCTTCAACTTGAGGAAGAAAAGAGGCACCAGAAACTCCTAAGACTCCTACTGATGACATGGAATCTAAAAGTTTAGATCCAATAATTTCTCAACTTCAAGAGGACATAAAAAACTTGGTGAGGCATGATGAATTTGTTGCACTCCAAGTTGATATTTTAGGGATGCATAAAGAGATTAGTAGAGTTCATAGGGAATTGCAATATGTCACTACACAATTAGCTTCCCTCACATCTTAGTTTTAGCCTAACAACCCTCCACTTCAGCATTCAAATCCTCCTCTCAATAACTCCCATACTAGTATGAAACTAATGTTGCCAAAAGTGGACATGCATAAGTTCAATGGTAAGGATCCTCTCACTTGGACTAACTAAATTGAGAATTTATTTGAGCTGCATCAAACCCCTTGTACTTAGAGGGTAATGGTGATGTCCCTATATATGTAACTTGATCAATTCATTTGGTATCATTGGTTATATGATCAAAATAAAAAGAATGGTGCTCTTATTATATGGACTATTCTACTGAGGAGTTGACAACTCATTATCATAATAATGTTTCTAAGAACAATTTCAGCCAATTAGCCAAGTTGTAGTAAATAGGACCTATGAAGGACTATATTCAAAAAATTTAGAATCTCTCTTTATGAGTAGAAAATATCACTAAGATAAATTTGATGGATCTATTTTTGGGTGGCCTTAAAGGTAGAATCCAATATGAGGTTTGAATGTTTGGCCTAACATCTGTATTTAAAGCTATCCCTAAGGTACACATGATAGAATAAAAAGAGATGGTCAAAAGGAAAACTTTCACTATTGGTCATGATCATAACTTTCCAACACCATCATTTCCACAACCCACTAGATTAAAACAATGATAAATTAAGGAGAAGCTTGTGTTATGGTTATGATAGCAAATGGAGAAAAGGCCATCATTGTGCTAAAAAGAAGCTATTTTACATTTAAGGTGCCAATGATGATGAAGATGATGCAAAAGTACATGATGTGGAGGTAAAAGTTCCTAAGGAGGAATCTAAAGACTCTCAACCTACTATTTCATGCCATGCCTTGTTAGGTATTAGTACTCCTAAAACTCTTAAGGTGATGGGTTTCTTTAAGAAATAGAAGGTCACTATCTTGATTGATTCTGAGAGCACACATAACTTCATCCATAGTAAGTTTTCTACTCATTTGAACTATTTTATTTATTCATCTCTAAAATTTTAGGTTATGATTATAGATGGTGGTACTATTATCTATTTGGGAATATGTCATAGTATTAAGTTAGCCATGGGAGACTACTTATTATATTCTCCTATTTTTTTCTATTCTAATGGGTGGAGTTGATATTATTTTGGGAGTTCAATGACTCACCACTTTGGGCACTATTGAGATGAATTTTCAAGAATTATTCATGCATTTTCATTCTAAAGAAAGGACATTTGAGCTAAGAGGATTAAAGGCTAAATCTCCCCAGCTTGTTAGCTCCCATCAAATGACAAAGATTCTCCATAAGGGTGCTGAGAGATTTGTATCACACTTGTTTTCTATGGAAGTACAACCAACTCAACCATCTCCACCTCTTGATCTACAATAAATAATTAATGCCCATTATTTTTTTTTAGAGACATGACAAAAGGACTTCCACCTAGATGCATGCATGATCATGCTATCACACTTATTCTTGGTAGTAAAACACCCAACATCAAGCCATACAGGTATCCATATGCCCAAAAAAGTGAAAATGAAAATATGGTACAAGAAATGTTGGATGTAAGAATCATTCGCCATAACCAAAGTGAATACTCTTCACTAGTTGTCATAGTGAGAAATAAAGATGAAACTTAGAGGATATGCCCTAACTATAGAGAACTCAACAAGTACAATATCAAAGATAAGTTTACAATTCTTATCATCAATGATTTTCTTGATGAATTGAATGGTGCTCTTTATTTTACCAAGTTAGATCCAGATTCTGGGTATCATCAAATCAGGATCCATGATGAAGACATACCCAAAATCACTTTCAGGACTCATGAGGGCCATTATGAATTTTTGGTTATGCCTTTTGGCCTAACAAATGCATCATATAATTTTTAGAGTTTGATGAATACTATTTTTAAGTTATTTTTGAAGAATTTTTTTCTGATATTCTTTGATGATATCCTCATTTATATTAAAAATTGGGCAGACCATTTGTAACATGTGAAATAGGTACTCTCCATTTTGGAGAAAAATCAATTGTATGCCAAACCTTCCAAATGTAATTTTGGGGCTAGTGAGGTTAAATATTTTGGTCATTTGGTGTCTTATGAAGGAGTGAAAGTGGATCCTAAAAAAATCCAAGAAATGGTGGACTAACCAATTCCTAAGACACTCAAACAACTTCAGGGATTTTTGGGCTTACTAGTTACTTTCATAAATTTTTCAAAAATTATGGTAGTATTGCAACCCCACTTACCTCTTTTTTAAATAAAGACTCCTTTCAATGGACTGATGTAGCTACCCAACATTTGAACAATTGAAATTGACTATGTGCACTACTCCAGTATTAGCCAATCTTGATTTTTATAAGACTTTTGTGATTGAATGTGATGCATTTGGGTATGTTATGGGTGTTTTACTCATGCAAGAAGATAGACCACTGACATTTGAAAGTCATCAACTCAATGGTAAAAATTAGTAAAAAATCATCTATGAGAAGGAAATAATGGCCATTTTGCATGCAGTCAAACAATGGAGACCTTATTTGATGGGTCATCACTTTTAGGTAAAAACTGATCATGATAGTCTTAAATATTTTTTAGAACAAAGGTTGTCATCTAAAGAACAATAGAAATAGGTAACTAAGATAATTGGATATGATTTTGAAATAGTCTAAAAAAAATCAAGGACAATGTGGTGGTAGATGCATTAGCTAGAAAACATGAATTAGTTGGCATTGCTATGTGCCATAACTATTTTTTAGGTAGATTGGCTAGAGGAAGCATGATTATAATGGGAGCATGATAGTACTACTCATTATTTGATTTAAAATATTCATCAAGGTTTAGATGGATTTGAAAAATTCACATGGAAAGGTAAAGTACTATGGTAGAAAAATAGATTTTACCTATGTAAGAATTCTCTTATTAAATAAAAAATCCTTCAATAATTTCATGTGACTCTAATTGCGGGTCATTTAGGATTTTTGAAAACCTATCATAGGATCAAGCAGGATTCTTTTTGGGAATGTCTCAAGGGGGATGTCTAAAAATATGTGGTTGAATGTATGATCTATCAATAAAACAAAAGAAAAACAATCAAAACTCCAGGTCTTTTATAGTCTTTATCTATCCCTAGCCAACATTGGGAAGAGGTATCTATAGATTTCATTATAAGATTACCAAGATTTGATGGTCAAAATGTTATCATGGTTTTTTTAGATCATCTCAATAAGTATGCTCATTTTTTTCATTATCCCAACCATTTGTTGTTAGTATAGTAGCCTCTACTTTTCTCAATATAGCTCAAAAATTGCATGGGACCCCTAAGATCATTGTTAGTGATAAAAATCCCATTTTTACTAGTAATTTTTGGACTAAGTTATTTACATTTTTAGGCACTCAATTGGTTCATAGTTCATCCTATCATCCTCAATCTGATGGACAAATTGAGGTATTCAACAAATGTCTAAAATGATATCTCTATTGTTTTATTTTTGATAAACAAGATAAATGGGTTCATTAGCTACAACTTGCTGAATGGTGGTATAATACTTCTATTTATAGTTCTTCCAAAATATCTCCTTTTGTGGAAATATATGGATGCCACCCTCCATCCATCATTCCAACATTGAAGGTCCATCCTAAGGTTTGTGTAGTTGAAGAACATATTCACCATCAATAGGAGGTCCTTGCAAGTTTGCATGATAATTAAGCTATGGCCCAAAATCACATGAAGCAACAAACAGATCAACATAGAAGTGAGATGCATTTTGACATTGGTGATTGGGTCTTTGTTTGCTTACATCCATATAAACAAATGTCACTAAATTACAAAAAAGGTTAACAAGCAATCCCCTAAATATTACGGGCCTTATCAGATCTTGTAAAAAATTGGTAGTGTAGCCTACAAGTTAGATTTTCCTTCATCCACTTGCATACATCCAGTATTTCATGTATCATGCATGAATAAAGTCATTGGACACATATGTACCATTCAAATAGAATTACTAGAATTAGATGAGGAAGGTAGAGTTGTTCTTCATCCTAAGGTGATCCTTCAACGACACACCAAACAACTACGTTCTAGAGCAATTACAGAATGCCTGATCAAATGGAATAATCTGCCATGTAAAAATTCCACTTGGGAGGATGAAGCATTTGTGCAGTAGCATCAAGAGTTACCACAATTTTGAGGACAATGTTGTTTTTAAGGGGAAGGGATTTTTATACCCTTAAAAATTAGTGCGTATAGGGATATGTGTGGTTGACTTATGGCTTACATACCTCTTTTATATACTTGTTACATTTCTCTATGTTATTAGATAGGTCATCCTATGAAATAACCTTGGATAAATAGACTATATATAGGAGGTAGTGGTTAGTCTTTAATCGTCATGTGAAGTATTTTGCGATTAGTGTATTATTGTAGAGGTTGCCTCCTCAAAGTGGCTATGCTATATTATCCAATATTCTATTTTGTTGTCAATTATCACTATGTAATCTCTCATATTTTATTATCCATGTAATATAAAATTATTTTGTGTAAATATTTAAGTAATTTCATTACAAAACATGAGAGTCAGGTTCATCAATAGAAGAACACCAAAGAGGATCTATAGAGGGATCACAAAAATATTTTTCAAGAATAAGAACATTCATATTCTCAATAATATAACATATATAGGGATCATACACTCTTAAACCTTTTGTTTTACCTCCATATTCTACATAAATGCAATAATAATAAATGGAGTCAGACTTCTTTATTTTAACTTTAGGAATAAATATAGAAGCAGGGCTACCAAAGATCTTGAGATAAGCCACATTAAGTTTATTTTTAGTGAAAATTTATAAATGTGTATAAAGATGCAAGGATTTGGTAGGGAATCTATTTATAATGTGAACAACAATGTTCATGGCTTTGACCCATAAGAACTTAGGAACATTTGCAGATTACAACATTGTTCTAGCCATTTCTATGATGGTGTGGTTTTTCCTTTTAAAAATACTATTTTACTAAGGGGAATAAGGATTTGTTAGTTTTATTTAAATACCACAACTAATGTGAAAAGAATCAAACTCTTTACTAACATATTCACCATAGTTATCATTTCTTAATCTCTTAAAAGAAAAATTATATGCATTTCAACATAAGCTTTAAATTCTTTAAACTTAGAAAAAATATCAGATTTCTTTTTAATGAAAAAAAGACCAAATCATTCTAGTATAATCACTAATAAAAGTAATATTATGTAAAGAACTATTAAGAGATACAACTTCAAAATGTCTTACAACATCACTATGAACTAATTCTAAAGGATGTGAGGAATTTGCATCATGAT
This sequence comes from Torreya grandis, assembly GCA_037957365.1. Taxonomy (NCBI): domain Eukaryota; kingdom Viridiplantae; phylum Streptophyta; class Pinopsida; order Cupressales; family Taxaceae; genus Torreya; species Torreya grandis. Next base: position 857,720 of record JARHVA010002892.1, on the reverse strand, counting down.
TCTTATGAAAGGGTTTAGTATGTTGCTTACCACGTAAGCAACCTTCATAAGTTTCATGATGAGAAGGGATAGAAGGGAGTCCAACAATAAAAATGTTTAAAGACATACCATGTAAGTTTATAAAAATAACATGTCCTAATATTTCATGCCATAATTGAGATTCATTCTTATTATGCGATGAAAGTAAACATGTAGAAGAAGGAGAAAATATATATAAACAATTTTTTTAACACCTTCAACAATCAATGAACCATAATGATTTTCAATGGACCAACTATATTTAAGTAATGTCACAATGAAATTATCATTTTTAAGTTAAGAACAAGATAGAAAATATTTTTTAAGCTTAGGTACATATAAATCATCATTAATAATAACATTTGAGAATTTTGCTTTTCCTTGTTTATTTGCTTCTAAAAAAGAACTATTTTCTAAGTAATTTTTTTCAAAGGTATCTCTAGAATCACATAAAATATCAGATAAGCATATCATATGGTGTGATGCACCACTATCTAAAATCTATTCATTTTTATTTGAAGCACATAAAACAACATATAGACAATGACATTTGAATCTTGATTATTATTCTGATTAGGATTTTGATTCTTTTGCTTGTTTTGATTAGATATCTTCCATTTATTATTTTTTTAGAAGTTTGATTATTATTTCTATCCTTGTTTTTATAATAAGTTTCCCTTCTATGGCAAAATTTACCATACATATTGTGATTTCCATTAAACTTAGTGTATAATTTTATTACTAGATTTATTATTCCCATAATTACCTTTAGAATAATTAAGGTTATATTTTTAGTTTCATGTTATTAAAAATATTATTTAATGTGAGAATGTCTAAGTTTAATTCTCTTTAGAATCAAAATTTATCATAAATTGTTCTTCTTGAATTAAGAGAGTAGATAAAGTGGTAAAGTCAGGGACATCTTGCTAAGTTTTATATTTAAAATTTAAAATTGAAATGAAATTTCTAAATATTTCATGAATATTTATTTAAATTATAAAATAAAACAACTGGTCTTGAATCAAATTATAATTACATCCATCTAATTGATCTTTAATTTTTTTAATTTTAGCAATAAAATTAAAAACTTTTTCACCACCCTTCATAGGTGTAGTTAGCAATTCAAGGATTAATCTAATGATATTTGAAAGGCAAGTTCCTTCATGCATGGACTCAAGGAGTTTCCAAGCATCTCTATGATACTCTTGATTACCAATATGGAGAAGGAATCCATCCTTAACACTCTGCAAGATAATGGGCATAACTTCTTACATTTTTTGTTGAAATGCATTGGTAAGCTCAGGGATTACATGTCATCCAAAAGGAATTTTTTAGTCCCAATGACAATATTTCATAATTTTTGGACCATAAATTTATATTTAACATGAATTTTGCATATATTAGAGTTATTTTCATTAAGCTTTTGAGATTTATCTAAAGAAAAATAGGGCAAAGCCATAGCTTCACTTTAAACAAGATAGTAAACAAACTCTTAAAAAAATTATTTTAAATTATTTTCAAAATAAAATTAATTACATATGAAACTATACTTAATTACATAATTTAGATGCCAAATAATGTAAAAAATTACATTAAATTTGCATAAATATAAGTGTCAAAAGAGTCACACTCAAAATGACCACTTAAATATTATTATTAAAAAGGTATAAAATTTTTAATAGGAGGCTTCAAAATAAAAAATGGATCACTGCAATGTGTTTGGAATGTGCCAAAATCTAGAGATCGACTAGTTACATGACTATGTTTGTCAAAACATTCACTAGGTCAAAAGTTGAAACAAGTTTGACAAGTGAGAAGTTGGCACGTAAATCAAAAATAGATTTGAAAAATAATTAAATTTTAAAAATTAACTTGAAAAAGTCAAATAATATTAAATTTAAGGGGTTTTGAACTTGGTATAATTTTTTAGCAAAGAGAAAGCCACCAACCCTTCTAGGAGCCCAATTAAGATTATGCATGCACTAATATATATTTGAAGATTGTTATATATATATATATATATATATATATATATATATATATATATATATATATATATATATACATATATATATATATACATATATATATATATACATATATATATATATATATATATACATATATATATATATATATATATATATGTATATATATATATATATATATATATATACGTGCATGTAATTTTAAAAGTAAATAAAAATTATTTTTTTAACTTTTTGTAAAAAGCAACTCTTTATTAATGTGAGACTCGATGGATTACATGGAATATTAAGAAATTAAAAAGTAGATTATTTTTAAAATACTTTTCAAAACTATATGAAATAATTTTTTAGAACTAGAGAATAATGGCACCCAGGTAAAAGTTTGGAACATTATAACACTCAGAATAGGTCATGAGAGACCTCAAAAATTTTCTAACCTTCATAAAATCCTAGTACAATGAATATTAGATATTTAAAAGAGAATGTTTATGGAGAAATCAGTGTTTTGAAATGCCCAAGATGAAACATGGTACCCCTATAGAAGCTTTAAAGGGCCCAAAAACATGTATAAATTACCAAAAATCTTGATATTAGTTTCAATCTTCGATATTTTTAATTCTAATAATGAATGAATTTTAAAACTTTAATTTTGACCAAGAAATCATTTTTTAAAATTTCCTTGGCTAATAATATCACCCCTGTGTCTGAGGAAGAATTCCCAAAGCTCCAAATAATAGCTTAAAGGGTATGTTTTAGTGATTATATATAAAAATGAAGGAGATAACACCACTAAGCATAAATAATAAGAAACTAGACCTCTTAAAGATCAAAAAAGAAAAAAAAATCCTTTATGCCGTACACAGGTTTGAAGGAAGATTTTAAAATAGTTAAAATGTGTGTGTGTGTGTGTGTGTGTGTGTGTGTGTGTGTGTGTGTGTGTGTGTGTGTGTGTGTGTGTGTGTGTGTGTGTGAGTGATTGAATAAAATATCAATTATTTCAACTTAATGTAATAACTTTCCACTTAAATCCACTTACCAAGCACTGAAACCATGATAAAATCTAAGTAGATAATATATATAACAATGTACAGGATGATTCTAGGATGAATAATAAACAACAAAATATACACAAGCTAATTTAACACAATATAGGAATTACCATGAGAAAACTTCAAAGAGGTAAAAAAACCCATTAATGATGATTATTCAATTATTAAGAAAGTCTACATATCAATACAATACCTACTTCTTATTCTCACTTCTTCTGTCAAATATCCTTCACAAGTTTTCAGGTTGAATATGATAAAAATAAATCATATTTGAATACTTTCACAATAGGGGTAAAATCCTTTTTATAAATAAATATCAAGGGAGGTGACCATTGTAAAAATAATGAGTCCATCCATCCCAATAATATAATTTAATTAAAATTTGGTAATAATTAAATAATTATAACTTTATTATTTATTATCATGAGGTTTCCACCTCATGGTAATAAATAATACTTTATTATTTATTTAATTAATACCAAGGCTAAGGGTAATTTAAACCCACTTATAATTAAATGTTTTAACAAATGATGAATATGGAGGCATAACTAGCATTAAATTACCAAAAACACCAATTGAGTACATTGAGTACCAGACTAAGCAATGATCACTTTTTATTAACGTAGTTTTTGATGAGGAATGGTTGTTTTATTGTTATGATGATGATTTAATATTTTAAAATCTTATGTTAGTTTTTGTTGATTGAGATTATTTTTACAACTATAATACTTGATTTTGGTTTAGAAATTTGAATTTAAAGTGGACTGATATTTAAAATTGTTTTCAATATATTTTTTCTTTCAATTTAATTTATACATGCAATGAATTCCATTGATGAAATGGTTGATTTATTTTGGTTTGGTTGATTAGTCTGAAATATAATTTTATTTTTTACTGCTAACTTTAGATGATGAATTACTCTATCATTGTTAGAAGGATAATAATTCATTAATTTTAAAATTTAATTTATGGATTAAATTACTTTGACTTAGTCATTTATGATTTATTATTCACATGATAACTTGTATTATGATTGATTAGGTTTTTTGTAAGTTAAGTGGGTCCCTACCTCATTATATATTTCTATGTTATGGTCTATTTTTAAATATTTATAGTCTTTTCAAGTTCACCTTATGAACATATTACTTCTTAAAGTCTAAGACATAAGTTCACTTTATGAACTTAATAAAGGTTTAAAGACATAAAGTGGTTAACTTATTAAAAAATTAATTAACTTTATTTTAAAAAATAACTAAAAATTAATTTTTAAAAAAAAGTACAACTACTTTTCAATTGAAGTCTTTAAAATATATTCCAAAAAGATTGATTAAAGGAGGAACTTGTACAAGGACTAAATCTCTAAAATTCAAGTTTATTATGTGTTTTATCTTCATTTATAAAATATTTGAGATCGAGTATTGATTATAGGAAGACTAAAAAACATATTTTTTGATGATAAAGTGTTTTGTTTGATACACATGTGCTATATCCAAGTTGATTATTTGATTTATAAATTGATTATCTAGAGATGGTCAAGATTCTTAATATTTTGATGATTTTAGAATATTGTAATCATGTGTGGATTATATTTTTACTTTTTCTCGAATAACGATTAAATTTTTTATTTTATCTAATAACAAATTTGTTTAACCCCCTTTTATGATATTAGGTGAGGGTTAAAGGGTAGAGTATCCTATACACATTGATAAATAAAACTATTTTAAAATAGGCCAATTAATTTAAAACTTAGATAATTGAATATTCTAAATTATAATGCTAAGTTATGCCAAATATATAAAGTACATTTAAAATAGTAGTTTGATTGCATAAACACAAATAAGAGATAATACTTAGTTTATCTATATCTATATATACATAGGCAGATCTGAGAAAGATAGAGGTAAAAACATGCAATAACAAGATATAGATCTAGTCATCAAGTTATGGAAATATTATTTCTAGATGATTGGAAACCTGCATCAGTCTTGGTACACTTGTGTCAATGAAGGTATCTTAATATTGATGAAATTATCTAGTACAAAATATTTGTTGTATTTTAGAGTGACCACCTAGATCCTTATAGTTTTTCAATCACCTTTCTACTAATGTATTTTATTCATGCACACATGTTGTATATGACTGTATATTGATCACACCCTAACTCTTCATGTTAGGTCTTTATATCTTTCCAAAATGCTTTAGTGGGTATAGAGTTGAGCTAATATTAAAGACCCATCTATCTATGAGTGCTTCCTACATTGAAAATACTCTTAATATTGACTCATACATATTTAGTTATCCCATATGTGTTGGCTTGTGTATGCACAAGGTTTTAATATGTTATGTGAAAGGGCATGCAATGATCTAGCTTGTAACTAGATAAATATTACTCATGCGCAATGATTTGATTGTTTTAACCCTATAATATGACTACTATTATGACTCATGAAAATAGGGAAGAATAGTTTATTATAGCTTAGTTATGAAATTAATTGAATGACCTTGAATAGGTACTTTCTTGTTATTTTCTAACTAGATAATGAGTTGGCTTAGATTTGTATTTATACCACACACTTTGAAAATATCTCATGTAAGGGTTAAATAAATCAAATGGGCTGACCCATAGGATTCAAAATATTTGAAAATTATATTAATTTTGTAGATTGGACACTTGAGAAGAGTCTAAACACTTTTATTGATGCAAGTATCCCTACGTGGGATGTAAGTGTTTAGTGGGCTAAGAATTTATTAAGGACCTGAAGTTGATTATGAAGGATATGTATCATGTTTTAAGTTTTTTGTAAAGTGTATGAGATATAAGTCATCAAAAATGATAGGGTCAGACCATACGTTAAAAAAATTAGGCACAATAAGATGGTGAATGTGTTGGTAATAGAATAATATTATAAAATCATAAAATGTGGATGCATGACAAGTGCATGATGTATATCAGTCTGTATAATATATTTCATTTTTTATATATTTAGCCTATATATGTATTCCAAAATTATATGGAATATAAAAAGAATCCTTTGGGATTGAACCAAAATGATGTAATATGAAGTGACAAAGCATTTTAATTTTCTATAAATAGTGGTCAATTATAATGGAAAGGAGTTTCAAAAGATAGAGATTAATGTAGAGATCTAATGATGGTTTTCCCAAAAATATTTTTCTACTTGTTTTGTATTATGTATGCTCTATTTTTTTCATTTTTTATTCATTAAATAATATTGAAGATTTTTTAAAATTTAGTCTATGTTTATTTAGATAAATATGTAATTATAAATTGAATAAATATTCAACCTGTTCTAGAACTATGTATGTGTTTTGAGCCTGTGTCCTAATTTGCACATAAAAACATATTAACATGTTTTGATTATTTTTTATAGGAAACTTTGATAATAATGGTGAAATGAGGATGGAATGTTAAAACATGTTAATATTTCTACCTAGATAGAGAGACCTAGAACAATGGCTAGATGAAATAATTCATAATTTCACAAAATAAGAGGTAAAGAGAATAGGAAGCTCTACAAAATAAGTTATTCATGAACATGTATATGGTGAAAGATATGAAATATTTTGTTTTTATTTTCTTGGACTACTAGTTGTGTGGTTATCAAGACTTGAATACTATTATTTTAATCTAAGAGAAACATAACTCTTAATTTAGATGAAAGAGAGACTAAAAAACTTGTAAAAGTTATATTGTGATTGGACTCTTGAAATATATCATTGGATCAAAACTAACATTAATAGATACATAAATAAAGTTTATGTATAGGTTTACATTAAATTTGAGGTTGCTGATGACCTATTTATGAGGGGGATTAGAGGAAAGTTTTTATAGTGACTACCTACTCTCATTAAAATTTTGGTTTTAGAAAAGCCCCATGGTTCTCACTCCTACAAATGTGCATTAGTAATTTTAGGTATTGTGGGGATATGTGTGATAATTAATTCAATGAGGAAGAAATAAGAAGGGAAACTTGAACCTAAACCTAAAATATGGAGGACATAGAGAAGTAAAGTAAAAAGCAAATTCTGAGACTAGAATGATGCCTACAATAATAGAGAAATGGAATAAATAAAATAATCCTAATGTAGTTGTGAGTAGGAGTAGAGTAAAATGTTTAGAAAATAAAGAAAGAATGAGAGATCAAGGAATAGATAGAGATTATATAGATGATGAGGATGAGGAAATGAGTGGGTCTGAAAGAAGAGAAGGCATAAATAAGATCAAAAAAATAGATAGAGATTGGAAAAGGGATTTAGAAGAGATTGAAGAAAGTGGAAAGAGAGAATATGAGTAAGTAGATCAACTAGAAGGTAGTTTTAAATCATAGTTACAAGGGAGGATTTTTTTGGAGAAGATACAGAATAATATTTTGAAGAAATTGTGTTAATTTATAAAATAAAAATAGGTTCAAATTAAAATGAAGTTGAATTCAAAGACATAGATCATTCATTTCTAGGGTACACATCTCTATGCCTCATTTATCAACAAAAAGAAGAAAAAGTGTCAAGGATAGTAAAGATATTACATGGTTTGATGATTTTATAGATAAATTTGGGAAATATAGTGAAGACACTAAAAAAGTGTTAGATAGGAATAAATTAGATGAATCAAGATTTAAGGTCACAATAAATCTTATGATATTTGAAAATTTTAGTCCACAACTACCATTGGTTTCAAATGTGAACATAGGAAACATGTCTCTCAATATAGGAGTTTTTTTTAATTTGACACCATATGATGGGTCCATTAATGTCAAGAAATATCTATTAACCTTTCAAATGAAATGACATATTACAAATTTAAATATAAATGATGTGAAGGATGATGAGATCATAGGATCCTTAACAAGAAGAGATCTAGAGTTTGTCTATAAAATAGATGCTATAAAATTGAGATTTCAAGATGTTAAAGATCAGTTGATGAGAGATTAAAAATGAATAAATGTGTGAGTCATATAATCTAATACCTAAAAGAGATTCAAAAAAATTAATCAAGTCAGTATAGGATTATGATCCCATATTTTATAATGTAATGAACATATTATACTTTATATTTTACGATACAAATAAGGTTGCATGGTTTGTAGAAGGATTGTGACCTCATATTAGGATATTCATTGTTTAGACATAGTTTAATAACAAGGTGGATGATTGGGTAGTTACACTTCATGTGAAACAAATAGAGGATTATGGGGATATCCCATAACCTTCTATGAAAATTGATGCCAACATGGATGTTTTTTTGTCCATGATAGAGGATTTATGTGAATTTAATAGCCCAAAGCTAGGCCTTTGGTGTATGGAGTGTGGAAAAGAGGGATACCACAAGAATTAATTTCCATAAGTTAAGATATAATTATGAAAGATATGTAATGTAATAAGGCATATACCTATAAAATTTCATCTATTATAATAATACAATCAACAACCATACATTTTGTAGCATAAATTATATATGTCACAAAATAATGATAACAAAAATTATTGAACATTCTAAGAATTAGAGTAATACATCACCAAGAATGTATTTATAGTAGCACCATATTATATTCCCTATACAAAACTAGAGATTCTAAGCCCATATGTAGACATGACAACTACGACACAAGTTGTTCCTAGATGGATGCCAACCTCACCTTGGTATCAACCCCAAGCCTTAGTAGGTTAGACACCATAGTCTCCAAAATACCATTAAGTATGGTCTTTTCCATCTCATTAATATCAAAAACCATCAAAATTTGTGTCACCCCAACAACAATAACTAATATGGGACCCATCTTATCTATAAGGAACATATGAGAGATATGATGGCCAACAACAATAGAGGTGGGGTTCCCCTCAACAATAAGGAGGATACGAGGGTCAACAATAACTAAGTTGGGGTTTTTAAAAGAGATAAGGGGGACATATAAGTGATAATAAAGGCATATGTGAAGGAGGTAATCATATACCAGATAAAATATAGGTTCAAACACCCATTATCTACTAATTATGTAGAGAATATAACCACTCCACATGAAATTGTCCCAATAATACTTAGAGTTAGATGTATAATTTATTATAGATTTTTAAGACAATGCCACATTGAAGATTATATAAAAATATAAAAATATATAAAAGATAAGCATGTGTGAAATGTGAACTTGATAAATTTTCATCCTAAGGATCTTTCATTCACAAAAGTGGTTACACGATATCAACATGTAAACCAAGGATTTCCTCCCTTCAAAATGTCATAGGATTAGAGAATAAGAAATTCTAATAGGATAAATATATTGAACCTATGATATAAAATGGTTTGAGATATCAAAACATACAATAATATATTGCATCATAAGGTGATACCACAACCATGTTAGGATCTTAGAGTAAAATTGATTACTTTTGTATAAGCAACTAAACACAGAATTAAAACCAGAAGTAATAAGTAACTAGAAATCAAAAATAACAAATAATAAGAGATACTTGAAATAACCAATCTATATTAAAATCTTTTAGAAGGAAATATAATGAAGAAATCTCTCTCTCCTCACACCTCACAGATGTACAATAATTCTCCCTCAAGAGTTCTCTCTCTCTCTCTATCAATTACAATCAACTCAATTACTGAATTGTACATGCTATGAGGATCTAACCCTACTATATAGTATACTACAACAATAGGGTTCATGATCCATGCATTTTCCACCCTTAGATCCACCTCTTAAATCAAAGGCTCAAATCTATTCTCCTAAAAATAGCAATTCTAGAAATGCACAGAAGTCAATGTCAGTCTGAAGATGACCAATGTTGGTCGATCCCTAACTAATGCTAATCAATCCCTAACCAATGTCAGTTGGTTCTGACTGATGCCAATTACTGTGTAAGCCCAACAACCTCCACATTAGCTCATTAGTGAAGCTTTTAGCTCCATAACTCAACAATCTCCCACTTGGAGATAAATAGCTACACCTGTACCTGTACAGTAACATCCTCTAAACATCTCTGGCTTGTTTCTCCCTCTTCAAGTTCAATATTGAAGACCAACAAAATTTGAATGAAGATTCAACTTCTCCTTTGTTATCAAATTTATTAACATATCAATAGGGTTCTTATCCATATGGATCTTTTCTAGCTTCAACTATCCATCCTCTAATACCTATCTAATGAAGTGGTACCTAAGCTGTATATGTTTAGTTCTTGAATGAAAGGCTAAATTCTTTTCCAAATGAATTGCACTTTGAATATCACTATATAATCTACAACTCTCTTTCTCCTTTCCCAACTCTTTCATAAACTGAGTCATCCAAATCATTTCCTTGCTAGCCTCTATGACTGTAATGTATTTTGCCTCTATAGTAGACAAGACAACAACCTTCTACAACTTTGAAATATGGCTAACCACCGTTCCACCAATAGTGAACACATATCCTATGGTGCTTCTCCTACCATCCAAGTCACTTGCCATATCTGAATCTACATGCCCATGTAGAGAAGTGTTTAACCTTCCATAGCATAAATGCCTACTACTGGTCCCTCTCAGATATCTGAGAATCCACTAAACTAATTTTCAGTGTTCCTTTCTTGGATTGGCCATAAACTTGCTAACAACTCCCACTGCTTGGGCAATATTTGGTCTAGTACATACCATTGCATACATCAAGCTCCCAACTACTGAATCATATGGAACTCTGCTCATGTACTCAACCTCATCATGTGATTTAGGGTACTATTCTTTGCTCAACTTGAAGTGTCCAGCCATAGGTGTGCTTACCGGTTTTGCATCTTGCATATTGAACCTCTCCAACACCTTATTCACATAATCCTCTTGAGACAAAATCAAACTATGATTTTTCATATCTCTCTTAATACTCATGCCAAGGATTTTCTTTGCTACTCCTAAATCCTTCATGGCAAATGTGTGAGCTAATTTTACCTTAAGCTCAGTAATTTCCTGCATGTGTGAACTTGCAACAAGCATATCATCTACATATAGTAACAAGATAATATAACTACCATTATCCAATCTATTAAAATAAACATAATGGTTAGATTGACATTTAATAAAGCCATGCTCTGTCATAAACATGTCAAACCTCAAATACCATTGTCTTGGAGCTTGCTTAAGACCATATAAGCTTTTCTTCAACCTGCACACAAGTTTCTCCTTACCTTTAAACTCAAAACCTTTCAGCTGATCCATATATATCTCTTCATCCAAATCTCCATGAAGAAATGTTGTCTTAACATCAAGCTAGTCAAGATGCAAATCCTTAATAGCAACTAAAGACAATACAGTCCAAATAGAAGTCATCTTTACTACAGGAGAAAAAATTTCACCAAAATCAATACCTAGTTTTTGTGTAAATCGCTTTACTACCAACCTAGCCTTATTTCTCATTTTTCCATTCTCTCCTTCCTTTAACCTATATATCCATTTGTTTTTCAGTGCTTTCTTTTCAACTGGAAACTCAACCAAATCCCACGTATGGTTCTCTTCCAAGGAATCAATTTCCTCATTCATGCCATGCTCCCACTGTTTCCTAGATTCTACCTGCATTGCCTCATCAAAACTTTCTAGTTTTCCACCATCAGTGAGCAACAAGTAGTATAAAGAAGGGGAATAATGAATTGGAGGTTTACTTACCCTTTCAGACCTCCTTTTGGGTGTTTGAGACTCATTTACAGCTTGTTGTCTGCCCAAATTTTATTTTGACAGTGACCGATCCTGGTCATCTTTGTTCAATATTAGTCTACACCCGATCGATGTCAATTCCTCCTGATTGATGCTGATTTATACCTGACCGACATCAATTTCCACCTGACTGACGTCTATCTCTATGTTTTTCTATGAGTGATGATTTTTACCCATGAGCTCATTTTGGATCATAACCTCTTCCAAATCAAGATTACCTTGCTTAGAATTATTTAACCTCTTGAGCTGATCACTACACATCACCTTCTCATTGAAAACTACATCACAGCTTCTAATAATTTTTTTAGTTTCTAAATTCCACAACTAGAATCCAAAATCTCCAAAACCATAACCAATGAAAGTGCACCGCATAGATTTAGCATCTAGCTTCTTTCTATTTTTTTTATCAATGTGCATAAAAGCTTCAGAACTAGAAACTCTAAGAAATGAAAGATCTACCTTTTTACCTATCCAAGCCTCTTCTAGAATTCCACCATCTAGTGTAGTAGAAGGTCCTTTGTTAATTAGGTAAATCACAGTATCTACAGCTTCTGCCCAAAACTATAAGTGCAAACCAACATGCAACCTCATACTCTGTGCACACTCTATTATTATTATGTTCATCCTTTCAGCAACTCCATTTTGCTGAGGTGTCCTTGGAACCATCCTTTCCCTATGTATTCCACTCATAGAATAGTAACTATTGAATTTATTGCTGTAGTACTCACCACCATTGTCAGATCTAAGGCACATCAATCTCAAACCTATTTCATTCTCAACCAAAGCTTTCCATTTTTTAAATGTGTAAAAAACATCAGATTTCCTCTTTATGCAATAAACCCATACCTTTCTTATAGCCTCATCAATGAAAGAAACATAATACTGTGATCCTCTAATAGAAGCTACTTGAGCTGGTCCCCACATGTCTGTGTGAATAAGCTCCAACTTATGCTTCTTCTTTGTTGACCCAGTTTTAAGAAACCTCACTTTCTTCTATTTCCCAAAAATACAATGCTCAAAAAAATCTAGATCTGTGCTTTTCAAATCTAAAAGCTTACCTTTTGACTTAAGAACATTCATTCCCTTCTCACTCATGTGACCAAGCCTACAGTGCCACAACTTTACATCTACATTTGAAGTAGATAAAACAAAAGAAAAATAATTAGTAATACAAGTAGATAGATAAAGTGTACCTACTTTCTTACTTATTGCTAATACAAGTGCACCCTTGTAAACTTTCCAAAATTCAGCTGTGAGAGTTACTGTGCAACCCTCATCACCTAGCTTTCCTAAAGAAATCAGATTCCTCTTCAGGATGGGTACATGCATGATATCCTTCAACACCCATGTGTTTCCATTCTATAAGTTTAGCTGCACTTTTCCTTTGCCAACAATTTTACAAGGCTCATCATCCCCTAAATAAACTTTTTCAAAATCTCCATGGACATAATCATTGAAAAATTCTCTATTTGGGGTTGCATGGAAAGAGGTACTAGAATCTAAAACCCATGATTCTACTTATTATCCAAAGAAAATATAAGAGCATCCTGTGCAACAATACCTGTAACTTTTGCTTCTTTATTACCTTCATGCTGATTTTCTTTGTTATCCTTCAACCAACAATCTTTCGTTGCATGCCCTTTCTTTCCATAATTCCATCAAGTTATTCTTCCATTTTTGGATTTGGATCTACTTTCCATCTTTGACCTTGATTTCCCTTGCTTGCCCTTCTCTCTTTGCCTTCCCCTGCTTTCAACACTTAAAGCATTACTTGATGTTTCCCTTGTGTTTTTCCTACAAATTTCTTCATTCAAGATTACACTAACAACATCATCAACTTTCAAGATATTTGAAGTAGATGAAGTATTACTAACTACCATTACCAAACTATGCCAACTTTCAGGTAAAGAGCATAAGATTAAGAGAGCCTTAATTTCATCATCAAAAACTACTTTGACTGAATTTAACTGATTTACTATTGTATGGAAATCATTAAGATGACTAGATATAGATCCACCTTCCTGCATTTTCAAATTAAATAATTGCTTTATAAGATATACCTTATTCGAAGCTGAGGGTTTTTCATATAAAATTTCCAAAGTATCCATTAACTCTATCGTTGTCTTTGCCTGTGATAAGTTGGAAAACATAGAAGCTGCCAGGCTCAACCTTATAGATCCAAGAGCCTTTCTATCAAGAACATTTCATTCTTCATCTTCCATATCTGTGGGCTTCCTTGAAACCCCACCCAATGGTAAATACAAATCTTTCTGATACATATAATCTTTAATTTGCATCTTCCATAATTGATAATTCTTGCCATTAAATTTCTCCATTATTAGTTTACTTTCTTCTGCCTTTGCTTTACTCCCACTCAATCAAAAACCCCTGTGAGTGAATTCTATAATCAACAAACACTAACACGCTCTGATACCAATTTTTAGGATCTTAGAGTACAATTGATTACTTTTGTATAAGCAACTAAACATGGAATTGAAACCAAAAATAATAAGTAACTAAAAATTAGAAATAACAAATAATAGGAGATACAAGAAATAACCAATCTATATTAAACTCTTCCAAAAGGAAATACAATGAAGAAATCTCTCTCTCCTCACACCTTGCAGATGTACAATAATTATCTCTCAAGAGTTCTCTCTCTCTATCAATTACAATCAACTCAATTACTGAATTGTACATGCTATGAGGATCTAACCCTACTATATAGTATACTAAAACACTAGGGTTCATGAGCCATGCATTTGTCACCCTTAGATCCACCTCTTAAATCAAAGGCTCAAATTTGTTCTCTTAAAAAAAGCAATTTTGGAAATGCACAAAAGTCAGTGTCAGTCTGAAGATGACCGATGCCGATCGACCCCTAATCGATGTCAGTCGACCCCTAACCAATGTCAATTGGTTCTAACTGATGCCAGTTATTGTGTAAGCCCAGAAACCTCCACATTAGCTCATTAGTGAAGCTTTTAGCTCCACAACTCAACAAACCATCGGTGTGTATATGTATTTGTTTCTTACTTTTTATTGATTTTTGTTTGTAAAAGGAGAACTGAGAGAAGAAGAGATAAAGGGTATGTACCTAGTAAATGTTGCACTCATTGATGACCAAACAAAGTGATAACTCCTTTAGCTAGGGAAGAATTACTTGAAAATCACACTTTATGAAAATGGATTAGTAAAAGGATAAGTGGGCTGCCTAGTGAAACACTAGTCCCAAGAAAAGAAGATGCTTCCTTAAATGGATGTTAGCACTTGTTTGACATTAAAGTTTATAAGTAAACAAGGAATAAAAAATGATATCTATGAAAATGATGGATATCAACAATATCTTATTCTATAACAAGATTAATGTGATCAAAGTAATCATTCCAAAATTATGTAGTTATATAAATATCTTCCTAAATTATAGCTACTTATTCATCCACATCTTCTTGATTTGGTAAGAAAATAATATCCCAAAGAGATAATTAAAATGTAATGTCACTTTGATAAATGAAGAAGGGTTATGGTACAATAGGAAGATCAAAAATGTTGTTAATCTCATGTGCTAATCTTGGTAAATTCATCTACTTGCAAAAAACAAACTATGGTCAAGTCTAGAGAGGTCATAAAAGGGGTTATGTCCAAGTCATAAGACTAAAAGAGGTCTGGTGGGGTGTAAATGAGGTCAAAATAACAAACTATTATTTTAAGTTGATAGTGATCATCGGTGGTTAGGGTGACCATCGCCAGTTAACCTAGCTAGTGATAGTTAGGTAACCGATGGTAGTTGTTATAATCACCAATGGTTATATCAACCAGCTACAGTTACCTATTGAAGACATTTTGTTGGAGTATTTGATGGTGAAAGAGTATCTAATGGATAGAGGGTATCACGTGGGTATTAAGAGTGGGGAAGATGACTCAGGTTGATTGATCAAGAGAAAATAATTAAGGAATAGTAGAAAATATTGAAATAAAGTAAAATACCCTTATTATGTTGAAAAACTGATATTTGAGTAGTGTAATAGTAATTAAGCCTTTGAGAATCATGTGGATAGAGTTTTAGGATGTTGGATACCTAAAAAAAGAAAATAAGAAATCTTGTATGAATAAATTTAGGGATCCATAATTCTCCCAAGAGTCTTGTATTTATAGCACAAAACTACTAAGGAGAGGGAAGCTTGAGGGAAAGTTGCTAAGATGGGAGGGGATGAAGTTTCCTATTTTTGTTAGTCTCAAAAAGATTGCATTAAGGAAAGTTTTCATTATGTAAGATGCTAATATCAAACAAAGTTGGAAATGATTTAAATGGTTAAGGTAAGTTTGGTTACCCCAACCATCGATGGTTAGGTTAACCATCGATGGTTACCCTAACTAGTGACGGTTGAGGGTGCCATGAGTAAATGGGTGAAAAGGTGATAAATGAAAGGATGTGTTTAAGGGAGGATTTTTCATGATGAAGTTATAAACTAATGCTAGTAGAATAGGTGGTCCACTAGACAAAGAGTCGATTAAGGGTCTAAAGTTGAAGATGACATCAAAAACTATCATTGTGTAGTTTTTAGGTGTCTACATTTTGTCCCTTTTTTGTGTAGATTTAAATAAGCTATAGAAAAAATAGATAGTTGGTCAAGGTATAGGTTTACTTGTCCTAAGTGTGGGAGGAGGAAGCAATCCCCCTCAAACTAGGATTTAATGAGATGGAGGGCCAATTGGGTCAAGGTTTGATAAATGGTAGAGGATATGTCATGAGGTGAGTGATAAAAAGTTAAGGCGGGACATTTGAGATGCAAACATGTGCACAAAATATAGTAAAGTGAGATATCCAAGATTGTGTAAAGATAAAGATTGTCATGTTCATAATAATAAGGTCAACTTCTAACATAAAGGACAAGGTAATTGGGCCCCAACATTGGTCATAACTGATCAAGTTAGTCTTATCAAGTCTCATAGATAGGGTTGGTGTTTACTCAGTTATCCACGGTATGAAGTGCACCTAAAAAAACATAAATGGTTTAGTTTCACATGAGGTGGAGCAAATACAAAATTTTAACATGGTAAAATTGGTTTGGGTAGTCAAAAGTACCAAGGAAATTTAATCATAAAGGTATACAAATAGGTTGGGTAAAACAAAGGCTAATATCGAGGTGGACATGGTTGAAGGGGTTGGTGGGTAAGGTAGGTTAGGTAATGGCTGAACTGACTCCTGATGTACTAGGAAAAAAGATGTTGCCTACATAGTCCCATGGATAATACATCCAATATGGACTTTAGGTCTAATTTATTTCTTAGTTAGGTGAAGGGATAAGTTTATTCCCAAATAGGTCATGGTGTGATATGTAAGGTATTGCTAAGTGGTAAAGAAGAAGGAGAAAAATAGTGTGGAAAAGAAAGGGATCCCTAAATGATGATGAGTAGTGAAAATTGATGACAGTTAGGTAATCATCATTGGTTGAGATAAAAAGGTATCAACTAATGATGGTTAGGGTCAACCATTGATGGTTGGCTAAAAAACCTAAAACTGTAGACAAAAATGTCAATGGGGGTCCATTTGGCTACCATTTACAAGTTGGATAATTATGATTTGTGGTTTCTGGGTGTTGGTATGAAGAAGATCCATGAGTGTTTTGGAGTTGTTGAGAGGATATTAGTGTGTGGGAGTGATAGTGGGGTTAGAATTGATGTTGGAGGGGATCCTGGACAAGTGGTGGGACATGGATTGAGGTGGTGCCATCGATCATGAAATGAGGTAGGGGGTTTCTTAACTTTGATAATGAATTTTAATAAGTGAATTTAAAAGTTAAACATAGAATGAAATAGGTGAAATTACAAGGAATTAGGGGTGTTTTTATTTGGAGGGTGAGGGTTTGTGCTATTTTTATGATTTGTGTGCAAAATTATATGTCATGGTGGGTGTATGAGGTATAGAGTGGTAGCTAGACATGTCTAATGGTGTTTAAAAATTGGTTTGAAGTGTATAAGGGGATGTAGGGTTTTAGCAGGAGGTCAAAAGGTTGAGGCTCACCACCTATGATCACCTAACAGTGACCATTGATGGTTGGAGCAGACTGATGCCGATTGACCTTGGGGGAAATGGCCCCAAAGATACCATCGATGGTTAAGGGGATCTATCAATGGTCAATTATATTGGGGATGGGAAAGGAGTTGGGATAGGAGTTGGGTTAGGAGATAGGATGGGGTGAGAGGGTTGAGATAGGAATTGGGAAGGTAGAATAAGACTTTTAGGAAAATAAATGTATTTAGAAAGAGGTAATAGTTAGAGATAAAATAAGTTAAAATAGGGTGTTGAAGGTACGAAATTGTATTGGTATAAGAATGCATAAAATAGTTATTACACATATAGGTATTAGTTAAAAATAAGTTACTTTTTGGATTTGTGATATGGCTATTTATTGTTACAAGCACAAGATCAGATCCAACTATGGGATCGAGTTCCTAAGATGTTTGCCAAGGTGAGGGATGCCATGTCTATAAAATACTAGTGCCACATGGAGGTAGTGGGTTTTGGAGTGATACACCACTACCAATGCCTGTTTAGAGATGATTTAATGATAGTTTCCCTCATTGAGAGATGGGATCTGGCAATTAATGCATCTTGGTGAATAATTAGAGAGATGAGTATCCTATTAGAGGATATTTAGAGGATTAAACAACTATCAATACAAAGGGATCTTATTTATCATTCAAAGAGTGATGAGATAGATGACCTGATGGGTTGGTTATATGAAGTGGATAGAGGTCACACATAGTTCCATGTAGGGGGACTTAGTATTAGGACTTTATATGAGAGGGCTCTAGATGAGAGACATCTCCTGATGATGATGTAGTTAGTGGTGACATATTTTATGTTATCAGATTCAGTAGGAGGGAGATATCCATGTATGTTTCTAGGGGTTTTGGTGAAGTTGATGTTTTTAAGGATTGTATTTGGATGGGGATAGGTATTGTTGGTTCATATTTATAGGGAGTTATGGGGTTTAAAATTTCAAAAGCATTATGGCATTAGTGTGGGATTTATTTTTCACTACTAGGCATATGAGCACATATGTGTGTTGAGACCATTAGGCTTGCCTATAGATACATATCTACCAATAGACTATAGGGTGAGGTTTTTGAGGTGGATGAGAGGAGGTGTGATCATAATAGTAGGTGATGTGATGAGGGATCTAGAGTGATTTTGAGGTGCATTGGAGAGTCTAGCACTAGGAGATGTAGTATAGAGGCCATATATGACTTGGCCTATATGGGATGGTTATAGGTGGCATACATTCACACTATAAAGATAGAGATGGGTATATGGTAGATGAGATGGCGAGATAGAGTGCATTCCTATGGAGAGAGTGAGATGATAGTTTGGACTCTAGTAGGGTTTTCCATTAGATTTTCCTCATTACAGGAGAGAGGATGCTGAGTATTTATTCCAGAGCCACAGCCTAAGGAGGTGGTATTAATTTATGAGGAGATACCAGATAGGGTGAGAGATGATGTCAATGTTACTGTAGATTATCCAACATGGTTTTAGATTAGATATGCATCAGTATGTTTTGGTTAGGGAGATGGAGGCTAAATGCCTATAGATGTTGACCCAATATGAGTAATAGTAGCAGGTGACCTATAGGTAGTGGCAACATTGGTGGCAACATAGGCTGAGATAGCTATGTTACAGGGGTAGATTGCCACTCTTAAGGGGCAAGTAGGTGGTGTGAATTTAGAGAGAAATCAAGCCTAGGCCTAGGTTACTGCTTTATAGGGTCAGGTCGTCATGTTATATGGACAAGTTATGGCATTGACTAGTGAGCGAGACCAAGCTAGAGTTTCACTTGATTTAGTGACACAAGAGAGACATTCTCTATGATGTGTAAGTGGAAGGGAAATGGTGCCATTGAGTTTTGTGACATAGGCTAGATATTTAGTAGCCATTTAAGAGTTGTATTATTACAAGGGCATTATGTTATCAAAATGTCCTAATGAGCCATGATGGGGAAAATATCATGTTAGATCAGTAGGTGGAGTAGTAATTATAGTCCTAGGTCAATGGGTGATGATAGCAGGTTAGCTGATAGGGCCTCTATTTAGGATAGGTATAGGTATAGGTGCTAATGTTTTTGGTTTGCATGGTCTTGGGTCATTAACATAGATTTTATGTGATGTATTTTGATATTTTGATATCAGCCTACATGTTGAGATGTGATATGTATTTATGATAAGGGATATGTACATGTATTGACACTTATCGATGTGTGTGTGTGTGTGTGTGTGTGTGTGTGTGTGTGTGTGTGTGTGTGTGTGTGTGTGTGTGTGTGTGTGTGTGTGTGTGTGTGTGTGTGTGTGTGTGTGTGTGTGTGTGTGTGTGTGTGTGTGTGATTTTGTTTATTGTAATGTGTTATGGCTTCATGGATCTTTATATTTTGAAAATGATTTAAGGTTAATATTTATACATGATGACTTATGAGGTTGATCATAATTTGGTATAACATATCTTAGATTTGTGGTTTTGATTTATGTTATGATGTTGCTAATGTTGTTAATGTGATGAGGTTATTGATTATGATTTTATTATTTTAATTATGAACAGACTTTTATCAAAAATATTTATTATGATGTAGACTATGATGAGGTGATGATCATGTTATGTTATGTTATGTTATGTTAATGTTATTGGCTATATTGTTTGTGAATAAAATTAAATGTTGAGGTGTATGATGAGGAAAGTTATAAGATAATGTTAATGAAAAGGAAACATTCACTTGTTTTGGATAAGATAAGGACATATGGTTTTATTGATAGTGATAACCTAACAATAATAGTCTATAGATGGATTGACTCAATGAATAGAAACCCATCGAATGCTTTGCAAGAGCATGTTTCATTAAGAAAATGTGTATCTTGACCACTTCATGCCAAGTAAGTTCATAGTTCCTTAGATGTGAGGAGGATGATAGGGAAGGCTGTAAATGTGGGAGTGTAATCATTATCTTTCATAGGTGACCAAAGAACTCTTAGTAGATAAGTCCATGCCTTTTGCATTTTTGATTAAATGGGTAGACTGATCAATGTAAGAAGCCTACTCATGCAATATATTAGATTTGATTATGGCTTAAGTGAGATAAATAGGTAAATTGATTGATATGGGAAGTATATAAATGGTTGATATAAAATCTGGTTGTGGCTTACTTATTGATTTTGCCTTTTGTTATTGATTTTAAAGTTATTGAAGCTAATCAATATGAAAATTTTCTTTTGAATATTGTTTAGCCATCCTTGAAGGGAGTGGTCTAAGATTTTAATGTATATAGTCATCCTTCAAGGGAGTGGTCTATTTTTTAAGTAACTTTTGAATTGAGGAGATATCTATCCTTTGAAGGTGAAATCTATCATTTATTTGGATATATGGATATGTTTTAATACTAAAATTTGATGTGGACATGTCTAGTGAGGTTCTAAAGGTCTACCTATGTAGGAGCAAGGCATATGCATAGAAGGTTAGTTGTAGAAAGTGGTTTTGAGAAATAATTGATCATGGGATTCCATCTAATAAAAGATGAAAAGTATCTATGATAAAAAAATTATGGGTAGAACTGGGGTACCCATACTTATGATGGAGCTATAACTATGACAAAGAAATCACATGGTTCTATATAATCAATCGATCTCAAAAGGGATAGAAAGAGAATGAGGTGGAAAAGGGTTAATGATCCAATAAAACAAGTTTAAGTTAGACACAAAAGTGTATTTGATCCTTGCTTTAATAATGAAAGAGATGCAAATGTGAAGCATTAATAGGTTTAGGTTTGGGTTTGCCTTCTAGAGAAGACAAGTGATAAGTATTTGATCCATACTTATGGGTTATAATGTAAGGTCCTAACCAGTTAAAAGTAAACTTGTTCCTTTTGTTCTTTTCAAGTCTGTGACGTGTTGGTTTTCCTTAAGGATAAGATCTCTGATGTTGAACTCCCATATTTTCATATTTTTATTATATGCTCATTTGACACAATCTTGATAAATACAGAGGTGATTAAGGGAAACGAGGTCATGTTCATCAAAGATCTCTAAATATGCTAAGCATTTTTGATGATAGTCACTTTCAAAAATAATCTCATGCAAGGATATGCAAAGAGATGGAATTTGGAATTTAAGAGGTATAACTATCTTGGCTCCAAAGATAAGAGAAAATAGTGTATCCCCTATATAAGTTTGGATAGTAATGTGATAATCCCATAAAGAAAATGGGATATGGAGATGTCAATCCTTACAAGAAGCATTGACTACCTTGGTGAACATTTTGATGAGAGTTTTGTTGGAAGATTTAGCTTTCCCATTGGCTTGTAGATGATAAGGGGAAGAAAACCTTAAGTCAATGCCAAAATCCTTACAAAGTTCTTGGACCTTTTTATTCTTGAAGGATTTTCCATTGTCAGTGATGATTTTATGAGGGACACCAAAGTGGTAGATGATGTGATGGGTAATGAAATAAATGATTTTTTAGCTTTGATTGAGATTAATAGAATGGGTTCGACCCATTTGGTGAAATATTCCATGGTATTGATGATATCTTGGTGACATTGAGAGGAATGAGTATTGATTTCTCTAATTAAAACAAGACCCCATTACGAGAAGGGCCAATAATCTTCTAATACTTGGAGACCATGAGGAGGTGCATGATGGACATTAGCATGTTGTTTACATTTGATGCATTTATTGGCATAGTCACAAGAAGTTTGATTAAGTTTAGGTAAATAATAGCCCAGGCAAAGATTACATTCTACAATAGCCAAACAACTGAAATGTCCTCCATAGATGCCATCATGTGCTTCCGTAATAGCGTGAACGGCTTCATTGCTATAAAGAAAACAAAGGAGGACATCAAATCCTCATTTATAAATATTATCCCCTAGTATTAAGTACCAAGAGGTGATTTTAATGAAAGATCTAAGAGCATTTCTTGAAAGATTAGATAAAAGGATACCAACATTTAGGTAGTCAAAGGTTTGGTCATACCAAATGTCTACATGTGATGTTTCCACATATAAAATGGTAGGACGATTGAGACTAAAGTAATATAGGGTGAAAAAGTAGTGTATGGTGACAAATAGCTTAGATTCAATAGTTTGGGATAGAATTTGGGACACAAGGGAAGCCATTATGTTTGTAAATTTATTTATAGAGTGAGTGACTGATTAGATGGTATAATGGTTAAATGATGCTAATAGTTTGTTAGCAAGTTGTTTATATTTTACAAGAACATAATTTTTACATTGATAGGTTCCTGTGACTTGGTTGATAATAAGTTGAGAATCTCTTAAGACACGTATAGTTTTGATTCCTAAAGCTAGGTTAATTTGGAGACCTATGATCAAGGCCTCGTATTTAGCTATATTATTGGTGCATTCAAAATCAAGGTTGAAAGAAAGAGGGAGAGGTTATTAATTAATGGTAATGAGGAATATTTTAGCACCCCCACCATTTTGACATTTGGAACCATAAAAATATATAGTCATTTGATAGGTGGGTTCTTCTGAAGAAAGAGTAGCTATAGACTCATTTGGAAAGGAAAAAAGAGGAGTTTGATTATCAAGGAAAGGGGATTTAGATAATTGGTTTGAAATGACCTATCTTTTAATGGAATTTTTTAGAATAAAATCAAGATTGAACTTAGCTAAAAACATAAGCCACTTAGCCATACATTGGTTATGATATGGCTTAGAGTGCATATACTCGAGGGGGTCAGTGTTGGTAAGAACATAAGTTTTGTGGTTAAGAAGATAGTGACGAAGTTTAGAGAAAGAAAAAAATAGGGAAAGGTAGTTTTTTCTAGATGGGTCTATCAGGTTTCATAGTCAATGAGAGTGTGACTGATGTAATAAATAACCTATTCCTTATGTTGGTCATTATGATGAGTGAGCATGGCTCTCAAGGAATTATCAGTGGTAGATATGTATAAATAAAAGGGTTGATCTTCCTTTGGGGGAATAAGGATAGGTGGAAAAAGAAGATATTCCTTGATTGCATCAAAGGCTTGTTCACACTCCTTGGTCCATTTAAAGGATGTATCTTTTTTTAGGAGGTGGTGAAAGGGTTGACAACAATTGGATAGTTTGGAGATAAAATGATGGATTGAATGAAGTTTGCCTTATAGGATACAAAGTTTTGTTAAGTTAATAGGAGGCATTTATAGAATTTCCCTAACTTTTATGGGGTCTATTTCTATTCCAAAAAGGGAAACAATGAAGCCCAAAAGTTTTCTTGATAAGAAACTGAAGATGCATTTCTTTGGATTGAGCCTGACATGATAATGGCTAAAATGGTGAGGTGATCTTGGTGATGTTTAGATTTTCTAAGAAAACAATCAACATAGTTTTTTATTATTATATGAATGAGGTCATGAAAAATGTAGGTCATGGCTCACTGATATGTGGCTCCTACATTTTATAAGGCAAAAGACATGACACAATATTAGAAAGTTCCCCATGGGGTGATAAAATATGTGTTATGTTGATCTTGGGGGGCAATCAAGATTTGGTTATATCCTAAAAATCCATCGATGAGGGATAACATTTCATGGATAGTGGTAAGATCAACCAGTTAGTCAATGTTAGGTAGGGGAATGTCATCTTTGGGGCATGCAAGGTTAAGATCCCAGAAATCCACATAAAGGTGGAGTCCCCCAGTGGGTTTGGTGACAAGAACAATGTTACAGACCCATTGTGGATAGTCAATGGGTTGAATAAAATTAGCAAATAGAAGGAATTTACATTATTTGATAAGAGCTATATAGCGATGGATTCAATGAATTTTTTTCTAGACTAGCTTAACTTTGGGATGGCTGATGATTTTATGAAGGGTAATGGATGGGTCAATACCAGGAATATCTTGATAAGACCAAGCAAATTCTATGACATGATCATAGAGGAAGGCTATATAGTTTCTTTATTCCTTAAGAGTTAAGGATTGGCCAATCTTAATAATATGAGGGTTCTCCTGAGTACCAGATTAACATTTGTGGTTGATTCATTTAGCATTATTTGCTTTTTAGGAGGGAGGGATTTTTGAAGAGAAGATTCCTCTGCACCTAGATAGGTAAGAATAGATTTGTCATCTTGACATTGGATGGTGTTAAATGGTGGGAGAATCATGCATGATCATTTTAGGGTGGATGAGAGGAATGGTTTTAGTTTGACCTTCTTGTTGATAGGTTAGGGGACCTAAATTGATGATGTTGATAAAAAAATAGGTGGGATATTTTCATTGTCTTCAAATGGAGTTGGTGAGGGTAGAGGCTCTTCAAATTGGAAATATGAAGTTGATAAGGGTAGAATTTCCTTGAATGGGAGAGGTGAAGTTGTTGGTTCCCCAAATGGGAGAGGTGGAATTGGTGAGATTGGTAGTTCTCCAAATGAGAGAGGTGGGATTGGTGAGGTTGGTTTGGGCTCTTCTAGGGGAACATACCCTAGGCCAAAGAACTCACAAGGTTTCTAAGTTTTGATAGCATAAAGTTCATAGGGTCCTTGTTCACAGAGGCCAAACCCAAACCCTTTCCAAGAACATCAATAAAGGTACATTTGGGCAAAGGTCAAGTTGCTAAGATAGCAAAAGTTGAAATTGAATGACTAGATACAAGGCATGGTGGTGGGAGAAAGAAATGGTTTATCAAGTACCGCATAGATAAAATATGTTCTATTATTAGGAAGACCAAAGGGGACAAGGGTACCAATGTTGGGATCATAATATGGATCATTCTAAAGGTTCTCGAATTCATGTGGAGAGGGAAAAGTGTCAAAATATAAAATTTAATATTCCACAAGTGTAATTCATTAGAATGTGGATTATAAGGGGTGCTCAACTGGGATTTGTGATTAAGGAATAGTTTAACTAGTGGATGCTTCACCATTGTTGAAAATATAAGTGTTGGTGTGTTGGTTTGATGTGGTGGTTTAACTAGTGGTTGGTTGTGAAGAGGGTGAAGGTGAAATAAGAACATCATTGGGTTGATATGTCATATTACAAGAAGCAAAGGGACTTGGATCAGCTTTAATTGTAATGACTTGTCCCTCATATTCAAACTTGATGCATCGTTGAAGGGTAGAAGGGATGCATGCCATAGCACAGATCCAAGGGTGACCAAGTAACACATTATAATAAAATTCACCCTCTACAATTTAAAATAGCTCAAGAATGGTTCAACGCCCCAAGTGACTGTGGAGAATAACTATCCCCAGAGTATTGGCCAAGGTGTCATTAAATGATCAGAAACATGATGTTTTTAGGTAGTTAAAGTTGATCATAGGCATGGGATGAGATGATATTGATACTCTCTCACCCATCAATCATGAAACTTTTGACATTTTTATGATTAATGGATGTTATGATAAAAAGAGGGGGATCAGGATGTTCACTATGATATGGTGGGATTTTAGGCTCTTGAAAGGTGACACTGGCAATGTGTTGGATAGCTCTAATCAAAGATGCAAGAGGTTGGAGATCATCTGGTTGAACCTCTATGGAATGTATTAATTTGCTTAAATCTTGATGATGTTGAGGTGAGGTGCTAATTAAGTCATAAATACTCATTTTGACAAGCATTTGGTGAAGTTATTTTATCACCAGGCATTGGATGAATGAAGGTGTATTGGAAGATAAAGGGGCTCCCAAAATGGATACTTTAGGCTTTGATGTTTGTGAAGGTGAAGGTGTAGTATTTTGGGTTTGGTTGGTTGGTTGAGGAGTTGAAGGGTAAGCCCATGGAATGGTGGCCTTGGCTTTGTCCTTTTCATTTTGTTAGACTACTTTATCCTTGTCCTTATGTTGGGCTCTAAATCAAGTTACCATATGAATGTATGGATAAGATGAATATTTACTTTATTTGGTTCCTCTATTTCACTCCTTGGTAGGAGTAGAGAAGGAGATGATTGGTAGGAGGATTGGATAGGTGGTAAAAGAGGCAAAGGGCTTAAATAAGGTTCATCCAATAGATCATCTTCTTTAAAAGGCCATGAATGATAGTTTGGAGAGATTTATAGTTATTTGTATCATGCCTATGGGTTCTATGGTAAAGAAAAATTAGATTATCATTGAACTAGGTTGGCTTGTGGTGAGTGGGGTCAAAGGGATTGATGGGGGGGTAAGTTAGTGGTAGAATCATGTAGGAGCCTTTGTAATATAGTTGTATAAGACTCTAGAAGGATTTTGGAGATGGTAGAGTTTTGGTTTTTGGTTTATGTTCCTTGTTGGGTAAGAGATTTTTAACAAGAGTTATGGTTAGTAGAGTAAGCCTTGCTGAAGGTTTAGAATGAATTGGCTTAGTTATAAATTGGTTTAGGAATTGGGGGTCTAGATGATGAGGGTTTAATAGATGGGAAGGTGGATGGGGAAAGGTTGGCAAGGAATGATGTTGAACTAGGAGATGAGCTTGTTATAGGTAGAGAAAAGGGAGATGGGTTTTTGGAAGAAGAGTAGGTTACATGAATGGTGGAAGGATGTTGTCCCAAAATAGAAGGTAAAGGTGAAGGAGATGGTATAGTTCTTGATTGGATTTGAGGTCTAGGCAATTCTTCCTTCTTAATGGGATTAATTGGACTAGGTTTTGGTTGGATTGGTGTGGTTAGATCTGGTTTCAAAGGAGGGTGAGAGAGATTTGGCATGGGAGGGATCCCCAAGGTCTTGATTGGCTTGGTAAAAGAAACATAGGGTGATTTAGTAATTTTATATAGGGGTAATTGAGGTGGTTCATTGGTAACTTTAGGAGGAATAGTTGATGGAATTGTAACAACAAGCTAAAGAGTGGATTCTAGTGAAGTAGAAGGTTTAATCTTATTTTGATACAGGAGTCTAAGCTAATGCCAAAAGGTGGATTTATCAAAGTTAGGTTGGGAGGTGAATTCCAAACTTTGAATTGGCTGAGAGAAGGGTTTATAAACAAGAATTGTTCCTTGATCATTAGGTTCAAAGTGTAAACCCTTTGGGGATGAATATGGAGTGGTTTTAGTGTTTTTATCCTTGGTGGAAGGTTACAAATGTAATGGTTGGGTAGATAAGGGTATTATCTCTTTGGAAATGGATTTTAAGGAAGATAGGGATGATTATACAATTAGTGCGGTAAGGGTAATGGTTTTAGGTATAAGGGTTGGTTTAGATTCCTCCTTGATTTGGTTGTCTAAAGGAATAAGTGGGTTTTGGAGTTGGATTGGAGGAGTGAATGAAATGGTCGATGGAGTGACCATCTCCTTAGGTGTTTCCACCATAGGAGGGGTGGGTGAAACCATGGTTTCATCCAAGAAAGTGGCAAAGATTATTACTTCCTTCATTTGGGCATTTGAAGGGATTGGTGGCAGGTGGTTCTCTTTGATTTGGGTGATAGAGGTAATAACCTCTTCAACAATGGGCACATTACTGATTACATGTGCCTCATGTGAATTAGAGGATTTAGGTTGGTTTTCATGATGTTGGGTTGAAGGTGGGTTGTTTGGAAATGGTTTAAAAAAAATCAAGAGATTGGTTTGAAGGAGCATTTGGGTAGTCAAACATAATCTCCCCCTTATCAATTAGGTCCTGGACAATGCTTTTAAAATTATTACATCTATCAATATCATGTTGGGGTTCAACCAACAATATGATTACACTTATGAAAGCAATAAACCGTGGAATTAAATCAGATAGATAAGTAACTAGAATGATAAATAACAAGAATAAGAGATACAAGAAACCACCCTGAAAACTTGTATTAAACTCTTTACAGAAGGAATATAATTGAAGAAACTTCTTTCTTCCACACCTCTCTCAGATGTACAAGATCTCTCTCTAGATCTCTATCCCTCAAGAGCTCTCTCTCTCAAGTACAATAAACTCTAATAACCTGGATTGATTCACCTATACAATTCTGTACTGTTCTTCAACATTCATTACAATGAACTACAATAAGCTAAGAAGATCTAATTCTACATATAGAATTAGGAGACTTGAACATGCACTTACAACCAACAGTTAAGCCTCTTGAACAAGGGCTCTAAAAAATAGTCTTATTAATAATAGAGACGCAGACTTAAGACTACAACTTAAACTCATCATGCAAACACTCGGTTCTGTCCTCAAAAATAGCTTTCTGGATGCACAAGTAACTGACACTAGTTCCTACCTACTTGCCTGTGACCGACGTCGACTAATCTCTTGCCAACACCGACGTCTCTTAAACTGCACCTGACCGATGTCGGTCACTCCTGACCGATGTCGGTGACTGTGTAAACTTGCAACTTTGGTAATGCACTCCTTGGTGAACCTTTTAGGCTCCACACCTTAACAATCTCCCACTTGGAGATAAACAGCTGCACCAGTACCTATACAACAACATCTTCTAACTCTTCCATCTTCAACTCAATCATGAAGACCAACAAGAGTTGAATGAAGATTCAACTTCTCCTTTGTAACCAGCTTGGTTAACATATCAGCAAGATTCTTATTTGTATGGATCTTCTCCAGCTTCAACTCACCATCTTCCAATACCTATCTTATGAAGTGGTACCTAAGCTGTATATGCTCTGTTCTTGAATGAAAGGTTGAATTCTTAGCCAAATGAATTGCACTGTAACTATCACTATATAATATGCAACTCTCTTGCTCCCTTCCAAGCTCTTCCATGAACCGTGTCACCTATATCATCTCTTTGCTAGCCTCTGTGACTGCAATATACTCTGCTTCTGTAGTTGACAAGGCAACAACCTTTTAGAAATTTGATATCCAGCTAATCACCGTTACACCAATAGTGAAAACATAACCTGTGGTGCTCCTCCTGCCATCCAAATCACCTGCCATATCTGAATCTACATAACCATGTAGAGAAGTATCTGAACCTCCATAGCACAAATGCCTACTGCTGGTTCCTCTCAGATATCTAAGGATCCACTAAACTACTTTCCAATGTTCCTTTCCTGGATTGGCCATATACTTACTTACAACTCCCACTGCTTGGGCAATATTCTGTCTAGTACAAACCATTGCATACATTAAACTCCCTACTGTGGAAGAATATGGAACCTTACTCATGTACTCTACCTCATCATGTGAATTAGGACATTGTTCTTTACTCAACTTAAAATGTCCAGCCAAAGGTGTGCTTACCAGTTTAACATCCTGCATATTGAACCATTTCAACACCTTGTTCACATAATCCTCTTGAGACAAAATCAACCTGTGATTTTTCCTGTTTCTCTTAATGCTCATGCCAAGGATTTTCTTTGTTGCTCCTAAATCCTTCATGGTAAATGTTTGAGCTAATTTCACCTTAAGCTCAGAGATATCCTGCATGTGTGATCCTACAACTAGCATATCATCTGCATACAACAATAGAATAATATATCTACCATTATCCAATCTCTTAAAATACACACAATGGTTAGATTGACACCTACATAGCCATGCTCAGTCATAAACTTGTCAAATCTCAAATACCACTATCTAGGAGCTTGCTTGAGGCCATACAAGCTTTTATTCAATCTGCACACTAACTTCTCCTTACCTTTGACCTCAAATCCTTCTGGCTGTTCCATATATATTTCCTCATCCAAATCTCCATGAAGAAACACTGTCTTAACATCTAGCTGCTCAAGATGCAAATCCTCAATAGCAACCAAAGACAGTAAAATCCATATAGAAGTCATTTTAACAACAGGAGAAAAAATCTCACCAAAATCAATACCTAGCTTTTGTGCAAATCCTTTCACTACCAACCTGGCCTTATATCTCATCTGTCCATTCTCACCTTCCTTCAACCTGTAAGTCCATCTATTCTTCAGTGCCCTCTTACCTGCTGGCAATTCAACCAAATCCCATGTTTGGTTCTCTCTTAAGGACTCCATTTCCTCAACCATGCCACGCTCCCACTGACTCTTGGACTCCACCTCTATTGCTTCTTCAAAACTCTCTAGTTCTCCACCATTGATAAGAAATAAATAGAATAGTGAAGGGGAATATTGAATTGGAGGCTTACTTACCCTTTTTGACCTCCTAATGGGCATCTGAGACTCATTCATAACACGTTGTCCACCCAAATTCTCTAACAGTGATCAACCTCGGTCACCTCCAGGCCTATTACAGGCCAACATCGGTTCTTCCTAACTGAAGTCAGTGCCTATCCTACCGACATTAGTCTTTGTATGACCAACATCAGTTTCTGTCCTGCCAATGCCGGTTCCTGCCCTGCTGATGTCGGTCTTTGTGTTTTCCTGCAAGTGATTATTTCTTTTTCTCGCGAGCTCATATTGGACCGTCATCTCGTCTAATTCTCCATTACTCTGCCCAGATTGATTCAGCTTCTTCAGCTGATCACTATACATCACTTTTTCATTGAAAATAACATCACGGATCCTAATTATCTTATTAGTTCCTAGATTCCAAAATCTGAAACCAAAATCATCTGAGCCATAGCTAATAAATGTGCACCTCATAGACTTATCATCCAGCTTCTTTCTATTTTCCTTATCAACATGCACAAAGGCTTCACAACCAAAAACTTTAAGAAAAGAGAGATCTACCTTTTTACTTGTCCATGCCTCTTCTAGAATTCCACCATCCAGAGCTGTAGAGGGTCCTCTATTAATCAGGTACACTGCAGTGTCAACAGCTTCTACCCAAAACTCTAAGGGCAAACCAACATGCAATCTCATACATCTTTCACACTCCATAATTGTTCTATTCATCCTTTCAGCAATACCATTCTGCTAAGGTGTCCTTGGAACCGTCCTTTACCTGCGGATTCCATGCATATAACAATACCAGTTGAACTTATAGCTGCAAAACTCACCACCATTTTTAGATCTCAGGCACTTTAATTTTCTACCTGTTTCATTCTCAACCATAGCTTTCCAAATCTTAAAAGTCTCAAATACATCAAATTTCTTTTTAATATAATAGATCCATACCTTTTTTGTAGCATCATCTATGAATGAAACATAGTACTATGATCCTTCAATAGAAGCTACCTGAGCTGGTCCCCACACGTCTATGTGAACAAGCTGCAACTTATGCTTCTTCTTTGTTGACCCAGTCTTGAGAAAACTCACTCTCTTCTATTTTCCAAAAACACAGTGCTCACAAAAATCTAGATCTATGCTTTTCAAATCTAAAAGCTTACCTTTAGACTTAAGAATTGACATTCCCTTCTCACTCATGTGGCCAAGCCTTGAGTGCCACAATTTTGCATCCACATCTGAAGTAGATAATACAGAAGGAGAATTGTTAGTAACACAATTACATAAATAGAGAGTACCTACTCTCTTACCTCTGGCCATTACAAGTGCACCCTTGGTCACCTTCCAAGATTCTACTGTGAGAGTTACTGTACAACCTTCATCCCCTAACTTTCCTACAAAAATCAAAATTCTCTTCAAGCTAGGAACATGCATAACATCTCTCAACACCCATGTGTTGCCATTCTGCATTTTCAGCTGCACTTTACCTTTTCCAATAATTTTATAAGGCTCATCATCCCCTAAATACACTATTCCAAAATCTCCATGGATATAGTCACTAAAATATTCTCTATTAGGGGTAGCATGAAAAGATGCACCAGAATCTAAAACCCAAGATTCTATATTATTATGCAAAAAGAATATTATAGCATCTTGTGCAATACCTGCCACCTTTGCTTCTTCTTTTCCTTCGTGTTGATTGTCCTCCTTAGGCTTTGACCAGCAATCTTTGCTTATGTGCCCCATCTTTCCACAATTCCAGCATTGTGGCTTCCTACCATTTCTGGATTTGGATCTACCTCTCACCTTAGACTTAGATCTTGATCTCCCTTTCTTGCTCTTCTCTTTTTGCCTCCCCCTTCTCTCAAAACTTAAAGCATTCCCTGATGTTTCCTCTATGCTTTTCCTGTGAATTTCCTCATTCAAGATAACACTAACAACATCCTCTACTTTTAAAATATTTGATGCAGATGCAGTATTACTAACTGCCATTACTAAGCTATGCCAGCTTTCAGGCAAAGAACATAATATTAAAAGAGCTTTTATTTCATCATCAAATATTATTTTGACTGAACTTAATTGATTTACAATTCCATGGAAATCATTCAGGTGATTAGATACAGATCCACCTTCCTGCATATGCAAATTAAATAGTTGCTTCATAAGATATACCTTATTAGAAGCTGAGGGTTTTTCATACAAATTTGCTAAAGTAGTCATCAACTCTACCGTTGTTTTTGCTTGTGACAAATTAGATATCATAGTAGATGCTAGACTCAGTCTTATAGACCCCAGAGCCTTTCTATCAAGAACTTCCCATTCTTCATCATCCATGTCTGTGGGCTTCTTTGCAATCCCATCTAATGGTAAGTATAGATCTTTCTGATACAGATAGTCCTCTATTTGCATTCTCTAATGTTGATAATTTTTGCCATTGAACTTCTCCATTCTTAGTTTACTTTCTTCTACCATTGCTTCTCCCACTCAAATAGAAATCCCTACAAAAACCCCTGTGAGTAACCTGTAATCAATACACACTACACAGATCTGAACCACCTGTTAGTGAACCTGAGCTCTGATACCAAATATTGGATATCAAGATCTAAACCTACAACCAAGGCTCTGATACCACTTTTTGGGGATCAACCAACAATATGATTACACTTATGAAAGCAATAAACCATGGAATTAAATCAGATAGATAAGTAACTAGAATGATAAATAACAAGAACAAGAGATACAAGAAACCACCCTAAAAACTTGTATTAAATTCTTTACAGAAGGAATACAATTGAAGAAACTTCTTTCTTCCACACCTCTCTCAGATGTACAAGATCTCTCTCTAGATCTTTATCCCTCAAGAGCTCTCTCTCTCAAGTACAATCAACTCCAACAACCTGGATTGATTCGCCTATACAATTTTGTACTGTTCTTCAACATTCATTACAATGAACTACAATAAGCTAAGAAGATCTAATTCTACATATAGAATTAGGAGACTTGAGCATGCACTTACAACCAACAATTAAGCCTCTTAAACAAGGGCTCTAAAAAACAATCTTACTAATAATAGAGATGCGAAATTAAGACTAAAACTTAAACTCATCATGCAAACACTCGGTTCTGTCCTCAGAAATAGCTTTCTAGATGCACAGGTAATCGACAATAGTTCCTGCCTGCTTGCCTATGATCGACGTCGGCCGATCTCTTATCGATGCCTGTGTTTCTTGAACTACACCTGACTGACATCGGTCGCTCCTGACCGACACCGGTGACTATGTAAACCTGCAACTTTGATAATGTGCTCCTTGGTGAAGCATTTAGGCTCCACACCTTAACATATCATGTCCAACAACTTGATGATATTCACAATGATCAATCTCATTGTACCACTCGAGAAGGAGGAGAGAAGTATCAAATTGTTAAAGGGGTTTGATGGGTGGAAGTTGGATTAGATTAGTTTTAAGTAGTTTATCCAAAATTGATGTATAGGATTCCCCAATTAGGGTGAATGGTTTTGAAGGAACCTAGGTTTCGGTATGGTTTTGGCGATTAGAAGGATTATTAGTTTGAGGGGTTTGGTTGACAATTGGAAGAGATGCAGTTTTAAGAATGATTGAATGTGCTAACACTTTTGCTTTAGAATTGGCTAGGTTTGTGGTTTTGGTGGAGGATGACTCAGTGGATTTGAAATTATCATTTTTAATTTAAAGATTCAACTTCCCTTCATCAATAACATAGTTTTCCAGTTTACAAGCCATAGTAAAAGCTTCATCAAAGGTCCTAAAGGTTTGGACTTAGAGAGTTGGGACAATGTGTTTAACACAACCTTGAGAAAATAATTAGATTAATTTGGGTTGGGGTAATGGGAAAGTGAGTTGATTTATGATACCTCTCCATCTATCAATGAAATCAACAATGGAATTATCTTCAAACTATTTGATGGAGTATAGGTCTGTAATAGAAACCTTTTTAGATATGTTTATAGAAAAGTGTTCCAAAATTTTTGTGCCAATTGAGAGAAAGAAAAGATAGAATGAGTGGGAAAATCACTATACCAGTCAAAGGTATCCCCAAATAATGACATGGGAAAGGTTCAAAGAAGAAGAATGTCATCATAAGCGATTAAATAACACACATGTTAGAATGCTCTTAAGTTTGTTGAGGGTCCTCTTTACCTTAGAATTTATAAAATTTGGGAAACTACCATTGAGAAGGGTAAGCATGAATAGGTACAGAGGGGTGGATAAGCTCATTACAAATTTGGTTGTAAGATAAAATATTGGTTGAGGCAGAGATGGATGACTCCAAACTAGTCATTTTATCCATGAGTATTTTTATTAGGTCAGGATGGGGTTGAGAAACCACATAATTAAGAGATATATTTTGTTGAGGTTATTTCATGGCAATGTATGAATAGGCAATAGATGGCACTGACAAAGCCACATACTAATAGGTGGTGCCAAGAGGTTGAGATGGTGGCACATAAGAATTGATTGGCATAAAAGGTTGGGTGGTGGTCAGATG
Source organism: Torreya grandis (assembly GCA_037957365.1). Lineage (NCBI taxonomy): Eukaryota > Viridiplantae > Streptophyta > Pinopsida > Cupressales > Taxaceae > Torreya > Torreya grandis. The sequence continues at coordinate 822,466 of JARHVA010002892.1, read as the reverse complement.
TACCCTTCTGGGTTAGGGGCATATTGGTAAGTTGTCATAGGCACTTGTTAAGGAAAATATGTGTTTGGTATGCCTGAGGTAGGAGGAAGTTGGGAAGGTTGAGTTTGGGTGGTTACCCTAATGCTAATTGGAGGAAGGTTTTGAGGTATCGAGAGATCTAGGTTTGAAGTGAAACTATGGTCAAAGGATGGGATGAAACTAAAGGGAATATAAAAGCCAAAGTTGAAGATAAATCCATAATATATGGGGTTTAAGTAACTAATGGTAAGGTTGAATCCCTATGGGGTGTAACTGGTGGTGTTTGGTTGGGTGATGGAAGGTTAGTTTGGGTTTGGGTGGATGGGATGTTGGAAGAAATCTAAGTTAATGTTTGGGTTGAAGAGTTTCCTACTATGAGGTGAGATGGCATACCAAGAGAAAGTTTAAAAGAAGGAAATGAAGATGGGGGGGTATGATGAGGCAAGGTGTTGAGGTAATATTGCAAGGCAACTGTATTGTTGTCAAGAAAGGTGGTGAAGTCTAGATCTCCTTCAGATATAGTTGGGATTCTAGAAGGAGATGGTGGTGGAGGAGAATGGTGAGGTGAACCATGGGGAGATTTATCCACATTCAAGGTATAATCCATGGATGAAGATGAAGGCAATGGTTGATTATTTTGATTTTTCACTTGTTGTCTAGTCAAAACCATATGAAAATTTTGGAAGTGGATAATTAACCTTTCACCTCAAATAATGAGCAATCAAAGAAAATTCCAAAGCAAACAAAGCACACACTAAAAGCACAATTAATCTTAGGATTTATTTTAAATTTCTCTCTCCTTATGCCTTAAAGAGTGTGAGAGGGAAAATTGGCTTATGATTTGGGTACTAAAAAAAACCATCTAAGGATGGTTTTGGGTTAAGTTTTGGTGCTCAAAGAATATGCACTAGACCAAGTACATGGCCTAGTAATGGGGGATTTCTCCTTGCACTTAATGAACCTAAAGCTAAGCTAGGCTACTTAACCAATAAATATCATTTGTCCTAGAGTTTATACTCCACCAAATAATGGAGTGCTCCTTCACTTGGTGGAAAATATAATTGGGATTATTGAGTAGGGTAAGGTGATCCAAAGGGTGATGAAATCCTAATGGGCCTTGTCTTAGGTATATTTCGATGTTTTCTTTGGTGCAGTGATTTGGTAGTGTAACATGTGTGCTCTAAAATTTATTCACAATGAGGTTAATTAATATAGGTGAGATAAGAATTAAACAAGCAAATAATGGATGCACTTAATTTTACCCAAAATAAATTTTTGGTGTCTTTTCAAGCAAACAAGGAAAAATGCAATGAATGTAGGATGAAAATACAACCTATCCCTAGAATGAAGTTTACACTTTTTTTTTTGAAATTTAAGATTTATAGAAATGCTAGAATATGATATTCACTAATGCAATTATATTAAATAAATAGAACTATGAACCCTTAAGGGGTCCCACTGAGCGTGCCAACATGTTTCCTACTTTTTCTTGATTTTTGTTTGTAATAGGAGAAGTGAGAGAAAAAGAGATAGAGGGTATGTACCTAGTAAACATTGCACTCATTAATGACCAAATGAATTGAGAACTCCTTCTTTAGCTAGGGAAGAATGACTTGAAAATCACACTTTATGAAAATGGATTAATAAAAGGATAAATGGGTTGCCTAGTGAAACACCAGTCCCAAGAAAGGAAGATGTTTCCTTAAATGGATATTATCCCTTGTTTGACATTCAATTTTATAAGTAAATAAGTAATTACAAATGATATATATGGAAATGATGGCTATCAAAAATATCTTATTCTATAACAAGATTAATGTGATCAAATTAATCATTCTAGAATTTTGTAGCTATATAAATATCTTCCTAAACTACAACTATTTGTTCATCCACATCTTCTTGATTAGGTAAGAAAACTATAGCACAAAGAGATAATTCAAATGCAATGTCACTTTAATCAATGAATAATGGTTGTGGTAAAATAAGAAGATAAAAAATGTTATTAATTTCATGTGATAATCCTGGTAAATTCATCTACATGCAAAAGACAAACTATGGTCAGGTCTAGAGAGGTCATAAAAGGGGTTATGTGCAATTCAAAATAATAAAAGAGGTTTGGTAGGGTGTAAATGAGTTCAAAATAAAAAATATATTATTTTAAGGTGACAGTGACCATCAGTGGTTAGGGTGACCATCGGTGGTCAGGGTGACCATCGATAGTTTTCCTAACCAGTGATGGTTGCTATAACTGCCAATGGTTATATCAACCAACTACAATTACCTATTGAAGAATTTTTTCTAAAGGAGTATTTGATGGTGAAATATTATATAATGGCTAGAGGGTATAATATGGGTATTTAGAGTGGGGAAGAAGACTCAGGTTAACTTATCAAGAGATAATAAATTGAGAGCAGAAAATACTAAAATAAAGTAAAATACCCTTGTTAAGTTAAAGAACTGATATTTGAGCAGTGTAACGATACTTTGGCCTTTTAGAATCATGCAAATAGAGTTTTAGGATGTTAGATACCTTCACAAATAAAATAATAAATCTTGGATGCACAAATTCAAGGATCCATAATTCTCCCAAGAGTCTTATATTTATAGCATAACATTGCTAAGTTGGGTGGGGAAAAAGTTGCCTATTTTTGTTAGTCTTAAAAAAATGATGTTAAGGCAAGTTTTAATTTTATAAGATGCCAATCTCAAACAAATCTAGAAATTATTTAAATGGTTAAGGTAATTTTGGTGACCCAAACTGTCGATGGTTAGGTTAACCATCGATGGTTACCCTAACCAACGATGGTCAAGGGTGCCATGAGTAAATGGGTGAAAAGGTGATAGATGAAAGGATGTGTTTAAGGGATTATTTGTCATGATGAAGTTGTAAATGAATGCTAGTAGACTAGGTGGTCCACTAGACAAGGATTTGATTAAGAGTCCAAAGTTGAAGATGATATTAAAAACTATCATTGTGTTATTTTTAGGTGTCTACATTATTGATAAATTCTATGTATCATGAGATATGAGATATTAGTTACTACCTTGACTAATATTGTAAGATTTATAATTACTCTAATAAATGAATACATATTACAAAATAATATAAATATTATGTATAATGTGTTGGAGTGTGCATATAGAGGTCAATAATGCACCAATAAGGTATTATGTTATGTTAAGACTAAGAAGTAATGAGATGTTGATTACCACATGGTTATTGAATTAGTAGGATGTGATTATCAAACATTGTATGTTATTTTTAAATAATAGTCAATATAATTCCTCAATCCTCATGGGAAGCTATTAGATGACATAATCTCAATTATAGTCTAGTAAAACTAAGTCCTATAAATTAGGGAGGGTAAAGCATATTGTTCGACTGGAGGATGTAGAAATTAAAAAAATCCCTAAGTTTGTGTTGTATTATAAAATTAATTGCATAAATATGGATAAAACACACTACCTTGTGTTGATTGGTATTAAGTGGGATTGTGATGGTTAGATGACCATTAATACAATAGGAAATAAATTGGAGGCACACCAAGGGGATAAATTTATTATTATACCCATAGACATATCAAAAAGCAAGCCATACATCATACCCAAAGATTCATATTAACTTTATGCCTATGAATATAATGTTTCATTCAAGGTGGGCTCAAAATATAAGCATAATTCACTATGAGCTATAGAGTATCAATTTTTCCATCCAAAAATGGAACCTTAATAGTAGCTACAAAAATTTGAATAACTCTTTTGTAGACTTACGATAACAAATCCATAATTTTTATACTTCTAAATAGGATAATGTAATTTGTTGTCTATGTTATCTCCAATAAGGTTCAAATTGTATTTATTGTACATAGTAGGTGTGATTTACATAGACTATACTAAGATGACAAAATAAGGTATTTTACCTTGAGAAACTACTTATTTAATCAATGGGTATTCAGATACCCACATGTTGAATTGGGTAAAAGGATAACATGAGGTGCATCTATTGTGAATGGTTTTTTTCAAAAAAATACCATCTACATTAATATTCTGCAACTAATAACTTGGATCATTTTATATTACAACTAGAAAATCATGCACCTAATATGGACCAAAGGGTGAATGCACTAAATGGAATTGTTGTGACATGGTGTTAAGTTCACAAGGTAAACTAGTTGTAATGGGATGAGATTTTTAAACTATTGTGAGCTCATTTACAAGTACTACATACCATTAGGTAAAAATGGTCATTTTTACAAGAAGAAAAATGTCTATAAATTCATATCCATAGGTGTGTAGATGTATGGTATGCATAAGGTGTTGAAAAAAAATATTATGTACACTTATTCAGGTATACCTTTGAATCACTTCCAATATCATGGTACATGCATCAAGAGCATGGAAGGGAGAATAAAAATTGACCACGGGTCTAGAAAAAATTATTCAAACATTTTTTTTTGAATATAATAACCCCTTAGTATGCCAAGACCTTAAAAATTTGAATATGTTATTATTCCATGGCTGAGTAGTGGATCTCACTAGTACAAAAGACTATGCTTCATAGGAAGAAGTAGCTAAGGACTTGTACATAACCCTAAAAAAATATGATGAGTAAATAGAAATATTATTTTTTGATAGAACCTTATAATAAAATCATCGACAATGGGGAATAATATAATTCTAGTGATAGTGATGAGTACTTAGATGTGAAGGGAATTTTGAACTAAAGTGAGAAGTGGAAGATCCTAGAGACAATATCGTAAACCAAACCAAAGATCCACAACTAATAAATATTAATATTCAGGTACAATAAGGATAAATAACATTATAATACTTCATTCCAATTTAATCCAACAAAATATACTAAGATCCATTAAATAAACTGGTAGGGATATCATGATAGATTCTATTCTAAAACTTGTGACTTTAGGTGACTACTAGATGTAGAATGAGATTTTAGAAGAACTGTAACTACTGTGAGATTATCAAGATGTATTTCCAATAAAGTTCATAGAAATAAAAGGTGTAGACCCTTCACTGGTGGATATGGATATATAGATAAATGAGTTCACAAGGCCAATGAAAAAGTTTCCATATGGGTTAAACCCCAAAAATAAATTGAAGGTAAATGTTGGACTAGATTGTATCCAAGAAGTAGGAAATATCTATCTGGGGGAAAATCAAATTAGGTTAGCCCAATGGTGGTGCAACCTAAAAATTCTAGATAAATTAGAGCGTGTGGGGACTAATGTCCATTAAATGATGCTTGAATTGATTATCCATTATAAATTTCTTTCATATGAAGTCCTAGATTCATTCACATGACATTAAGTGTATTCTTCTACATATGGGTTTTGTGGCTACCATCAGATATTGATCATAATAGAATAAGTAGCTAAAACCATATTTATAATTTAATGAAGATATAATTCATACAAGGTAATGAATTTTGGCTTAAATGATGCTCTTGTTATGTTCTTCAGGGTTGTGGTTACCTCATTTAAAGACTTCATCCATGATTTTTTGGAACTCTATCTAGATGATTGGGTTATTTTTATCTATTCAAGGAACACCTATCCAATTTATAGCTAAGGTTAGAACATTATTGACCTTTGCATATTGTATTAAACCTAAAATATATCTTGTTATTCACACCTTTTTGTGTCCTTTTGGGTCATGTAGTATGAGATTATGGGATTTTCGTTGACCACCTCCTACATTCTCTACAAATATGCAGTCATTTTGGGGTCATACATGGTACTATAGGAAATTAATATATTACACAAAGACACTAGGTTTGAATGGACTAATGAGTGAAAAACACCATTTTTGGATATAAATTAGAGTTTGGTAACACCTCCCATTTTGGTATATCCTAACTAGAGAAAATCATTTCATGTTCACGTAGACACTTAAATAACTATCATAAGAGTTGTTATAGGAAAACCCTGAGATGGAGGATTGGACCATCCCATTAATTTATCAAGCTAAAAAATCTTAGATTTAGATATACATTACACAACTATAAAAGTAGAAGCTTTATAAATGGTGTTCACACTCCAGAAGTTCATACAGTACCTTCTACAAATGTCATTAATTTTTTTATTGATCACCAAGGTCTATGATATCTAGTAAATAAGCCTATGTTATGAGGAAGGGTATCCAAGTGGTTGATGTTGTTTCAATTACTATAATTCAAAATTAATGTCAAGATTAGGAGAAAACATGTGGGGCTAGAACATTTGAGTTGAATATCTAATGGAGAGAACCTAAAAAAAATTATATATGAATCACTAAATGCCTATTTATTTTGAGTCTCTACTATTCCAAAAAAACATGGAAGACATAGCTAATTTATTGAAACAAAGAATTTTTCCTAAATACTATGTGGAAAAAGATAAAAATTAATTGATCATACGATCCATTCCATTCAATATCAAATTGGCAAAGATGATGTATTATGCAGAGTAGCTTTGGAGCATGAGTGACCCCAAATTTTTAAATAGGCACATAATGACACTACAAGTGGAAATATCATAAGAGAATACACTACAATAAATATATTTTAAAGTGGCCTATGGTGGTCTACTATGTTTCTAGATGTGCACCAAGTAACAAAACATTGTGACATCCATCAAAGGATGGGGATGCCTAATCATAGAGATGAAATTTAATTAAACCCTATGTCAATTGAACAACTATTTTAAAACTAGGAAACTATATTTTTAGGACCAATCGATATATCCATTAAACATAGTTAGGAAAGTTACATAATTATTATGAGATATTATTTCACTAAATAGGAGGAAGCTATTATGACACCAAGTTGTAGTGCTAAATACATAGCTAAATTTATGTATGAGAATATTATAACTAGATTTAGATGTCCAATGAATTTTTTAAGTGATAGAGGAACACCTTTTATTAATATTACCATCAATAATTTAACAAAGGGTTTTATGATATCACACCACAAAATCACAACATATCATCTACAAGACACTAAGTAGAAGTGGTATCAAACAAACTCATTGGTAATATGTTCAAAAAAATAAGAAATGTGCAAACATATGATTAGAATGATCAAATACATGTGATCATATAGGCATACAGGATAAAATAAAAATGTGTGATAGGTTTCACCCCATTTTAGTTTGTTTATGGATTATAATCAGTCATGATAATAGAGTATATAATCCTTATTCTACAATGATCATGTAGCTAGGATACCAGGACTCTCTTCAAGCATGATTGATGGAATTAACTAGGATGGAAAAATAAGAAAAAAAATAGACACAAGAAGTTAGCAAGCAATTCAAAAATCATGGCATGATCACAATCTATGATACAAAGATTTTTTTGCAAAATAAGTACTATTACTATATGATAGCATATTTCTAGTATTTCAAATCAATCTGTGCATTTGATAGAAAGGACCTTACATCATTCATGATATCTCACAAAAAGGAAAAATTGTGTTAAGGGACCTTTAGGGAACCATTATCCAAGGACGTGTATATGGTTGTTATCTTAATCCTTACTATCAATAATATCTATTAGGTCACATAGGGTATTGCGTAGCACCATGTAAATTAAGATTTTTTTTAGTGTATTATTTTATTATTTTTTGAAGGTATGTAGTTTAGTTTTATAATGTGATCTCTATATCATAGGACATTGAAACATAGTTTAAATATTCAATGTTATAGAATATCAAAAGAAAGCACCCAAAAAAGTAATAAAAAATGCATAAAAAAGCTAGCATGAGGTCAACACAGGGTCAATGAACTAAGTTGATAAGGTGGTATTAACAAAAATGGTATTTATAATACTAGAATATTGATTCACTCTGCAAATTAGATTTTGGTTCATTAGAGGTTGCATGGTGATGGAGGGCTCAGGGAGCAAGGTCGATCCCGACATTTCAAATAGATTTAACACATTGGGGCCACACTTGATGTGATAAAAAGTTCCAAATGACTGACTTTTAAGGTTAAGCTAGTTGATGGGTCAGATATTTTACATGGTTTGGTTTTGTCTTCTTCTGAGATAAAAAATGGCAAAGAAATGACAACTTGGATGGATCAGGTTTTGGGATCTCCTTCTTATAAGATTAGGGGATCACTTTTGGGTTCTCTTTCTTTAAAGATTAAATAACTAGAAGAAAAAATAGTATAAAGATATAATAAATGGATCAAATTAAACCTATTGGATTCCATGTTAGATGATGTTATGGTAGGCATGCAAAATAATTTAGTGGGATGCTTTTTTTGTTTTATGCCAAATGTGGATCGGTGCATAAATGGGTAAAATATAATTTGAGTATTAAAGGATTAGTTATGTCCTCTGCTATGGTAGGTGGTTTTTAATTTTTTTTCCCTTAAGGAGGACCTAATTGCAATTATTATGAATAGAACCTAGTTTTTTTATAAAGCTCATCATAATAATCTTGCTTTGTGCAAATGAAAACTAGGTTTTGACCTAACTATAGATTTGTGTGTAGTTTCCCCAACATAGATTAGGTTACCTAATTTACCCATGGAATTATGGACTCCAAGGATCGTTCAAAGCATTTCCAACTCATTTGGCCATATTTTTGCTATAGACAAGGTAACTATGCAACAATATAGATTATTTTTTGCTCAAGTTTATCTTAATGTTGAAATGCATGTAGTTATACCCACCCAAATCACTCTTAATTAAAAATATGGGAAGCAGATTTAATAAATTTAAATGAAAACTTTGGTCCTTTTTGTCAGAATTGTGGGTTTTTTGGGCATCTCATACATAAGTGTAAAAAACCTATTGTTAAGAGGGATGAACTAAAAGAGAAGGAAAGGATTCCTTACAGTGTGGGATACCCCATTGATATTACTATGGATTCATCACTCAAGGTTGAAGAATCTAAGATGGCTCAATAAAAAATATAGCATCAAAAATTAACCTCAACATATCTCCACCTTCACCATGATAAAGTAGACAAGTGAGAGTTAGCTATATCTCATATGAAACTCAATAATCAAATAAGCCATCAATAACTCTACAAGACCATGGTATACTAGATAGGGGAGTGAAGTTTGATGAGGATATTTAGTCACTTATAGAGGAAGGAGAAATAGTGGTGGAGGAACATATAGAAGATCTACTTATGTTAGGAAAGGTTTAGGAGGATGAGTATACCAATGATACTTCTAAGATTTTCAGTGGATTTTTGGAAGAAAAATGTGCCCCTGTAGACAAAGGTAGGAAGAAAAATATGTGAAGAAGGTAGATGTGGGAAATGAGAATAAATAAAAGAGACATTCTCAAAGAGAGACCAGATCAAGGGAGGTAGCTAAAGAGGTTGCTATGGGTAGACACAAAACTCTGGAGAACCACTCAGGATCTAGAAAATTTAAGAAATGACTAGACTTATGTGGGTCTGCTCAGAAAGGAGATGTATTTTTCATTAGATTGGTATTATTTTATTTCTATCTCTGAAGGTAATTTCTTGGAATATTAAAGGACTAAATAGTCATCATTAAAAAAATTCATTAAAAGTTTTATTTTGGATAATACAGTTGATATTCTTATGCTCCAAGAAACCAAAATGACTAAGGCAAACTTGTCTGATTCTATAAATTATATCTGGTTGGGGCTAAGTTTTGTATTAGTGCATCTCAAGGTGCATATAGAAGTCTTGACATACTTTGGAACCCTGTTATTTTAGTAGGAGATGAGTTGATTATCCATAAAATCTTTATTTCTATCAAGTTTAGATCTCAAAATGGGTAGGAAAGATGGCATCTTATTAATGTTTATGCCCCTAATTCTAGACTGGAAAGAAAAAATCTTTGGACCTCCTTAACCTCAAATTTGTCTATTGATGATACCTCACATTGGATGTTAGTGGGAGATTTCAATACCCCATTTTATCCCTCTAAGAAATTGTGAGGGTTGGATGACTATTATGACAATATGGGTGACTTGGCTAGTTTTTTTCTCTCATACGGGTCTAATGGATATTGATATTGAGGGAAATAAATTTACTTGGTCTAACAAAATAATGGCAAAAAATCTAATTTAGGTTAAACTTGATAGGGTGTTGATTTCCAATTCTTGAAATAGTATCCCCTTTTTACAATGTGAGTCCCTTCCTAGAGTGAGGTCAGACCATAATCCTATAATTATAAAATGGAATATTTAGAGAATAAGGATAGCTTTCCCTTTTAGGTATGAAATTATGTGGGCTTCACATCTAAGTTTCAAAGATCTTGTTTCTCAATCGTGGAATAATCTTGTTAAAGGTACAACTATGTTTTGTCTATCCCATAAGATTAAGAATGTTAAGAAAAATGTTAGAGTTCAAAATAAATACACATTTGGAGATATTTTCAAACATAAGGAGTTTTTATCCTCCAATCTTAAGGATATGTAGGATAAAATGTTTAAGGTATAAATGATGTGGATTTCTATAAACAAGAGATAAATCTAAGAAATTAGTGACATAAACTTAATTTGAAGGAGAAAACGTTCTAAAAATAAAAGTCAAGAATCTAATGGCTGATAGAAGAGGATAACAATACTAAGTTTTTTCACTAGTGTACTTTAAAACACATGCATAGAAATATTATAACTAAAATTTAAGATGAAAATGACATTTTTGTGATTGAAGATGACTAGATTAGATTGGCTACCTCAAAATTTTCAATAAGTTATTGCATAAAAATGAGGATAATGAAGAAGGTACTCAAGACCTATTAGATATCATTCCTCAAGTTATATCTAATTTTGATAGTTTAGCTTTAGATAAAATTATTAGAGATGAAGAAGTCAACATAGTTGTTTTCTCCTTTAGACCCTTCAAAACCACTGGTCCTGATGGATTTCCTCTAGTTTTATTTCAATATTTTTAGGATATTATTGGTAAGGATGTCATAGCTACTACTAGGGACTTTTTAAAGTCGAGGAAGCTTTTAAAGGAATTAAATTAAACTTTCATTGTGCTTATCCCAAAGAAAGGGGATGTTGTTTCTTTTAATGATTACATACTAATAAGTTTATACAACACTATGTATAAAATATTTTCTAAAATTTTAGTTTACAAGATTAAACCTTTGCTACAATAAATTATTTATTACAATCAAAAAGGTTTTGTCCTAGGTAGACAAATTCTGGATGTAGGTATTACTATACATGAGGTTTTGCACTCTATCGATCATAGCAAAAAATAAGGGATGGTTTTAAATTTGGCTATCTCTAAAGCCTATAAAAAAGTTTTTTGGTCCTTGTTTGAGGTCTTGCAATAGTTTGGTTATAAAGGTAAATTCCTTCAGTTGATAATAGAGTGTGTTACTTCTCCAATATATTTTGTAATGGTTAATGGTTACCCTAGAGGATTATTTAATAGTGGTAGGGGTTTAAGGCAAGGAGACCCTTTATCTCATTATCTCTTTATTATTGTGGCAAAGGTTCTTAGTAGAAATATAACTAGATTGGTGAATTCTAATAAGCTTAAGTGTATCAAACTAGTCTCTTCTATCCCTCCTCATCAACAATTTGTTGATGACACTATATTATTTGGAACTTCTTCTATCAAAGAAGCTAAGGAATGGAAAAGCTTACTAAATTTCTATGCAAAAGCTTCTGGTCAACGTATCAACTATGAGAAAAGCAAGCTTTATTTCTTTAATACTATAGATATTTTGCAAGACAAAATTATTAAAATTTTAGGATGTCCCAGGGCTTCCCTTCTTGATACTTACTTAGGGTTACCTTTATTCGTCAAAAATATTTCCAATGCCTACTTATTCAGAATGGTAGAAAGAATTCAAATTAAGTTAGATGGTTGAAAAGGCAAGTTACTAAGCCAAGTAAGAAAGTATCATCTCCTAAAATATTCACTTTATAATATTCCTATTTATTACCTTTCAGTATTTAAGATCCTAGCATTTATAGTTGTCAAAATAGAACAAATTCAATAAATATTTTTATGGTCTAGAGTTGAGGAAAGAAAGAGGATGGATTTTATAAATTGAGACATTATTTGTACAACCAAAGAGAAGGGTGGATTAGGCATAAGAAAGATTAGATATTTCAACAAAGATCTTATGGCAAAAGTTTGATGGTACATTATGAAAGAGGAAAAAGATTGGGTTCATATATTTAGAACTAAATACTTTGGTGGTAATGAGATTCACAACTTCACTCACAATATTCCTTTTCCTACAGGATCTATCATTTGGAATGGGGTGCTCAAAATTAGAAGAATTTTGTCTATGGGGATAATATGGAGAGTTGTCAATGGCTAGTTGATTAATTTATAGGAATATGTGTGGAAGCACAATCATCCTCTCTTGGGCCATCCTACATTTTCTATCCTAAAAACTAATTGTCTAAGGATCTTTGGGGATATGTTAGATGGGTATATCTCATTTCAGAATGGGATACCACATTGGAATAACTTCAATATCTCTTTAAATAATCATGGTCTAAGAAATATTATTAGTCAATTGTAGAGACACTTGGGAGATTGTCATTTCTATAAGAAAAATAGACAAGATTAATTGATTTGGAAACCTTATGTTTCAAGAACCTTCATTGTAGCAACAACTTACTCATTATTTTTTGTTCTTGACAACAAGAAGGAATGGAAAATAGTTTGTAACCATAGATTTATTCCTAAAATTAACAATTTTTGGTGGATAGCAAACCATTATAAGATCTTAACCTTGGATAATTTGTAAAAGAGAGCTTTTCACTTACCCAATAGATGTTAGCTTTGTTGTCAAGATAAATAAATTGTAAAATATTTGTTGCTAAATTTCTCTTTTGGTTTAAGTATCCTCTTGAGAAATATGGGGACAAATTATTCAAAAGTTATAGATAGACTAGGTCATGCTTGAAGGGTTTGACACCTTTTTCCCTATTTGGTTTAAGTCTCCTCCTTTTCTACACCATGTTCTCAAATAATTGTGGATCTAGACTCCTCTACATGTTGTATGGGGGATTTGGAAGGAAAATAATAACAAGATCTTTAGAAACTCTATGATAGGTATTGATCAACTCATACACTCTATTAGCTATATTATTTAGGAAGACATTAATGTGGCTAAGATAAGAAAGTTTAAGTCTCCTCCTACTAACCAAGAAGTAAAAAATTATAAAAATTGGAACATCACTCATTATATTAATGACATGGATTATCAAAAAGACTACATAAGGAAGAAAACTAGATGGATATGTCCCCAAATTGGTTGGGTTAAACTCAATTTTGATGGATGCTTAAAAGGTAATCCAAGGCCTTCCTTTATGGGAGGAATTATAAGAAATGAAAAAGGTAAAATTATTGAGTCTTATGCTAAACATATAGGAAGGGATTCTAATAACTTTGCTAAAACTTACACATTATGGTGGGGTCTCCACAAAATTCAATCATATGGTTTTAATCAAGTGGAAGTGGAAGGTGACTCTAAGGTGTTTCTTGATATGGTTACTAGATCTTTAAATATTCCCTAGGAGCTTAGGGACTACATTTAAGATATAAAAAATTCTATTTCTAATATTCCTAATATTAAAATCTAGCATGCGTATAGAGAAGGAAACCATGCCTCTGATAAAATAGCCAACCCTGGTCTTAATGTTAATGACAATTGGTCTACCACCTTGGTTGATGAATTGGCACAAGAAATACAAAATATTATTTTTAATGATGTAAATGATGAAATTTTACCATGCCACTAATGTTTTTATAAGGGATCCATTTCCTTGTTCAATGATTATTTTCATAGACTTCAAAACGTTATTTCCTATGATTGATTTGTTTTTGCTTACTCATCATATTTTTATGATGACTAATTCAAATATTTGGATTGTTGTGAAGAGATAACTCAAGGATAGTTTTTTTTAAACTATCATGAAAAATCATTCCATCCTTTATGTGAATAGGGATCTTTATATAAAGATTAATGATGACACCTTCTCTCATTTTGAAAAAAGGGTCCTTTTTATAAAGATTAATGATGATACCTATTCTCATTTTGATGCCATTATTGACACCTAAAATGTTATGATCATGTGTTTAAAATATGCTTATTTTTATAACAAACTTTGTGTTATTCAAGGGTTACATAAGTTTATTATTCCTATTACTTTTGAATAAAATATGGGGGACTAGTTGATATAGGTAGAACCTACTTCAAGTACAATTTTGAACAAGAATTCTCAAGTGTGGGGTATCTTTGAAGAAGGGGGCCTTAGTAACTATGTGAAAGTTATGTGGTGTTTTGACGAGGTTGTTTTTGAGCAATTTGTTAACTCTTAGAAAAATTGAGAGGTGACTATAAATGGGATATCATTTATAGTCATAGAGGAATTAATTATGGAAACCACAGGCTTATCATTAGATGGTAAAAAGGTGAGAAAAGTGGTGAATGGGGATTATAAGGACTTCATGGAAAACTTTCTAGAAGATGATGAAACCTTGACCAGATATCAAAATGGGTACCATAGAACAAAAGTACCTGCACCTTAGGGCATGGTTTATTACCATCTGATGAAATATTTCATTCTAAAAGGAAGGTTTGAGATTATTAATGGCTATCACTTTCCACTACTTGATCATCTTTGACACTATAATTTTATAAGCTTCCCTTTTTTTATTATATCTTCTCTTCAAAGAAACATTATTAAGGGAGCTAGCCCCCCTCTTCACCCAAAATTAATGTTGGTTTTATATGAATTAAATTTATGTTGAACCCTCATATTCCATGGGAAAAATGTAGGGATGTGCCTGATAAAATTAGGTTACATAAGGTAAAGACTAAACATGTAAACACTACTAGTGGATCTTCTATTGGTAAATATGATAGCTCCCACAAGGTTAAGGAGATAAAAAAGAAAATTCCTCACGCCTATAAAATAAAATACCTTGGTTCTAACCCTGACTTGGTTATTCTTTCAATCCATCCAAATAAAAAGTTTGTGATTGAGGCTAATGATTCTTTGGAAAATAGTTTGATGTCTTTGAAAGAACAAAGTGTGCAATCCCCTAATGGTAAAAATCCTAAAGTTATCACCATAAAATTTGATGTAGCAAAGTTAAATATAGTTGTTAGGTTTGATAACAATGAATATAACCCTAGGAAAACTAATGTTCCTTCTTAGAGGAGATCTACAAGATTAGTTAAGACTAATTTAAAAAAGACTACTAGTAGCAAAAGTAAACACAAAAGAGAAATGATTTTTTAATTGAGGATATTAATTTTGATTCCCCATCTGAGGAAAATATAGAAAATGTTGATGGAGTGGGTCAAATATTAGAGGTTAAAAAGGATCAAGAAATTGTACTGTGAGGGTTATGAGAAAGAAAAACAATGTGATGAATAGGGTGAGAAAAGGGATTTTAAGATTGATGAACATAATCAATTTCATGGGAATGAGTACTTTGGGGGAAATACTTTCTAGAACAACTATTTTGAAGATAACCATATAGATAAAAAATTGTTAGTCATCATACCAACCTTAAACTTTAGGATTTGTCAGACAGGCTTCTTGAAATGGAAGAATTTTTTAAGAAAAGGATTAATTATTCCACCTACCAAGAGAGATGGAGTAACATGTTAGACATGTGTTAAATGTTTCAAAGTAGAATTCAGAATTTGGAGAAAGGCCTTAAGGATCTATCTAAATTCACTAATGGGAATATGACTAACACTGGTAATGAGGTGATTAAAATTAAGACCTAGCTGGATAAATGGAAATATTTGTAGGATGAAGGCTATGAAAAAGACAAAATACAAAATAATGAAAGAGATTCATATTCTTAGGAGGAGGTGTGGATGAAATTGAAAAATGACTAGAATACTCCAAATTTTTAGTTTTGGTATTGGTTTTTTTATTGAAGCTGAGTTCTTGTTGTGTTATGACTAGTTTATTCTGATGATTCTAGCCATTTGATCATTATCAAGATGGATAGTTAAAATTCTACTATGTCATGTATTTTGTTATATTTTTTTTGGTCTTGGGTCCCTGGCCCTTTTAAGGTTATTATTAAGGATATTAAGTTTTATACTGTCATTATGGGGGGTTCTTTTCAAGTTAGTTTTTAGTAAATGGTTAGTTGATACTTTATCAGGTGGTACCCTATCCCTTAAAGGGTTATTATTAGGGTTTTGTTTTGTTGTAATTATACTCTTATCTATCATTTGTATGGGTTTAGGACCCTTTTCCTAGCTAATAATAATAATAAAAAAAATTGGTATGTATGATGGGTAATAAATGATCACTCTAAAAAATTTTAGTGACACAACACTCTAATTATTACATCCTTCCCAAAATGGATAGATGTGTAAAACTTCACTATTGTATAGTCAATGAAATTCATTAGATAAAAAATGACAACACATCAAATCAAGGAATGTCATGATTTATAACATTAAACATACCTATCAAACCAAGAGAATAATGGTGTGAAGAAAGCCTAGCATAATCTAATTTGAACTTACAGATGGATAGAGGGAAGGAAAATGATATAATCAAGTACATATAGAGTAAACCATAGTTGTAAATCATTTTAAACAAAATCCATCTATGATTTGAGTCTAATTCATTCACCTAAACACAAAATATTTAATATGGCTTTGATTTGCATCCATCTACCAAATATTAACCATGGATAAAAAAAACTCTTTACTCTATTATCAGATTCACATAAATAAGAAATGGACATAGGCCTTGCACTAGGAAAAACATAGTATCATGATTCAGATACATTTTATTTTATTAATATGTTCGAATATAATATTTTTTCATAGACCAAACCACAACAACACAAACAAAACCCCCTATGAGGATATGATATGGATGAATTGATGATGACACTTCTCAATCATTACAATGAATGTGTGTTCCATCTCTCCAAAGATGTCACAATATTCATTAATCCAATGACCATGGTGTAGGCTACAAGACTTCCATCTCGAGGCAAATACATCTTTCCATATAAAACCAAGGCCCCTCCCATTCACTTAGATACTAATGATAAGTAGAGTATGTCACCCATAGGGATCCTTATTGAATCAGAATATGATGTTGTGGTATGAGTATTATCTACATGTATTACTAAATGACTTTTATAGACCACCAAAATTGTGAACTAGGCTACCAAAGGTCATTGATATTTCATATTGAATGATCTAACTAAATGAAGACTTCAAATCACTATAATTTTTGGTCTCATAACTAAATACAAACATTAATAAGGTCATCAATGGGATGTCACAGGTGTTCTAACACTAATTCCTAGTATTAGTCCTCTATTTCACATTGTGGAAGTCTCCTGATGGTGTTGTTGCATGTAATTCCATTTTTTTGACTATGACCACCTTCTCCAACATTTTTCAAGACTAAGATAAGATAGAATTTTGCATAATTGGTCTAGTTAAATTGATGGTGGGTATAAGTCCAAGATATCATGAAATATCTTTAGAAACATGCAATGATTACAAAGTTGCATGATGGCATTCAAATTAGATTTCATGAGTTGTCAAAGGCTATAGTCACTTCCTTGCCCTTTTTTATCACTATGTTAGATATGTAGGCTGAGGTATTATGATATAAATACCTCACTAATAAAACCATCTATTCATTATAATTTATTCCTCCAAGAACATAATAACCATTTCCAATGTATCCAAAAGCCAAAGTGTAGGCACCTCATGAAACATCTATGACCCCATCAAAGACTGCCAAGGGGAAAATAAAGGTGCATCTCTCAAAACTTGACATCACTGAGTATGAATTATACAAGTCTATGTTGGAATATATAGGCAAAGAAATATATGATTAAGATAAAGAATAATAATGTTTCTTCTAGAAAATAATATGAACTTGTCAAGTGCACAATAATATCCTAAAATACATCTTGGTCAACATTTAAACCACACTTCCTTATTTAGTCATGGTTGATACTATTGACATAGTGGATTGCACCCAGGGTAGGATGTCTAGCTCCCGCCCTTCCACACGCAACAATGGAAACTCCCCTCTTACATGTGGGACTAGCAAAGCTAGAAGGGAGAGTCTCTAGATAAGGGCTAGCTCCCTCTGATGTCTCTTTTAGGCCTTGGTTTCTCCTACTGCTAATAAATAAAAATGAAAAAGGGGGGGATGAAAAGAGAGAGAGATGCTGAAAACAAAACCTAAGCCTAAAAATGAAAAGGTGATACACCAAAAAAGTGATGACCCACCCAGCCTTAATATACACTTTTCACCAGGAAGAAACACCCATACACTTCATCTAAAGTGGGAAGCTCTTCTACAATAGTTAGCTAGGGGTCCATGAAAACACAGGGATGAAGAAACTACTAGAGGCATCCTCAGACACACTTATGGTAACCTATTCACAAGCACCTATATTCTTGTTGTAGACACTTATGGCAGACCTACAAAAAAGCAACTCACAATGTGCTAGACATGCTGGAATCAATCTATGAGAAGCATAAAAGGAAATGACTTAACACAAAAATAAAACATAGAGATG
Source organism: Torreya grandis (assembly GCA_037957365.1). NCBI lineage: Eukaryota > Viridiplantae > Streptophyta > Pinopsida > Cupressales > Taxaceae > Torreya > Torreya grandis. Next base: position 803,931 of record JARHVA010002892.1, on the reverse strand, counting down.
TGCTTGAGTGAAAGTCTAGATGGAGGTAAAAATGCTAAGTCTTGATTCAAGGTAAAATCTGGCAGAGTTCTGCCTTACAAGCTCGAGAGATTTTTGGGTAGAGTTTTGCCTTAAGGCTGAGAAATGGATCCCTTTCTCAAAATGAGAATTTTAAAATATATAGAAAGAGGGGAAGAGAACTTGGCACTTCCTTGACAATATTTTGGTGCTCTTTTTTCAAGTGGCCCATGTGCATTCTGAACCTTGAGAAGAGGAAGCTGTCTGATTGTCGGCTCCTGCTTTGACTTTGGCACTCCACATTAATGTAAAAAATGTAATGAAATTACTTCAAGAATTAAGTATAATAGTAGAATTATATCCAAATATGATTGAAATATATCCAAATATATGATAATAGATAAGCCACTTCAAGGGGGCTACCTCTACAAGCTTTAATAAGTGTAGAATTCATAATATGATGATAAATGATTACCCACTAGCTCCTATATATAGTCTATCTAGGCCATGGTTACTCCATAGGCTGACCTACTAATCAAAAGAAAGCATAGATAAATGTAATATAATGTCAAAGAGGGATAAGTAAGCCATAAGTCGGCTAATACTATCCTCATACATGCGATAGGTTAGGGGCGTAGCATGCCCTTCCCCTTCAAACCAATGTTGTCCTCAACATTGAACAACTCTGGATGTTGTTACAGAAAATCTTCAACTTCCCAAGTTGCATCTTCACTACTTTGGTTTTTCCACTTGATCAAATATTCCCTAATCTCTTTGGTTCTCAACCTCTTAGTACATGTTTGGAGGATCTTCTCTGGTTCCAAAATGACTCGTCCTTCTTCATCTAGTTCTGGGAGCTTTGTTTGGGTAGAAACTTTCTATCCAATGACCTTCTTCAAATAAGAAACATGAAATATTGGGTGCATGTGAGATGAATGAAGTAACTCAAGCTTGTAAGCCACACTTCCAATATTTTGTAGAACCTAATAAGGGTCATAATACTTAGGAGCAAGTTTGTTGTCCTTTTTCTGTTGCTTCAAGGACATCTTCTTGTAAGGCTAAAAATGAATAAATACCCAGTCACCCACCTCAAAATTTTGCTCACTATAGTGTTGATCTACTTGTTGCTTCATCCTATTTTTTGCCAAGGCCAAATTCTCTCTCAAACTAGCCAGAACCTCTTGTTGATGTTGAATGTGCTCTTCCACATCTCAAACCTTGGTGTGCACCTTTAATAAAGAAGTGATGGAAGGTGGATGGTAACCATATAGTGATAGAAATGGGGACATTTTAGAAGAGGTATGGAAAGATGTGTTATACCACCATTCTACAAGTGGTAGCCATTTAACCCAATGTTCTTGTTTATTTGATACAAAACAACAGAGATACCCCTCTAAAAATTTGTTAACCACTTCAGTTTGTCCATCAGATTGGGGGTGGTAAAATGAGCTATGAGCTAGCTGAGTACCCAAACAAGAAAATAGTTTAGTCTAAAAATTACTAGTGAAAATAGGATCATGATCACTTACAATTATTTTTGGGGTTCCATGTAATTTGAGAACTACTTCCATAAAAATAGTCGCTATTGTACTTGCTAAAAATGGGTGTGAGAGAGCACAAAAATGGGCATATTTTGTAAGCCTATCCACAATGAACAAAATAACATTCTTACCTTCATAACAAGGCAACCCAGTGATGAAATCCATGGAAACCTCCTCCCACCTTTGACTAGGAATTGCTAACAGTTGTAACAAACCTAGGGTCTTAACTATTTCACCTTTATTCTATTGGCATATCAAGCATTCTTCCACAAACTTTTGTACATCTCCCTTGAGTCCTTCCCAAATTAATTCTTTCTTAATTCTATGATAAATTTTCAAGAACCCTGAGTGTCCCCCAATTGGAGATGCATGGAACTCTACAAGAATCTTATGCTTAAGCTCTAAATTTTTGCATAAGTATAACCTACCCTTATACCATAGGACATTACCTTTCCATTAAAATTTGTCAGAGGATAAATTACCTTGCTAGAGTTTCTAAATCAGAACCTGTGTATCCTTGTCTTGCTCCCATACTAACCTAGCTTCATCCACCCAATCTGCTTGCAATATGGACATTGCACAAAGTAATGCTTCTGTGGATGCATCCCGTCATGATAGTGCATCTGCTACTACATTATCTTTACCCTTCTTGTAGATGATTTCAAAATCATAACCCAACATTTTGGTTACCCATTTTTGTTGTTCCTAAGATGATAATATTTGCTCCAAAAAGTATTTGAGACTATCATGATCTGTTTTCACCTTAAAGTGTCTACCCATTAGATAAGGCCTCCATTGTTTAACTACATGAAGAATAGCCATCATTTCTTTTTCATAGATAGGTTTTTGTAGATTCTTACCTTTGAATTGACAACTTTCAAATGAAATGGGTCTTCCTTCCTACATTAGTACTGCCCCCAATCTAGACCTAGAAGCATCACATTCAACAGTGAATGTTTGTGAGAAGTCTAGAGTAGCCAAAACTGGAGTGGTGCACATAGTTACTTTTAGTTTCTCAAATGCTTTGGTGGCATCATCATTCCAATGGAAAACATCCTTCTTTAGCAATGCAGTGAGTGGGGCTGCTATGCTACCATAACCTTTCACAAATCTTCTATAGTAACTTGTTAGTCCAAGGAACCCTCGAAGGTTTTTGAGAGTTTTGGGCATGGGCCATTCCATTATTGCTTTGATCTTTTAGGGATCAACTTTTACCCCTTCATGGGAAACAATGTGACCAAGGTACTCTACCTCCTGTACTCCAAAAGCACATTTAGATGGCTTCACATAAAGTTGGTGCTTCTCCAAAACTATCAACACTTGTTTCACATGTTGTAGATGTGCTTCCCATGTTTGACTATAAATCAATATGCCATCAAAGAAAACTAGCACAAAATTCCTTAAAAAAGGCCTAAAAATAGTGTTCATCAAGCTCTAAAAATTAGATGGTGCATTTGTAAGACCAAAGGGCATTACCAAAAACTCATAATGGCCCTCATGTGTTCTAAAAGCAATTTTATGAACATCTTCATCCTTGATTCTAATTTGATGGTACCCTGAGTGAAGATCCAATTTTGTGAAATAATTAGCACCATGCAACTCATCAAGTAGATCATCAATTAATAGAATAGGAAACTTATATTTGATGGTGTACTTGTTGAGTTCCCTATAATCTAGGCACATCCTCCATGTGTCATCCTTCTTTTGCACCATGACCATTGGTGATGAATATGCACTTTGGCTATGCTTGTTGATCCCTGCCTCCAGCATCTCATGGACCATATTTTCAATTTCACTCTTTTGTGCATATGGGTATGTATATGGTCTAATATTTGGTAGTTGTCTACCTAGAATTAGTTGAATGACATGATCATGTTCTCTTTTTGGTGGTAGTCCTTTTGGCATGGCCCCAAAAATAGATGAGTGGTCTTCAAGAATTATTTGCAGATCAAGATGTGTAGATACCTATGTGGGTTGAACTTCTATGGAGCATAATCATACAATAATTCCCTCTGCCCCCTTTTTTAGCATCTTGGTCATCTGATGTGAACTAACCAATTGTGGAGATTTTGCATGTAATCCATGTAGTTCAATTTTCTTACCTTCAGAATGAAAGCACATGAATAGTTCTTGGAAGTTCATCTCAATGGTACCTAAGGTTGTGAGCCATTAGACTCCCAAAATAATGTCTGTGTTACCCATGGGAATAGCAAACATAAGAGAGTCAAGATTTTACCCACCCATAGTAAGCTTAATACTATGGCATTTGCCTAAACAATTAATTGTGCCACTATCTGTAATCATGACCTAAAATTTTGGTGCTAGGTAGATGAAGCAGTTCAATCGAGTGGCCAACTTATGGTTTATAAAGTTATGTTTGCTCCCTAAATCAATCAACACTGTCACCTTATGTTTCTTGAGGAAACCCACCACCTTAAGAGTTTGTGGAGTGTTAATACCTGCAAGTGCATGACAAGAGATTGTAGGTTGGGAATCTTCAGGTACCTCCTCTATATCTTCCTCATCATCATTAGAGGCATCATCTACTTTTTCATCTTCGTTTGGTCCCTTAATGTAGAATAACTTCTTCTCAGCACATCTATGTCCTTTACTCCACTTGCTTTCACAACCAAAACATAATCCTTTTGCACGCTTCTCTTCAATTTGCTGAGGGGTCAATCTAGTAGGTGGAGGAAATGTTGGTGATGATATGCTATGATCTTTGAAGTGAGTGAATGGCTGCTTCTTGTTGGCTATGAATTTTTCCTTAGCTCTATGTGCTAGGATAATAGATTCAAAAATATTAAGTGGATTAAACATGCATACCTCATGTTGAATGTGGTCCTCGAGTCCACCCAAAAATAAGTCATTCAAGTTTGCTTCAGAAATTGTTTCCACACGTAAGGATAGGTTATGAAATTGATGAATATAATCCCTAACAGAGCTAGTTTGTCACAATTTTGCCAATTGGCTGAAGTAATTCTCTATCACACTATTGCCATAGTGTAATTGTAGCTTCTCTATAAAAGCTGACTAGGTGACATTGAGAGTCATCTTTTTCTTTTGAGCACACAACCATCGATACCAAATGAATTGATCAGGTTCAAGATACAAGGATGCCATGGTAACCTTCTATCCACTTGGAATCTAATATAGGTCAAAAAAACTCTCCATTTGGTTGAGCTAATTGAGTGGATCTTTTCCATCAAATTTGTGCATATCCACCTTTGGTAATAGGTTCCTCTGTGGCCATGGAGTTGGATTTGAAGTAGACTGGGTAGGAGAACCACCTTGGTGGGTTTGTGAAATAGAGTTAGATTGATGATTTGATTGATTAATGTTCAAATCCATCATGATATCTCCCAAACTATCTTATATGGATTGCATATTAGATTGTATGTCTTGCACCTCACTCTGAATGCCTTGCACACTATAATCAAGCTGGCTCACTTTGTGATCTATGTTAGCAAACCCTAGTACAAAGGGTCTATTACATCCCTCTTCTGACTCTATCTCATCCTTGTTAGGAGTTTTACCTAGAGTTTCAGCACCCTTTCCTTGGCCTCGAGTTTGTGGACTTGCCATAAACGGGTTTTATGATGTCGACCCTTATTGACAGTTTTGACCCAACTTTGACCAAGTGATTTTGGAATTATTTCGGCCTCAAATCAAAATATACAAAGAACAAACCATAGCCAAATTGTTCTAATCTTTCCAAAAATGTAAACAACTTAGAAAAATTCTTTGAATTGTGCACTATAGAGCAATTTTATGAAAAACCATAAAATAGCAATAACTTTTGCAAAAAAGATCCAAATGAGCTGAAATTTTAATGGAAGATGAATTTGATTATTCTTCGCATCTAGTAAAAAAAATTAGAGAAATTCGCAACCTTTTTTTATATGTCACAAAATTTAAAAAATTTAGTGTTTCACCCACAAGATTGCCCAAATCGCATCTCTAATACCACTTGTAATGAAATTACTTAAAGAATTAAGTATAATAACATAATTATATCCAAATATGATTGAAATATATTCAAATATATGATAATAGATAAGCCACTTCGGGGGGGCAACCTCCACAAGCTTCAATAAGAGTAGAATTCACAATATGATGATAAATGATTACCCATTACTTCCTATATATAGTCTATCTAGGCCATGGTTACTCCATATGCCGACCTACTAATCAAAAGAAAGCATAAATAAATGTAATATAATGTCAAAGAGGAATAATTAAGCCATAATTTGGCTAATACTATCCTCATACATGTGATAGGTTAGGGGCATAGCAAAAAAAATGGCCATGCCTCTTTTCTACAAATAGACTATGGTTTGTCCCCTCATAAATGCCAACTAGAGAAAATAAGCCATGCCGCTCATCTGGAAATAACCCACATCCTCTTTTCCACTTGGTCTACTTTGTCTCCTTCTACTCCTTCAGCCCTTAGGGCGATCTTCTGGTGGGTCACTACATTCCTTGGGATTTTTCCCTGGTTGGTGCACAAGCATTTTAAAACCCAACGGCTATTTTACTACTTTAAATTTGACGTTCATGTAGATGTCAACTTGAAATTGAATACCCAATGGCTAGTCCGTCTCCTTAAAATTGATAGTTTTTGGGACGTCACCATCCTTGGCAAATTTCGTCGGGTCTTTTTTGCTAGTTTTTTCCCTATGGACTATTTTCCTATGGACAATTTTCCTGCAGACAAAATTCTATGAGAATTGTCTTAGTCCTTGTCCTTTTCTTTCAGGTTCCTTAGATTTTCTTTATGCTAGCAGCCTTCCTTTGAATTCCTTCAAACTTTTTATCTGAAGGAATTCCTTCGAACAAAAAGTCTGAAGGAATTAAAAGCCTTAAGTCCTTTTCGCACCCTTGGAAATTATTCAGCTGCCTTTGAAATGCTCCTTGCCCTCTAGAAGGGCTTTTGGACCCAGAACTACCCTCCTTAAGGGCACCTGCCCTTCAGCTTTTTGATGCTCCTTTGAACCAAGCCATTAAATTAACCCATTAAACCAAAAATGGTTCAACAGTTCCACGGTTCAAAACTGCATGCCAAGCCTTTGTTAAACCAAGCCTTTGAACCTTTCCCAGTTGAACCAATCCATTGAATTGGTTCAACCATTCAACACTGTGCGCCGAGCCTTTAAACTATGCATTGAACCAAGCTCATTGAACTATCTGCTAAATCGAGTGATTGAACTCACTGATTGAACCAAGCATTGAACCAAGTGTTTGAACTTTGTCGATGAACTTAAATGTTGAACCAATCCATTGAAATTTGACAATTGAACCAAGCATTGAACCAATCCATTAAACTTTGCAGATTGAACCAAGCGTTAAACCTAGTGGTTGAACCAAGAAATGAACCAAGGCATTGAACTGGTTTAATGTTTTAATGATGCCAACCTTCGTCATGATTTTATTTAGACAAGAGCTAGAAGAAGCCTTGTATAACCCAACACTCTCTGAACTGATCCTTCATGTGCCAAAAGACTAGTCTGTAGAGTCTGTAGAAAACCAAGCTCTATAGAGTCCATAGAAATAGACCTGCAAAGTCTGTAGAAATTCTACAGAGTCTATAAAAATGGATAGATTCATACAAAATAAAAAATGAAATGGCCTAGAATAGTAGGGCTAGAAGGGGACCAATTTTTTGGCCTGCTGGGCAAAAAATGGTCAACAAATTAGTGACTCCTAAGGGAAGCATGCCTGCTATGCTTAAAGACCAGTTGCCTTGTAGTCCATTGGGAACATAGTCAAAATGTATATTTTAAGAAAGGTTAGCAATAGCCGCAAAGATCCAAGAATCAAACATGAAGATTTCTACCCTAGACACAAGGGAAAGCACACACAAGACTAAAAACACTACTTGTACAAACTACACTTAGGGAAAGCAGGAAAGACAACTGAAAGCAAACTACTATGTACAACTAACTAGGTGTATTTGCTTTCCTCCTATATCAAAAGGAAAACTTCTTAAGTCCCCTTCCTGGAAAGAAGACTTATGGTGCCAAACAAGTGGCTGAATGAAATGGGGAGTTAGTGACCTGCTCCTCTTGCCTGTCACCTGGATTGGCTTGTATCCAAGTGGATCAGATTCAAATATGCTTCTGACATATATGTACTCTTCTTATCCTTGAAAGCTTGTTGAATTTTGGTACTTCATGCTGATGTGTATCACCAAGAAATCTATGGTTGCCGGCTCATCTCCATAAGCCCTTTGATATGTATGGTTCCCTTGCTGTGCATCATGGTTTGACCCATTTCCTTCTGCTTTGTTGGAGATCCTATCAAACTCATCCTCTACTTCCTCTTGGCCTTCTTAAAGAATGATGACTATTTTAATGTCTAAAATGGAATCACAAACTGATTGCTCATCCCACATAATATCACCTCTCTGTTCAAAACTTTCTTCTTCAAGGCTTTCCTTAAGGAAGATAGACCTCTTGTTTTCCTCCTCAAAGATCAGGATCTCCAGATGTTCAAATATATTCTCCTAATCCTCCTCCAACCTAGGATCCCCTACATAATAGTCCTCCTCATCAAAATAGTAAGGATGTTCATCAAATAGAGGGGAAGAGAGCTCACCATGCTTATGTTCCTCCTCATATTACTGGAACATCTGCAAGTATGCATGACCTATGTCTTCTCCATTGCTAATGAGGTATTCATGAGGAGCATCAATGATCATATATTCTTCATTGTCACTCATGATAGCCTCTTGGAAAATTCTAGATTGGATCTTCTACTCCTCAGTCACCTCCTATAGAACATGTTCCTTCTTGAGAAGGGACAAAGTGAGAAAATTGTGTGGAAGAGGAGGCAGTCCTTGAGCTAGAATCAAATGATTCTCCTCCTTCCACTTGGTTATCACTTCATCTATATTAGGTGTGGCCTGATAGCTCTCTTTGAAGTGTGTAGATGGGGTGTGTTTAGACATAGAATGTGCCATTGGGTATGAACCGTCCATCACACATTGACTGAGGAATCTCTCTCTAAATTCTGACTCTATAATTCTTGTAGTAATATCCTATTGGAAGAGCCTTTATTGGAGGTCATCTACATCATCATGAGTAAGAGCAGCCTCATCTTCATCAAGGTTTTGAGCAAAGCCCTTTTTCTCCTCCTTCTTTCCCCATGATTCTACTATTTTCTTCTAGTTTAGGATCTCAGAATTGGAATTTTGAATCTGTGAACAGGCAGTAACTTTGTTTTCTCCAAGGTCTTGGGGCTCCTCCATAAGGTCTAGAAGTTTTATCTCTCTTTCATGAATTAGTCTCATCCTAGCCTCTAAATCTTCAATTTGCTTGGCTAGATTATCCTAAAAGAGTCTTTCTTAGAGGTCACTATCATCATCATGTTGAGTAGGAGCAATTTTGAGAGAGATGTGTTGGTTCATAATGTTCCCCCCAAAGGAAGATTCACAATCTAAGGAATTTAGAAGGTTCATCTCCATGGGAGGTTGTTCTAATTCCCTTTGATGCTTGAAGGCTAGGCGTACGAGGTTAAGAGCAGGGTTGATTGATGCATTAGATGAGCTGGAGTGAGCAAGTGCCATCTAATAGAAAGGATTTGGTGTACAAGAGGGGGATTTATTTAGGATAGGAGGGGGTGTGCAAGGCTAGCTACCTTGAATGAATGGATTCCTTCATTTTTCTACCTCCTCCATGGATTATAAGGCCTTAGCTTGCCTAAACAAATATGCCTCTTTATACATCAGCTCTTGTTGATAATCATACTACTCATCCAATCTATCTATCTCCATTACCTGCTTCTCAAACTCCAATGCCACTTCCCTTATCATTGAAGGGTAACTAGGAGAGCTGCTTGAGGTGATTCTTTGAATATCTTAAGCTTGATCATAGTCATATGAAGCAATACAAGGTGCATGATTTTGTGCAAAGAAATTATACATGCATAAAAGTGATTTTTGATGGCACCTGGCTGCTTAACCAGCTAATTCAACTTAGAGTCACCATTGGTGTTGATGTGAAAGCCTCCAAAGGCTAGTTGGTTAAAGACCACACCAAAAATTCTTCAACTCTTTGGACATAACTTGTCCTAGTTGGTCCCACCAGGTGTGCCAAAAATTATTGATGTAGTGGATTGTACCCAGGGCAGGATGCCTAGCTCCTTCCCTTCCACACGCAACAATGGAAACTCCCCTCTTACCTATGGGACTAATGAAGCTAGAAGGGAGAGTCTCTAGATAAGGGCTAGCTCCCTCTGATGTATCTTTTAGGCCCTGGTTTCTCCTACTACTAACAAATAAAAATGAAAAAAGGGGGGATGAAAAGAGAGAGAGAGAAAGATGTTGAAAATAGAACCTAAGCCTAAAAATGAAAAGGTGATACACCAAAAAAGTGATGACCTACCCAGCTCGAATATACACTTTTCAATAGAAATAAATTCCCATACACTTCATCTAAAGTGGGAAGCTCTTCTACAATAGTCAGCTAGGGGTCCATGAAAACATAGGGAAGAAAAAACTACCAGAGGCATCCTCAGACACACTTATGGCAGCTTATTCATAGGCACCTATATTCTTGTTGTAGACACTTTTGGTAGACCTACAGAAAAGAAGCTATTAATGCGTTAGACATGCTAGAATCGATCTGTGAGAAGCATAAAAGGAAATGACTTAACACAAAAAGAAAACATAGATATGTTCTTGAGTGTAATTCTAGATGGAGATAAAAATGCTAAGTCCTAATTCAAGGTAAAATCTGGCAAAGTTCTGCCTTACAAGCCCAAGATATTTTTGGGCAGAGTGTTGCCTTAAGGCTGAGAGATGGATCCCTTTCTCAAAATGATAATTTTATAATATATACAAAGAGGGGAAGAGAACTTGGCACTTCCTTGACAATATTTTGGCACTCTTTTTTCAAGTGGCCCATGTGCGTTTTGAACCTTAAGAAGAGGAAGTCATCTAATTATTGGCTCCTACTTTGACTTTGGCATTCCACATTAATGTAAAAAACATGGCCGTGCCTCTGTTCTATAAATAGATTGTAGTTTGTCACCTCATAAATGCCAACTAGAGAAAATAGGTCATGCCACTCATCTGGTAATAACTCACCTCCTCTTTTCCACTTAGACTCCTTTATCTCCTACTCCTTCAACCCTTAGGGTGATCTTCTGGTAGGTCACTACATTCCTTGGGCTTTTTCCCTGGTTGGCGTGCAAGCATTTTAAAACCCAATGGATATTTCATCACTTTAAATTTAACGTTCACATAGACATCACCTTGAAATTTAATACCCAATGGCTAGTCCATCTCCTTAAAATTGATGGTTTTTTGGACGTCACTATCCTTAGCAAATTTTGTCAGGTCTTTTTTGTAGGTTTTTTCCTTGCATACTATTTTCTTGTGGACAATTTTCTCACAGACAAAAGTCTACAAGAATTGTCTTAGTCCTTGTCCTTTTCTTTCAAGTTCCTTGGCTTTTCTTTGTGATGGTGGCCTTCCTCTAAATTCTTTTAGACTTTTTGTCTAAAGGAATTCCTTCAGACAAAAAGTTTGAAGGAATTCAAAGACTTAAGTCCTTTTTGCACCCTTGGAAATCCTTTAGCTGCCTCTGAAATGCTCCCTACCCTTTGCAAGGGATTTTGGACCTAGAATTTCCCTCTGTAAGGGCACCTACCCTTAGGCTTTGGGATGCTCCTTTGAACCAAGCCATTGAACCGACCCATTGAACCAAAAATGGTTCAACACTACATGCCGAGCCTTTGTTAAACCAAGCCTTTGAACCTTTCCCACTTGAACCAACTATTGAACCAATTTACTGAACTAGTTCAATGGTTCAACACTATGTACTGAGCCTTTGAACTATGCATTAAACTAAGCTCATTAAATCATTTGCTGAACTGAGTGATTAAACTCGCTGATTGAACCAAGTGTTTGAACTTTGCCGATGAACTTAAACATTGAACCAAGCGTTGAACCAATCCATTAAACTTTGCTGATTGAACCAAGCATTGAACCTAGTGGTTAAATCAAGCGATGAACCAAGGCTGATTGAACCAAGGCATTGAATTAGTTTAATGGTACAATGATGCCAAAGTTCCTCATGATTTTCTTCAGACAAGAGCCTAAAGAAGCCTTGTAGAACCTAGCACTCTCTGAACTGATCCTTCATGCACCAAAAGACTAGTTTGTAGAGTCCATAGAAAACCAAGCTCTATAGAGTCCATAGAAATAGAACTGTAGAGTCCATATAAGTTTTGTAGAGTCCATAAAAATGGAAAGATTCATGTGAAATAAAAGATGAAATGGCCTAGAATAGCAGGGACAGAAGGGGACTGATTTTTTGACCTATTGGGAAAAAAATGGTCAACAGATACCATCATTAAGGAGGAATAAATAAAATGTATAACAAAAATCATATTTCAAGGGAATATACCATAGTATCCTTAGCTACATAGTAAGTTTTGTTACAATAAGAACTAAAACAAGGCACATCATAACAACAACTCATGTGTAGGCCCAAATCACACACAACATCAATAATTTCTCCCTCCATTGATGATCACATGGGTTATTTTATCACACCAAATGTTTGGGATCATATTTAATTCATATAATAAAAAATTACAAAGGAATAGCCTATTGAGACACCCCACCCAATAAAGCTCTAAAAGAAGGCTATCACTCTACCTTTGAGAAGAAAGATACTAGTAAGTAGGTGAAAAGTGGTGATGTCATCCCCTTGTTATACCCCTCATGATTTCATAATTAATTCATCCCCATAAAACCCTTGATATCCATCCTAATATTCTTCCACTCATGCACAACAAGATTAAGCAATCAAGTAACAATAGCTGTAAAATCCAAAGATGTAGGAGGACATCACAGTAAAAATAGAAGTTACATAATTTGAAATAGTTCAAGAGAAGTTGCATAAGGAAACATGAAATAAATCAATGGAGGAAATAAAAAATAAAAATAAATATGAAAAAAGTGAAATTCCCATGAAGAATAAAAGAGGAAGAACGTGGAAGTTGAGCATATAAAATAAGAAAGGAAAAGAAATTCAACAAAATAAGCAAGACAAGGAAGAAGAGAAAAAAAGAAAAATAAATAATATGAGATTACCAGAAAAAATAAGGAATAAGTAGTGAAGTAATTGTAGGAGGAATAATATAAAAATGTTGAGGTAGATGGAGCAGCCAAGATACAAGAATAAAAAAGAAAGAGGTCTTATGAAAGTAACAAAAATCCTAATAGAAAAGGGCTAAGGAGTAAACTTCTAAGGAAACTACATGTAAATAAAAAGAGGTATCTAAGGCATAGGTAGATGTATCTACCATAACCAAAAAAGAACAAGAGAAAATTAATAAGGCTAAAGTCACATCCCAAAAAAAAATAGGAGAGACTAATTATGTGCAGACAATTAAGGCTCAAAAACTATCTTGAACATCATAAGGCTCTAACTCCACATAAGGAGGCACATAGTAAGAATACTGATATCATAATAAAATATCCATAATCTGGTTGTGAGATATTCCATCATCATCAATGTGGATGACAACATTTAAACTCCCTATGTCACATATTTGATAATGACCCACCATAACAACTCTTGTGTCTATATACACATAATATTTTCACACTTTATCAATTACTAATGCTTTCTATCTTGCAAGAACCCATCGATATTAAATTTATCTGAGTGCATGCCTTAAATAATGCACCAGGAAAGGGGTGAGTAAACCATTTTTTCTTTTTAAGATTGTTTTCCCTTATTTATACTTGCTATCATTCCAACTAGCTCATAAAAATATTCTCATAAGCTTTGTCTCCTCTTTTGCACACTCCTCTAGTCTTTTACTACCTTTATTAGCCCTTTTTCTAACCTAAAACCTCTTTTTATAATTTACATGACTATGTCAGTCATGTCGACCTTTTACTCTTATTGACAAAACTTATTTAGGGTCTAGGTCAGCCCTTGGTTCACCTAGTCCATGACCTAGTGAGTTTTTGTCAATAATGATACTAGGTCGACTGGGTTGACCCTGTCGGCTAGAACTTTCAAAAGGTTTATATTTAGATCCACCTATATAAACACATCTATTTTTCCATTATTTAAAAGTAAATAAGAATTATTATTCATTTGTGCTTATTTATTATTTTCTCTTCCACCATTATACTTGAGGAGTCTTAGCATAGGGTTTCTACTTGGAGAAGAATTTAGTCTTGTGGACAAGTCTTGGATGCTTTGGCATTTATTAGTGATTCTTACAAGCTATAAAAACCTCTTTAAAATCACCTTTGGCTAAGGGAGATATTGAGTCTCAATGGGTTCATCTTCTAGATAAGTATCTCTAACTTTGCTCCTCTCTTTTGTGGATAAAAGTGGCATAAGTAATGGCTTTTGAATAATATTACTCTTCCTCTCCATGCATTAGGGTCTTACATATACATATATTAATTAATATTATATTATTCATGTTTATTTTCATTTGTCTACTATTCCCCACTTTGTGCCACAAGTTTTGGTGAGCACTAGATTAGACTTTCTCTTTACTTGTTATTAGTATAGTGAATATCAAAACATAAGACATAGTTAGGGTTATTAATTATACATTTATTAATTACCTATACATATATTAATTAGGATTATCTTATGCATGTTTTTTTTTTCATTTTTCTACTATTCCCCACTTTGTGCCACAAGTTTTGGTGAGCACTGGATTAGACTTTCTCTTTACTTGTTATTAGTATAGTGAATATCAAAACATAGGACATAGTTAGGGTTTTTACCTATACATATATTAATTACCTATACATATATTAATTAGGATTATCTTATGCATGTTTTTTTTCATTTGTCTACTATTCCCCAATTTGTGCCACAAGTTTTGGTGCGCACTAGATTAGACTTTCTCTTTACTTGTTATTAGTATAGTGAATATCAAAACATAGGACATAGTTAGGATTATTACGTGATTTTTATTGACTAGAGGATTTGGAATCCTCAATAATTATATTATTTGTGGTAAAATATCCCTTCATTAGTTCTAGTGGATCGATATTGGTCATGTTCTCAATTATCTAATGTATCCCCAAATAGAAGTGTAAGTAGGATCTATTTTATCTGAGCTAGGATTGACTTGTGGATCTGATGCATTTATAATTGCATATATTTTGGTGATTCTGATGTGAATATAACCCTTGTAAGTTTTATTTCACACTTTTGATTTCTATTATTATATTATTTTTCTATATTGGTATAGTTTCCAACTTTTATGTGCAGGTTTAACACATAGTCGCATCAAAATGACTAAGTTATTTCTATTCAAGTCTTTATTAGACATAGGTGACTGGACCAAATAGGTTGACACATTACTCCTATTTATTTATAGACAATAGACTATGTTGAATAGGTTGAAATAGTCTCTTATTCAAATCCATACTAAGTCGTGCATGTTGACTTAGTATCACAGTCAGATTCTAGATAAAAAACTAGATTGACCAAGTCAACTCAATCATCTTAAATAGGCTTTAATAAACAAAGAATTTCAAAAATAATTCAACCCATTTAACATAGTTGGAAGAACTTGAAAACAACATTCAAATCAATTTAATATAAATTTCACAGTCCTTAGCATCTTCCAACCCACCAAGGTTCCTTTCTTTCTCTCTCTTTTCATTTAGTTCTTCATTATAGTTCTATTTTGTATAAAGTTTTCAATCTTAAAAATTGCAATCCTATAGTAAACTAGGTCAACCTGGTCAACCTAATTATATATTCTATCTTTTATATGAAATATTAGGTCAACCTAGTCAACTTAGTTCTTAAGGACTCTTAATAATTCTACAGTATAGTAGTGACTTTATTGACTCTTTTTTTTAATGTTTGCATACACTATCATCTAAATTAACTTTATACCATGCTTAAGTTGGGAATTAATAATTATATGCTAGTAATTGATTCACACTTTAATTTGTAGTTATTGTTATGTTTAGAGTAGCTCACATATTCTAATATAGTGATTTTTAAATATACCATTTAGATTCACTATTTAGCTTTTTCTTGCACACACTACCAAATCACATAATTTCAAAATGCATTTAAACATTTGTCTACCCAGTGCCTACCTACTTGGATTTCATCATCAAGGGGGAAGTTGACTTGGTTTTGTAGCCAAGTATAAACACATGGTTAATGGTATATATTTGTAAATCACCCAACACACTTATTGCTATTGGATTGTGAAGTGAGGGGGCATACCCCACTATTAGGCTATTACCATTGCCAACACAAATCCCTTTCATTCCAAACATCTTGAAACCATCCATAGATTACTTTTTAGTTCCCTAATTTCAGCCAACTTCCCTATCAAAATTAAAATAACACTTTATAATAATATAATAACATTCATGATGACTACTTGGCTAGCATTTGATTTTCAATTGACTACTTGCTCTCTACTCATTTTGTGTTTTATCATAAAAACTTGCATTAGCCAATGTTGGTGCAGGGATTTATGCTATATGCCAATTGGATCATTCTCATTAATCCCATTACTTGTGTGTTTTCTTTCATTTCTTGTCTCAAATTACACTGCAAAATATTTTCTTATTTTTAGTACACTATTATTCTATTCGACACAGTCTCTTAATAGACTATGTTTTTCCCTACCTATAGTACTAAGTCAACTTGGTCAACTCTATATCCCTTTTGAATAGTTAGCTTATACTACTAATTCAACTTGGTCAGCCTTGTATCCCTTTTGACTAACTAGGTTATAGTACTAAGTTGAGTTGGTCAACCTTGTATCCTTACTAGATTATGTTTTTCCTAGTTTGTAGTTCTAGGTCAACCTGGTCAACTTTGTACTCTTATTGCTGACCTTGATTCCAACTTAGTTCTTTGTTTTTCTTTTTATATCATTCTTTTCATCTCATCAAATCAACATGATGTCCCCTATTAGAATATTCTTGGACAACCTAAATCTATTTAGAAACTATATGGGATATTCATTTCTCCCTCTCTTTTCCTCCCAAGAGAACCCTCACTCTTGGAGTACCTCTTCCCATCCTTCATCTATTGATTTTAACATGGTTCAAATCATGTATCAAGATGAATTAAGTGGATCCAATACTTTTTATACCTATCAAGATAATTCTCATCTTTAAACCTTTTAACATAATGTGGGAGAAATTGACACAAGTCTACCTAAAAATCCCATGGATAATCTACCTTCTAATAACCCTCCCATAATACCAATTTAAGTAGTTCTCCTAAAAAATCCAACCCACCAATTAATATGACTCAAATTCTTTCACAATTCATATAACAATGAACATAATGGAAAATTCTAACACCTCTCAAATGATGTATTTACAATGTCATTTGATTAATATGAATAATCAAAAGCTGGTTCTCAGTCCTCAAGCCAATATAAAATTCATTCCTCTAGCTCTTATAGATGCCTTTGGAAATATTATTTGTTGACCTATTATGAATAATAAAATTCTTCAAGATATCTAAAATGAGCCTTTATCTCCTTTCATCATGTCGATTGATATTGGTAATATATCTCCAACTATCAAGTATGATGGGACTAAAGACCCTGCATATTTTATCAAAGCCTTTGGAAATATTTACAAAGAGTGGATCTAAACTAATACTTTCATGACAACTAAACTTCTAGCTAAAACCTTCACTAGTGATGTATGGAATGGTACAACTAACTTACCTAAAATTTCATCAGGAAACTTGAGGATTTATTCAATCTTTAGTTAAAGAGTTTTAACATAATGACCTTCTCAAAAATTTCCTTAGCCACTTCTTGATTTCTAAGAAATATCATACCAAATTAGATCATGATTTTATCAAATGATGGAAATATCTAGCCCATAAATATGATCATAACATGACCGATGATAATTTTTTAAAAATCTTTATAATTATTTTAACTCTTTGAATTCAATATAAGGTTTGAAATTTTTCTCCTCAAACACTAAATGAAACTCTTGACCAAGACAAATGTCAAAACTTCCTCATGAAGCAATTCAACCTAATACAAAATTCATTAAAGGATCTTGTTAAACTTATACCAATGCCATCACCAATAATACTCCTTAGAGAAAACTAGGAGTTTCCAAAGCTAACACTCCCCCAAATTCTCACATACCACTAATTATGTAGAAAATGAAATAAATTTTATCACCCTCTAAACCCTTTACTTATCTTAATAATCCTCCTAAATGGTACAACCCTAATCAATTTTATTGGTCCCATGTTGACATTGGTCACTCCCATTAAACATATTGAGGGCTTACTAAAATTTTTGTCTCCTACATGCTTGGTGATTCCTTCAATCATGAAGCCATGGTCAACCTTCATCATAATGAGTATACCACTTCTCAAAAATGGCAATCTTCCAAAGCTTCTTATTATAATAACCAAAAATCTTTTTCCACAAATAATAATAAAAAAACTACCAAGGATGTTTGTGCCATTGATGTTAACTATGACCAATATTACAAAAATTATCAATATGTTAACACAACTAAGGTAAATTATCATCACAAGCCATCTCACAAAAATCCTATCACAAAACCTAATAAACCATATTTATAAGAAAAACTTCTAAAATATACTATAACCACTCATTTAGCTTCATAATCCCCTAAGGAACCAGCTCCTTCTTTTGAACCCCCAAAAAATTCTACTCCTTCAAACGCTACCATACCTTTTAAAAATCGCACTAGTTCTTCTTCTAAATCCCATTAGAACTTTCTATAATAACTTAACTCAATGCATTTCAATATTCCACTTATGGAATTAGTTTTTAGTTCCCCTTATCTCTGTAAGTTCCTTATGCAACAATTACAAGAAATTGAAGATCTATCTTCTCTGTATGAAGAACCACCCTTTATTGAGCCTCAACCTACCAACGTGCATACCATTGAAACTATGTGTCCTTATAAATCTTCTATTGAATTTATTGAAGATGACATGATTAATGATGAGATATTTTTTTGCACCAATGATCTACCACTATTCATTAAAATAGAGATTAATACTACCCTTATTCATAAAGTTTTAGTTGATCAAGAGTCTGATATTAATGTGACATCTTTATGTCTTATCCAACAACTTGGATACAATAAGGATCATCTTAAGAAAACCCACGTCATCTATCATGGATTTTTTAAAACTAATAAAAATCCACTTGGTTTTATTTGGCTTCCCCTAGCAATTAGACCTAAGGTTATATGAATTAAACTTATGGTCCTTGATTTATTTCTATCTTATAACATACTACTTAGTCACCCTTGGACTCATAGAATGAGGGCCATTACTTCTTATAGTAACCAATGCTTTAAATTTTTAAATAATGGAAAATGGTATAAGCATGAAGCTAATTCAAACCCTTGGATTATTCAACTTCCTAATTTGAAATCTCAATATTGCATCCCTACCATTCCTACCATCAATAGTTCTCCCTTACCTAAGTTCATCAACATCAATCTAGATTTATAGGTCACATTTTTTGATTCAAATGATGATGAACCTAATTAATTACAACATACTTGTAACACTACTAAGCTACCTCCTTATATCTTAGAGTGGATTTCTCCTTATTTATTACCTCGTGATCACAATATTCCTCTCATTGATGAGATGATTTATTTTCCTCCATGTAATGCTCATGATACTTCTTATCCAAAATATGCCTTCACTTCTGATGAATATGGAGTGGCCAAATTATTCCAATACCCTCTCTTCATGTTTCCATGAAAGTTTAGTAACATTAGAATTTCACCTTTTGAAACTCCCTCTGAATCTCAAGCATGTACCATTTCTCCAACCTATGATGATAACTACATCATATCTCAAGCTCAATATCAAAACTTAGATGTCCAACATTATTAGAAAACTTTAGCTCGAATACATGCTTTCAACTAAGATGTTTATATCATTTCCACAGATCATGAATTAGATCTCAAAGGTCACATACCTCCTATTAAATCCCCACTTCTTAATACTCCTTGGGTGGTATAAAAAATCCTACCTTTTGAACCTTTGAATATTCCTACATCTTATTTACCATTTATAAATTCCATCATCACATCTGATTCTTTCCCCATCAAAGAAACTAATGACATATCAATCCCATACAACCAATCTACTCCTCCTATTCCTGAGATTACATTAGATGCCAAGGCCATAGATGTCTATCAAATGCATTTTGAATATGATTGTCATGGTGATCAAATTATTTATCTCAAAATAGATGTTGAGTATTATTTCCCTCTTCCCACTTTACCTAATGATGAATTTATTATTGAATTACTTCATGCCCAAGAAACTCAACTTCCTTAGCAACATCACAAACTCAATAATTTTAAAACCAAATCCCCTTATTTTAACAAATTCATTGCTAATATCAATACTAAATCTAATCCAATTTCTTCTTTACCTAATGCACTATACCACTTACAATATGGCAATGATATGCTTATCAAATAAACTATCTGCATTGAATATGGTACTCCATCATGCCCTCAACCTATTACCATCTCTCTTAAACTTTCATCTACTAAACATGATAAATTTAGTTTTTTTTAATTAATATCATGAGATATTTACTTAGTCTTATGAGGAAATGCCTAGTATTGACCCTATCATTACGGTGCGCAATATCATCACTTATCTCAATGCCAAACCTATGCATCAAAAGAAATGGAAATTTCCACCTAACGTTTCCACCTTATGTCACAAAGATACTATCAAACTTATTGATACTAAGTTTATCAAACCAATGGACTATTCTAAATGGGTTTCTAAAATAGTACCTATTTTGAAAAATTTCACCATGGTCATTCACATTTGAATTGATTTACATAATCTCAATCTTCCTTGTCCCAAGGACCATTTTCCTTTACCTTCAATAGATGCCTTTGTCAATTCCACATCTGATTATGAAATGTTATATCTTATAGATGGTTTCTCAAGCTATAACCAAATCCAAATTTACCTTGAGGAACAACATAAGACAAATTTCACCATAGAATGGGGGACCTATTGCTATATTAAAATTACCTTTGGCCTAAAAAATGCTAGAGTTATTTATCAATGAGAAATGACTCATATATTTCATGATCTTATGCATAAAATTGGTGAAACTTATATGAATTACCTCATTTATAATTCTAAATTTCTCAAGACTCATATTTATGATCTTTCCATCATCTTCGACCACATTCTTAAATACAAAGTTAGACTAAATCTTTACAAATGTATCTTTAGTGTCACATCTAGTAAACTATTAGTATTCTTAGTCTCTCTTCAAGGAATCTATGTTGACCCTACTATGATAAGTGCTATCATCAACATTCCCATCCCTAGATCCATTCTAGACATTCACACTTATCTTGATAATCTTGGGGCAATTAGATGATTCATCCTTAAAATGGATTATCATATCCACTTCATCAATTCTCTTCTTAAAAAAGTTAATGCTCTAGAATGGATAAATCCATACCAAAAAGCATTTGATAATATGAAAGAATCATTACTTCACCCACCTACTCTTCATCCCTCTTCAAATGATCAACCTCTAATCTTATATACTTATTCCACACCCATATTAGTTAGGGTAATGTTTGCCTAGCAATTTGATACTAGAATAGAGTATGCCATCTACTATATCAAGTGAGGCCTCATTGATTATGAAAAACTTTACACAAAAGTTGAATATGATTTCCTTACCATATATTTTATAGATAAAAAAATTTGACATTATACGCTTTACAGACCACTTATGTCATCATCTATTCTGATACCCTTCATCACTTCTTCTCCAAAGCCTATCTTCTTAGAGATAGAATTGGCAAGTGGATGGTCCTTCTCATGGAAGCTAATCACCAAATTATTAATAAAAAATCTATAAAAGGACAAATCATCATTGATATACTTTTTATCGCTCTCATTCTGACTACTGATCACCTTCAAGATAGTCTTCTTGATGATAATATTCTCTATATTGGAGGTCTAAATCAAGCCATATACATTAAATATTATTTTTATAACTTTGTTGTTGATCTTGAATCAAGTAATATCAATGCTTTTAAGATAGTCTTCTTGATTATAATATTATCTATATTGGAGTTCTCAATCAAGCCATATACATTAAATATTACTTTCATAACTTTATTGTTGATCTTGAATCAAGTAATCTCAATAAAACTACTATTGTCCCAAATACTACTAAACCAGAAGTAGTTATCAAAGAACTTCCTAAAATTAATGTTGATTTAAATGAGGATACTTGGAACCTTCATTTTGATGGTGATAAATGCCTCTAAGGAGCTAGAGTAGGTTTTATTCTTACAATTCCTCTTAGAAAAATCATCTCTTTATCATTTTACTTAATATTTGACATCATTAAAAACATGGTAGAGTATGAAGCTTTAATATCAGGCATGAGAGCTGCCCTCAATTTAGATATCTAATATTTGCATGATTTAGGTGATTCCCATCTCATTTACCACCAAGTCAATGGTGATTACTAATGAAAATTATAGAATATCATTTCTTATCATCAAACTAAAACTACTCTCACCAAATATTTTATTTTTTTCACCATCGAGCCTATCCCCTGAGATCACAATTCTATAGCTGATTCCCTTGCTTCTTCAACATCTATTTTTATCCATAACAAGTTCTCATTGATCCCACTTTTCTTATCTAAATAATAAAATATCCATCTTCTATTCAACCACATGATTCACCAATCTACCACATTGAGGCTATCACCATTTGATAAATCCCATGGTATAAAGACATCATTCAATTTTTTGGAACATCAAACTTATCCTCTTAACCTAGATTCCCATGAAAATACTTACATTCAAAAATAAGCTTTAAAATATGTACTTAGATATAAAATTCTATATTATCATAATTCTAAAGGTACCTTGCTCCATTATGTTATGAAAGATGAGGTACCTCCTCTTCTTAAACAAGCACATGGGGGCATTTATGGTGGCCACTGTAGTGGATATAATATAACCCATAAATACTTACGTATGGGATAATTTTGGCCCACTCTTGAAAAAAATGCCATAGAATTTGTTAGAAAGTGTACTCTTTGTTAGTTTCATGATAATTTAATTCATTCACCTCCAACTAAGATTTAAACTATAGAATATCCCTAGCTATTCTTCATAGGGGTATTAGATCTCATAGATAAATTACCTTGATCTCAAGATGGGCATGTCTTTATAATCACAACCATAGAATATTTCACCAAGTGGGTTAAGGCTATGACCCTCATTAATGTCACTAGTACCACCATCTCCAAATTCATCCTTAATAAAATCATCTACCACTTTATTTCCTTCATACTATCATTTTAGACAATGGTAGTAATTTAAAAAATAGATATGTCAAACAACTTTATGATAAATTTAAAATCAATCACAAATTATCCACACATATCATCCAAAATGTAATGTCCAAGCTGAGGCCACCAATAAAATCCTTAATAAAATTCTCTAAAAGATAATTCATGAAACCCACATGGATTGGCACCTATATCTTTATCATACTTTTTGGGCCTATCACACTAACATATATACTACCACTAGGGTAACAACATTCTCTCTAATTTATAGTTCTAAATTAGTCTTTCCATTAGAAGTTAAGATAACCTCTCTTTTTATATCTCTTCAAGGTATTATACGTGATGAGTAATTACATGGAGCTCACCTTCATGCTCTTAGTCTTCTAAATGAGCATCATCTTTCTACTTTACAACATAATCATCAATATAAGGCCTATATTACCAAACAACATAACAAACAAGTCAAATTTCACATATTTAATGTTAGTGATCTTGTCCTTAAATTAGACTGCACTCATGACAAAGAAGGCATATACACCCAAAAATTGTGGAGCACTTATTTAGTCAAATATATTCTTGGTCTAAGTACATATTGCCTTCAAACTGATGAAGTCCATATTTTCAAATAACCCACTAACACAATTCCTCAAGAGGTACTTTTCCTAATCTTTCCCTTCTTTTCAAGTTTTCTATATGCTATCTATCTAACGCTTTTTTTATGAAACTTAAATGAGTATTTCCCTCTATAGTAGTTCTCTATTTTTACAAACCTTAGTCATTCCTTTTGGTATTTGGTTTTCCCTTTTTTCTCATGATTTACATTTTAAAACCATGGATAGGACTGGTCTTCCTCATGATGTACATTTATCCTCTTTGTTTTCATAATATTTACTTACTTTTTGGCACCCCTTGGGTTTCTCTTTTATGAGTTGCAGTGTAAGACCATGGATATGACCTGGCCTTCCTCACAAATACCATCTTCTTCTTATCTCATTTGTTTTTCCAATACTTTTTGGCACCCCTTAAGTTTCTCTTTTATGATTTATAGTGTAATATCATTGATAGGACTTACCATTCCTCATAAAAATTACCATATTGTCATTCCTTTTCTATAATGTGTTTAACAATGGTTACGAGTTTTGGATATTTATTCTCAATTTTAGCTCTTTCTTCTTTTGATAGATGAAATTTTCACAAAAATATATGTTATCATGTTTTTCTACATTTCCCTCATTCTTATGATAAGGAATCAAACTTTACTCTCATTTTATCCCTTTCTCACCCTTTGTCACATTTGTTATGATTTGAAGTCATTAAAATTATTTCATGTTTTATTCCGATTGATTTCCTTCCCTTTCAATACATATTGGATAAAACAAGGTCAAAGTCAAGATAAATTTATTTCACATGACTTTATGAGACTCTTAAACACCATGCTCTCTAAGTTCTCTCTCTTATCAACCAAGTCCCAATTATTCATATGAAAATCATCTTTAGCACCCATGTTTGGTTTTCCAAATATGGTTAGAGGAGGAATAAACAAATCCATCAAAGAAAGTTAAAATCCAAATCATTTGAAATAAAAAGCAATGATATACAAAAGGCAACATACAAATATCAAAATTCAAAATCACACCAAAATATGTGATTACAAACACATCTTTTATCTCCAATCGAAGCTCAAACTCCATAGTTGGCCTCATAATAGATTTGAGGTACATTGGGGTGCAATAGGCTAGTATATTGGAATAGGAGAGTTTAATAAACTCTATAGTTCTAACTACTTTCTCATGTAAGTACCCAATCTTCATAGTAGATGGATGGCTCTATAAGGGGTCTTGAGGAGTAAAAAACATATTGTGGGAAGGTAGGTCCATTTTAATTTTCATGTATATAGCCTTCATGGTATGACATACATACTTCATTTATTGACCTATGACTTCTCTGGCTAAGAGAAGCTATTTAGAGTCCTCAAGGTTAAAACTCCTCTTATTTTGACAAACCTAATTTGAGTGTCTTGACTTTGATAAAGAGTTCCTGTACCTTGGTTTTTCATTCATTCTCCTCTCTAGCCATTTCATTTCCCCCTTGATAGGCATGTGTGATTCTAAATATGTTTTACCTCTTCTATATTTCCTTCTTCACATCTTAAAAACATACTAGCACTACTTTTCTTCAGTTTTATCTATCCCTAAAGCAAAATAATATGCTTGAGTGACTATGAATCACTTTATTTACATCATGGGTCTACATTTTTATATGTGACTTGATTTCTTTTTACCATTTGTCATTGTTGTACCACCTTTTTTTGTGGACACCTGAGTCCATTTCTACTTTCATGTAATTTTTCCATTATTGAGTGAGGTTGGCTTGTTACCTCGCACTCATCAATGTTGTTTTTCCTTTTATGTACCTTTTTCCATTTATACTTGAGTAATGATTGTTACTTCTCACTTATCAATGTTGTTTCACCATTTTGCTTACCCATATTTATTTAAGGATCATTACTACTTTTACATTGATGCTTGATTGCCATCCTTTTTAACATGTATGCTTGGTTTGAATTGGTGAGTTTTCCTTTCTTACTTATGATTTGATTTTATAAGTTTCCCAATTTTTAATATCCTTGTATTTTCAATTACCTAATTTACTCTAAATTTTGACTTGGTCATTTAGTCTAACATAGCACTTGTCACCCTAGCTTGCCAAATTTCCAAGTACATCTAATCCACATAACACCAATTATCTTGGCTTTTCTTGCATTTTTTTTTAGTTTTGTATTCTTGAATTTTTCAAAATTAATCTCTATACCCTTTAAAATAAAAACTACAAACACAATATACAACCATCCAATGATAAAGGCAAGTTAAGGTATGCATACCTTTACTTTTTTAGCTATTTCTCTTTCCATCATTTAATTTTAATTAGTTTTGATTTAAAATACTATAACCTTTTTTAGCCTTAGTGTTGTGTGTTATTGTGTTCCTTCTCAAAGCACCATCCCCTATTGCACCTGACTGACATGTGATGAGATTAGAGTGGGGTATATGTATACACATAATAATTTCACACTTTATCAATTACTGATGCTTTCTATGTTGCAAGAACCTTTTGAGTCTCAATCTCTCTGAGTGCACACCTTAAGGGTTTTACCAAGAAAGGGGTGGGAAGATAATTGGTGCTTCATAAGATTACTTTCCCTTATTACTATTTGTTATCAATCCAACTAGCTCCTAAGAACATTCCCCTAAGATTTGCCTCTTCTTTTACACATTCATCTAGTCTTTTACCACCTTCATTAGCCCTTTTTCTAACTTAAAACCTCTTTTGATAGTTTACATGATTATTTCAATTGTGTTAACCTTGTACTTTTATTGACAAAACTTATTTAGGGTGTATGTTTACCCTTGGCTAACCTCATCTATGACCTAGAGAGTTTTTATCAATAATAATACTAGGTCGACTAGGTTGACACTATTAGTCAATTTTTTTGAAAGGGTTTAGGGTTAGATCCACATATATAAACACATCCATTTTTCCATTATTTACAAGTAGATAAGAATTAATATTGATTTTCACTTCTTTAAAATTTGCTCTTCTACCATTCTACTTGAGGAGTCTTATCTCAGGGTTTGTACTTGGAGAAGAATCTAGTCTTATGGAGAAGTATTGGATACTTTGAACTTTATTAGTGATCCTTACAAACCATAAAAACCTCTTGTGAAGTATTTTTAGCCAAGGGAGAGATTGATCCTTGACGGATTTTTCTGATTAAGTATCTCTAACTTTGTCCCTCTATTTAGTAGATCAAAGTAGCATAAGTAATCGCTTTTGAATAATATTACTCTTCCTTTCCATGAATTAAGGTCATAAATATGCATATCTTAATTAGGATTATCTTATGTATATTTATTTTTGTTGCTCGACTAACCCCCATTTTGAGCCATAAGCTTTGATGAGAATTAGATTAAACTTTCACTTGTTATTAGTATAGTGAATATGAAAACATAGGACCTAATTAGGGTTATTGCATGATTTTTCTTGATTTGAAGCTTTAAAACCCTCTATATTGATATTATTTGTGGTGAAATTTTCCCTCATTAGGTATAGAAGATCTATATTGGTCATGTTCCTGATTATCTAATGTATCCCCAATTGAAAGTGTAAGTAGGATCTATCATCTTTGAACTAGGATTGATTTATAGATCTGATGTAATTCTAATTTCATACAATGTATTCTATACTTTACTTGTCCACAATATTTTAAGAATAATTGACGTGACCAAGTTAACTTTGGAAAATTATATAAATGGATCTTTGGTATTCTAAGAATCCATTATAAAAATGCTTTTGAGCTTTAATAAGACACATCACAACTTAGGGAAGAAAACACATACCTAGACCTCTTCCTCACAAAGGCTGTAAATATAATTAATGATACCTATCCTACACTTTTTATCCAATTTTTAGGTTACCAAGTAATTTATAAGGAAAATAAATTCACAAATCTTATGTCCTAGCTAATAAAATACTAGCTTGTTGTGTAGAAGTGGCAACAATTTCAAATGTAAGGTCAAAATATGAAAACATAATCATAAGATATTTTTGATCTCCTTGAATAATATGAGCAAGTATTAGATAATTTTATTCTCCAATCTCAAAACATGGGAAAAATCATGCTCAATTACAAATAGAAGATAAACTTCACATGGCGTAAAGCCAACCCAAATTTCTCTTAGGCTAAAAAAGCTAAAGCAAGAATGGGGGACTAATCAACTACCTTTGATGGGTTTGATGTTGTATTGAAGGAATCTCCTAATTTGAGAGAAAATATGATTCACAAGATGAAAACATGGAAAAAAAGATGTTTTGAAATAATTTTGTTGGAATTCATATGTATAGGCATATAGATAGACTAGAGGAGTTAACATAATAAATATAGTAGAAAGTGTAGCACATTAGGACCATCTTCACAATAACAAAAGATGATGACGTTCAAAATATTTTGGGGAGCCAAGTTCCATTTTTCACTATGATTAGTATGGTATGAGAATTTATCATTTATTGCATGATATTCAATAAGGACTTGTCCAATTTGTATCACTCTATCACATAGATCATCAGTGAGCCCCAATACATCCCATCCAACCAATTTCAACAAATTAAATTTACCACAATTACAAATCTAGCCATCAAAACATAAAAAAAACCTCTAGAAATTACTTTTGTAGATATGACTTCTTCAAAAATAACTCTAGCAGAAATAACTTTGTATTCTCCCTCAATTATAGCAATGTAGTCTATGCTCCACCTCTCTACATACTATGTAGATTTTAGTTTTGAAATTTTTAGGATTTTTTCCAATAAGGAAGGACTTAAGCAATATGAGTGGGGTAAATTTGGTTGAATATTATAAATGAAATTCAGCTAGTTATTCCACTATATTGAAAACCTACAAGGGTAGTATATTAGTATGTTAATTAGTTGAAAACCCATAAGGGTGGCTAAGTAGTGTGCAAGAGGTGAAAACTAGTAAATGACATCTTGAGAGATTACCTCAAGTAATGTTTTGGACCATATATTTTGAGACTTAAATTACATCACTTCAACATCTAACACACTTCCTAAAACTTTTTATCAAGATGAGACAACTATTTAAGTCCAAGAAAGTGTTAGTAATAGAATAGGTTTGTATAAGTATAGAGTGTAGATGCATGACAAGTGTGTGATGGATATTATTCTGCATAAGGTGTTTCATTTTAGATGTATTTAGCCTATTTGGAATGTGAAAATACTCCTTCAATATTTAACTAAAAGGATGGAATGTGAAGTGATAAAGAATTTTAAATTTATATAAATAGTGATCAATTGTAATGGAAAGTAATTCTGAAAGATAAAAAATCTATATAAATAGTGATCAATTATAATGGAAAGTAATTAGGTATGATTTTTTTAAATTTATTTATTATGTTAATAATAATGAAGGCTTTGTATAATTTATTCTATGTTATCTAGATAAATACATAATTCTAAAGTGAATAGATATTTCACTTGTTCTATAACTATGTTTGTGCTCTGAGCTTGTATCCTACTTTGCACATAAACACATATTATCATGTTTTTATGGGTTTTTACAAGAAACTCTACTAAAAAAGTACAAGTATTTTAGTAGGGTAAAGTCTTGATAGGTATTTTTCACGTATGCAAGACTGAGATGCTATATAAATTAGATTTTAGTATCTACAAAAGTATACTTCATATATTATACATCAAATTGTTGAGTTTTCATGAACTGTGACTTTTCTTATAAAAAATATTCTAATAAGTTATGAAATTATTATTTTCTCAATAAAATTTTATCATTTTTTGTTACAAGTCAAGTTATTTTTTGTTATTTTTACTTATTAGCCTCTTTTTCTTTAGTTTTCTTAGTTAGTTTTCTATCTTTTATTTTATTTTTTATTATAATTTAGATCTCTTTGAGATTTATTTTTTTAGTTATTTATTTAACATAACTTGGTTAGATATTTAATATTGATTAATGGTTTCCTTGTAAATTTCATAGTTTATCTAACTTAGTCTAATTTGTGTTTCTTGTGTCACCTTATTTTTGTATCTCTTTCTTATTTTCTTGTTTTTCTAGTTTGAATTTTCATAAAATCATAAAGGGAAACATTTTATTTGAATAATATAAGTGATTATTTGATTATTGATATAAATCAGAATGATCAATATTCTAATATATTTCTTCTTTTATATGCTTTACTCTATCAAGGAGGATTGATAATATTCGATAAAATTTTGATATACATTATGAGATAAATTAAGTAATCCATTTGACAGAAGTATTTATTAATATGAAAGATTGGTTTCAAGGAGACATCTACTATAATATTTTTTGAATTATTATTTTATTTTAAGATTTTTGTTCATTCATATCTTTATCATTTGAGGATAATATTATCTAATTAATAAAAATAATCGATAATTATATTTCTCTTAAGTAGGTTTGATAACATTATTTTAACTCTGATATACATGCATAAATGAATGGATTGGTAATATTTGATTGATATTAATTTTTATATTTGATATATTTCCTTACTTATCTTTTGCATATTAAGACTTATTGATTTTCATAACTTTAAAATAACCTTTCTGCATGCCTTAGAACTAACTTTCACTTATATGTCCCTTAAAATTGAAATGTAACAATTCCGCCTTTATAATTATGATAGATAAATGGGTATATTCATTTAAATTATAAATTTAACAACCAACATGTTCCAAAAAAATTGCATTGATGGCGTTGATGTGTTTTTTAAACACACCCAAAAATGGTGGTGGGATTTATTCCTATTATTTCATCATTATAAGAAATAATCCAAGGCACAAGTTGAATTATTAGAGTTTCCTACATATTATGTTTGTAATATTTCATTGAATGATTTAGATGTTACCATAGATTGATATATCACCTTTACATTTATAATCCATTTTATCTTAAAATGTTGCCAATGTTACCCCAAAATGGCTATTCACAATGGTGCCTAAATGAAATTAAAATAAAATAAATAAAAAATGGAGAGAAAATTACACCATGTAAGAATTTTTATAAACTTCATTAAGATACTCTTGGTCACACAAATTACTTGTTAAATTCAACTAATAATTACCTTTATCAGTGTAGCCCAGCCTATGCTCAAAATAAAATAGATATGGGAAAGAGTCTAAGGAAATGTTCTTTATGGCTATGATATCTATATAAACACATTTACATGATAAATATATAAAATTTATAAGAAAAAAATATCCATCCGTAGTGATTACATTTAACATAGTTAAATAAACAAATTAAATTAATATCATACTCAAACAAACTAAATCTATAAAAAATAGTCAAAAATCATACCATAAACATGAAACTCAAGCATATACAATAAGAATAATAGAATTTGAGGAAGGAGAAACACA
Source organism: Torreya grandis (assembly GCA_037957365.1). Lineage (NCBI taxonomy): Eukaryota > Viridiplantae > Streptophyta > Pinopsida > Cupressales > Taxaceae > Torreya > Torreya grandis. The sequence goes on along the minus strand of JARHVA010002892.1, from coordinate 773,044 downwards.
AATAAAACTCATGAACATCCAAATAATTTCAAAGAAGCCAAAGTTTTATATTAAAATTTTCCCCTTTTATCAAAGTTTATAATAAGTGCTTATATAGAAAGCAAGGGCCTAGTGCCAATATCATTGACATAGTCTGTAACAAGAAGAAAATTATTTAAGAAACTACAAAAAATCATTACAGTAAAGGAAACTAATTATAATAACTCAACAAATCCTCAATTCATGGTTATGGATGTTGTCCTCCAAAAATATCACTCATTTTTGGGACAACATTTGAACTATTTTGGTCCTACAGACCAAAATTATCTCTTCCCTTTCCAAAATTTATTTGGGCATTCAAATTCCTCATTTTTCAAACTTCTCAATAATCTACGGACTCTACAGGCTTAAATCTATAGACTCTGTAGGCCAAGTTCAATGGGCTTTATAAGTTGATTTCTATAGACTTGATTTCTATGGAGTCTGTAGGTAGGTTCATTTCTACAAGTTCAAAGGCTTCTATAGGCAGGTTCAATCAAAATAATCACTTTCTAACACTTAGTCAGTTTTGGGATTGGTTCAGCACCTTAGTTCAATCAAAAATGTCCATCAGCAAGCATCTAAGCAAAAGAGGCTTGAACAATTGAACCATTGAACCACTTTGGTTTAAATGTTCAACGGGTTCAAGGTTCAATAGGTTCAAAGGCAGGTTTAAACAAATGGTTCAAAGGTGGGTTCAATCAAGCAGTTCAATGCTTTGGTTCACTCAGTTGGTTCATCTGCTCAGTTCAACGCTTTGGTTCATCCACTCAGTTCATCATTTTGGTTCAATCAAATGGTTCGTCAGTTGGTTCAAAGGCTTCGTTTGAACCATTGAACCAAAACTTGGTTCAATAGTTAGTTAAATGCTTCCTCTCATTGAATTGGTTCATTAGCTTAAATCATCAACTTGAACCATTTTGGTTCAATGTTTGCTTTAACCAAGCGGTTCAATGCTTTGTTTCAATCAAATAGTTCACTTAATTGGTTCAATCAAAGGGATCATCGACTTGGTTCAAAGGAGTGGTTCAAATGCAAAAGTTCAAAGAAGCCTCCCAAAGGACAAGTGCTCTTGTAGAGGGCACTTGTCGACAAAATCACCCTTTGGAAGGGTCATTTTCAAGGAAGCCGCAAAGGTAATTCTTTCAGCTTTTTGTTTAAGGCAGTCAAAAAAGACTAAGGCAAGAAAAAATTCTTTCAGACTTTTTGTCTGAAGGAATTCATTCAAACAAAAAGTCTGAAGGAATTAAAAAAAGTAGTTGTGGGAGGAAAACCTGAAGGATTTTTTGAAGGCAAAGTGATCAGAACAATTCCACAGACTTTTTGTCCATGGGAAATGTCTGCAGACTTTTTGTTCACGAGAATTTGTTCACAGAATTTTGTCCATGGGAATTTTTCCATAGATAAAGCCCAGGGAAAATGCCCATGGAGAGAATCCATAGGAAAGCTATGAGAGATTACCAAAGATAAAAGGCCGCTGAAGGACCCTGAAGGGCAGGTGCCCTTGCGGTGGGCTCTCAGTTACCAAATTGAAGGGTCACCTTCCCTTTGAGAAGATGTAAAACTAGAAATCTAGAAGGTCACCTTCCCTTTGGGAGGATGCAAAATAGGAAATTCAAAGAAGGACTAAGGGGTGATGCACCTAAAGATGTCAAATTCAAGACAACAAACTAGCCATTGAAAACATATTAATGGGCGCGTGAACGTCAATTTCAAAGCTCATAAAATAGCCATTGATCCTTGTAATCTATAGACCTAAATGCATTCATAGGCTTTAAGTCCAAGACTAATAGGAAGTGAGGAAGGAACATAACACCAAATTGAATCCAATTCCTGATTTAATTAACTGAAAAAGGAGGAATGAAGAAGGATCAGATCGCTAGGTGGACATTGAAAGATGCAAACTTTCAATAGCGTGACTTGTTTCTCTGCATTGATAAAAGCAAATGGGTAAATTCCCCTAAGTTCCAACCTATTTTCTTAATATATTTCAATGTAACATGATGTGTTACTATTCCTGAGTCCTTCTTGAAGAGGCTATATAAGGGACTCTCTTTTATTGTAAATACATCTCTTTCAGACAATCAGAAATGAAACTCTACCTAAATTGAAAGGCATTATTGAGACTTTGAGCTCAGATTGTTGATCATATTTTGTTATTGGATTAAGAAAGCAAGTGACTTTTTAGACTTTGTGATGTAATATCTTTGTTGTTGAGGAAACTATTCTTATGCCTTTTTCCTTATTATATTTTCTATTCCTTTAATTCAACAAGCAAAATTAGTGAAAGTAGTCAAGAAGGTGTCTTGAAGAGTCAATTATGGAGAGACATTGTGCCCCTATAATTTCTTTTAGTGTGTTTTCTTTTCATTTTTGTGTAAAGGACCTTAGGATGACTTTGTGCCCTCATTGTCCTTCGTATCTTACTCTTGAGAAATTCAAGTGGAGAATTTGTGCTGCATCTCGATTTGTTGGTTACTATGTCCTTGGTTACACTTTGCATTTACTACCAAGAGTATTCTTGTGGTTTGTTGAATAGTTCTTTTGAAAGAAGAGGAGTGCTTTCTATCATTTCCCTTGAGATTTCTCCTTTGATCTGCATGCATCATCTCTAAAAAAAGAGAGATGGATGGTTTGTCCTAACCTTGACTATTATTTTATGTTTATATATATATAGCATATCTATAGGGTACCTCCACTTGATGAGAGGAGAGATTAGTCTCCTTTTGATGTGGTAAACCTACACATTTGGATGACCAATCTTCGTACTTTGGCTAATCAGACCTATTTTATTTATTAGTAAGCTGATCGACAAAATATTCAACCAATAGTTTTTGGTGACTCTGTTGGGGATATACATAATTATGTGCAATTTGGAACCTCAAGTTTCAAATTGAAACATCACCTGTGTCTTACCCATTATCATTATAACCCTTATCCATTATATATTTTGGTGACTCCATTACTTGTCTTACCCATTATCCATTTATAGCCTTACCATCTTCCTCCACCTCCGTTATTTTATCTAGTCTACAAAACCAAAGCTACTAGGAAAGAGTGCACAATTTAAAGCCTCAAGCTTTAACTAAAGCAAGGTCAATTATTTTCCATTTTTGTTTCACAATCTGGCAGATTCAAGGTATACACGAAGCCAAAGGGATAAAGGTATCATTGACCCTGTATTCGAGTTGGTACAACAAAGTGATTTTGATCTGTTTCCTTCACCATCTCGTCTCCAATAAACCAAGAGCTTTCCTCCTACTAAAGTCAGATCTCCATTGCCTGACGAAGTATCTATTTCTACTATTGATAAAGCTTTGCCAATAATTACCCCTCTGAGATTTTTTATCCCTCCTTTTCATAATCTTATAATGGCAGTTCAAGGCCCCTAGGGTGATGCTTTAGGTCCTCTCAATCTTTATCACCTCTACATGAGCTTCTACACAATTCAAGGAAGAATTCACCCAAATTCTATGGTGATGGAAAAGTTCATCTTGATGAACACATTACAACTTTTAGCATAGCCTATGGAGTAATTGGAGTAGAATTTGAAGATGTAGTAGTCAGGCTATTTGTAGAAACATTACAAGGCTCTACTACAGATTGGTTTTATCATCTACAGGCTCAGTCAATAACTAATTGGAATACCCTCAAAGATAAGTTTGAAGCTATATTCAAACCTACAAAAGATGTACATGCACTTCTGGCTCAACTTACACATATGAAGAAAGATCCTCATGAGCCTATGAGGGATTTCATAACCAAATTTTACAAACCGAGGAATAGAATTCTTGTAATTGCTCAACCTACAGCTGAGAATCTCAAATGCTTCTTCATTAATTCTCAGTTACTCGAAGTAAGTTTTCTTTTGAGACGTGCTAGTCAAATAGATCTTGCTTAGCTTAACTTTTGGCCACTGAGGTAGAAGATGATCTCATCTTAGCAAGGAAGATAAGAAGAGATCCAAACAAAAATAGACCTTCATCATATTTTGAATATTCACCTATAGGCACTAGTGATCCAATGGTGCAAAAGCTAGCAAATGAAGTGCTAGCCTTGAAAAGACAAATGGCACAAGGAATGTCTTCTGCTCCTTCATACAGAGATATGCCAAGAAGGACATTACCAAATTAGTCATATTAAGGCAATGCTGTTAGAAATCAAGGGTAGCTAGATCATCTTCCTCTCTCACAAGGGAAACTTGCCCTTGAAGCTCCTCTAACCAACTCAGCAGTTGGATATTTGGAAATAGAACATACTTTCTCTTTCCAACCTGAGTTTGAGCAAGAAAATGACATTGGTCTCTTCGTGGAGGATCAAGAAGAATTAGCTAGTGACTCCCACATTGGTTTCCTAAACTACTAGGATGAACCCAAAAGCAAAGGAGAAGCTATTGATGGATCATATGTAGTGTTTACTAGGTCCAAGAACCAATCAATCTAGCAAGTTGATAAAGGGAAGACAGATGAGCAACCTCAACCAACAATTACAATTGCCAAGCATGGAAACACTCTGCCTTTTCAGTCAAAAGATCTGGTGATCACCCAAAATGTAAGTACATCAATTTCACCTTCACATTCTACTTCAATCTCACAAACTAGCCCTCCTCCCATCCCTCCTAAAACTCAAAAAGTTGAATTACCTTTCTCTATACGTAGCTCAATTCAGCCATTTGACATAATCGATCATGTCAAAAAGATAAAAATACAAATGTCTAAGTTTGAATATTTGCAAGCTAATCTTGATCAATTGGATAAGTTGGTCCAATGTGTCAAGAACCAAACCATCCCTACAAAACAAGAGGTTAAGAAAATAATTCTTGATTCCCCAAAGAACATGCCCATTCCAAATAATCTTGTCATTACTCCTTTAGCTACCCTTGAGAAAATAGAACCTTTCTATGTTTCCCTATTAATAAATGGTTATCAACTCAACAATTGCATCATTAATTCTGGGGCATCTGATAATGTCATGCCTGCTAAAGTAGCTGGGTCTCTAGGTATCACACTGACCAAGACATTTGGGAGATGTTTTTCCATGGAAAGAAAGCAAGTACCATTGCTAGGGCAAATTAAAGATGCCCAATTTGCATTGGCAGCCTTTCTAGACAAGAGAATCAAGATGACTATCTTGGTGGCTGACGTCCCAACATCCTATGACATTTTTCTTGGATGAAATTTTTTCAAGGACATGGGAGGAGAACTAATCATGGACCTATCTGAAGTAAGGATCCCTGTCTAAGGCGTAATGAAGAGATTGCTCCCTGAAAAGGAGGCAAAATACGTGGTCACCCAAACATCAGCCCATGCAGCACAAACTCTATTTGAGTCTTTAGGCAGGGGTAATTATTTCTTTACCACAAAGGATGTTCATGTTTTGATAGATGAAAGTCTTATAGCTAATAATCTAGGAATTGATCCAAATAAGACTTCAGGAGAATTGGTAGGGCATAGTATAAGTAAGGAAGGATCTTCCATATCTAATGAAGAGAAATCTGATAGGAGATCAGCTTTTGATGATGATTTGATCCTGAAATCCAATGACAACAATTTTTCCACCAATGATGGAGTTGGGACTATGTTGATATGTCCTCAAGGAGATATTCTTCCTTCATGCAATTTGCAAGTTAGCAACACCAACAACACAGCTAGATGTGAATCTCTATTTCTCAAATTGAAGATTGCTCAAGATGAAGAAATCAAACTCCTTCACATCAAAGGAGATGCTAAGCTAATAATTTATCAGGAGTTTGATATGGACAATCCAATCATATGCTAGACTGAACTAGAAGAATAACCAATTATGGTAATGGACCATGCTGCTGCAAATCAAAATCAGGCAAAGGAACCCTTAACCAAAAAAGAAAGGAGTTATGGCTTTCAAATTGAAGACCACATCCTACCATGGGGCAAGAAGAAGAAAGAGTCAATAGGAAGATGCAAAAAATTGGTTTCCTAGTGGAGAGCTCCATTCACCCATCACCTTTTATGGGGACAAAATGTCTTCTTGCTGGTTTACCAAGATGGCACACTATTTTCACTATCTCTCAAGAAGCAGCATCTGTATAGTTTTTAATTCTATTTTGTTTTGTCTATTTTCTTTTTTGATGCCTTCTATTTCTAGGTAGCATGACTCCATAGCCCAATGGTACACATGAAGACACTAGAGATTCTAGATTCTACTCCCTTCAATTATTTTTGCAATTGATAAAATTTCCCCAACTGGAGCCAGCTGTTGTCCTCCCAATATATCACTCATTTTTGGGACAACATTTTAACTATTTTGGTCCTATATACCAAAATTGTCTCTTCCCTTCCCAAAATTTGTCTTGGGCATTCAAATTCCTCATTTTTTAAACTTCTCAAGAATCTACAGACTCTACAAGCTTGAATCTAAGGACTCTATAGGCCAAGTTCAATGGGCTTTATAGGTTGATTTCTATAGACTTGATTTCTATGGACTCTATAGGCAGGTTCATTTCTATAGGTTCAAAGGCCTCTATAGGTGGGTTCAATCAAAAGAATCACTTTCCAACACTTAGTCATTTTCGAGATTGGTTCAGCACCTTGGTTCAATAAAAAATGTCCATCGGTAAGCATCTAAGCAAAAGAGGCTTGAACCATTGAACCGTTGAACCATTGAACCACTTTGGTTTAAAGGTTCAATAGGTTCAAAGGTGGGTTCAAATAAATGGTTCAAAGGTGGGTTCAATCAAGTGGTTCAATGCTTTGGTTCACTCAGTTGGTTCATCTGCTCGGTTTAACACTTTGGTTCATCCACTCAGTTTATCGCTTTGGTTTAATCAAATGGTTTGTCAGTTGGTTCAAAGGATTTGTTTGAATTGTTGAACCAAAACTTGGTTCAACAGTTAGCTCAATGCTTCGGTTCATTCAATTGGTTCATCGGCTTGAACCATTTTGGTTCAAAGCTTGGTTCATTAGCTTGGTTCAATGTTTGGTTCAACCAAGTGGTTCAATGCTTTGGTTCAATCAAATGGTTCACCTAGTTGGTTCAATCAAAGGGATCATTGACTTGGTTCAAAGGAGTGGTTCAAATGCAAAATTTCAAATAAGCCTCTTGAAGGACAAGTGCCCTTATAGAGGGCACTTGGTAGACAAAAGCACCTTTCAGAAGGGTCATTTTCAAGGAAGCCACAAAGGTAATTCTTTCATATTTTTGTTTAAGGCAGTCAAAAAATACTAAGGCAAGAAATAATTCTTTCAGACTTTTTGTCTGAAGGAATTCAGGAAAGTAGCTGTGGGAGGAAAACCCAAAGGATTTTTTGAAGGCAAAGTGATCAAAATAATTCTACAGACTTTTTTTCCACAAGAAATGTCTATAGAATTTTTGTTCATGGGAATTTATCTACAAACAACTGTTGGAAATGTAGTGATAGGCATGCGAACGTCAATTTCAAAGCTCATAAAATAGTTGTTGATCCTTATAATCTATAGACCTAAATGCATTCACAAGCTTTAAGGCTAAAACCAGTAGGAAGTGAGGAAGGAACATAACAGAAAATTGAATCTAGGACCCAATTCAATTAACTAGAAAAGGAGGAATGATGAAGAAGGATCAGATCGCCAGGTGGGCATTGAAAGATGCAAACTTTTAATAGTGTGACTTGTTTCTCTGCATTGATAAAAGCAAATGGGTAAATGCCCCTAAGTTCCATCCTATCTTTTTAATAGATTTCAATGCAACATGATGTGTTACTATTCCCGAGTCCTTCTTGAAGAGGCTATATAAGGGACTCTCTTTTATTTAAATACATCTCTTTCGAATAATCAAAAATGAAACTTTGCCCAAATTGAAAGGCATTGCTAAGACTTTGAGCTCAGATTGTTGATCATATTTTGTTATTGGAATAAGAAAGAAAGTGACTTTTTAGACTTTGTGCTATAATATCTTTGTTGTTGAGGAAATTGTTCTTATGTCTTTTTCCTTGATATATTTTATGTTCCTTTAATTCAACAAGCAGAATTAGTGAAAGTAGTCAGGAAGGTGTCCTGAAGAGTCAACTATGGAGAGGATTTGTGCCCCCATAATTTCCTTTAGTGTGTTTTCTTTTTAGTTCTATGTAGAGGACCTTGGGATGAATTTGTGCCTTCATTGTCCTTCGTATCTTACTCTTGAGTAATTCAGGTAGAGACTTTGTGCTGCATCTCAATTTGTTGGTTACTATGTCCTTGGTTACACTTTGCATTTACTACCAAGAGTATTCTTATGGTTTGATGAATAGTTCTTTTGAAATAAGAGGAGTGCTTTCTGTCATTTACCTTGAGATTTCTCCTTTGATCTACATGCATCATCTCTAAAAAAAGAGAGATGGATGGTTTGTCCTACCCTTGAGTATTATTTTCTCTCTCTCTCTCTCTCTCTCTCTCTCTATATATATATATATATATATATATATATATATATATATATATATATATATATATATATATATATATATATATATATATAAGGAACCTCCCCTCGATGAGATGAAAGATTAGTCTCCTTTTGATGTGGTAAACCTACACATTTGGATGACCAATCTTCCTACTTTGGCTAATTAGACCTATTTTGTTTATCAGTATGTTGATAGACAAAATATTCAACCAACAATAGACATGGCTTCCCTCCATTCAGTTGGAAATCATTGGAGATTATTTCTACCTCATCTCTTCTATTTTCCATAATTTCATATTTCCTCCTTAGATAAAAATTATAAATAATCCCATCATGGGACAAACTTAAATTTATATTGATTTCCAATACATGAAAATTTTTCAAAAAATTTCAAAGATGGGAAAATTTACAAATTCATATAGAACTATAATGTGTCAAAATAATAAAACATGAACAAAAAAATCACATTTCCCTATGAACTTTTGTGTTATTAGAAGGATCTATAAAGTCATAGCATGTGATTTTACAATGTGGGTAACACTAAATTGAGAGCTAACAGTGTGGAGAGTAAAAACTTATGAAGTGCCAACATGGGGAGCACTAACTTGAGAATCACTAGCATGTTTATACTATAGGACTTTGGAACATGCTTGGTAATCCTATTATATACTAAACACATTGATAACTAGTACTATAAATAACATGTTTGTCATGGACACATGGGCTATATGGCTAGAGAAAGGGGTGAGTAATGTGCCTCTCATAGCTTCTTCCTATTTTACCTCTTCTTTGGCATATCTCACTAAGTCAATGACCTAAAAACTATCTCCTATGTTTTCCTCTTGGACTTTATTTTTAATGCATTAATAAAATTTATGAGTTTGGTTGAAAATTTAATGAAATAATCAAGCTTATCATATAGATCAAAAAATGAAATAATACATGACTCTTGAAATAATGTTAAAATTTTGTCAGTTACATTGTAATGGAATGAATAATGGTGTATATCTCATATGTCTATACTTCTAATGATGAGGTACTCATGTGGGTCATCCAAGTTTGGTATGCCCCAATATCATATAAAGTCATCAACTTCAACTATGGAAACATGTTTTTCCTAAAAAAATCCAAACTTTTTATTTTGGTGTCAAACTTAGCAGTGTGATCCAAATAAAGTTTTACTTTATATTTCCAATGTGTTATATTTATCTTGGCCTATAAATTATTAGGCAAGAGTTCATACAAAGACTCAATTACCTCTTTTACATCTTCAATAATGGCCTTGGTAATTGATGCCTTTGTTTGGGTTTCCAATCTTTGCATTCTCTATTTCATCTTATAGACAACCCTATTTGTTAGTTCACTAGTAATAATCACCATAGACTCAATTTAATATGAAAATTCATTCATATCTCCTAGTCTACCCTTTCTCTTCCTTATCAAAGTGAAAAATCCTCCTCAATTTCATGAAAGGTTAGAGTCTCTCAATTGGTGATCTTCCTCTTAGTTACTCATTTGACATTTTTATTAGGAAATTTAAATTATATCTCCACCTTAGGTTCATCAAATATAAACATCCCCTTCTGCTGGACCTTGTCCAAATGGATGATCTCCATCTAGTCTCCTTCTATATGGCATATGGACATGGAAATGGATGAGTTTTGTGTGACTAATATAGATAGTGATGGATAAAATGGAGGAGGATTAAGAATGGGAGTTGTAGGGTCCACCAAGACAAAGGTTGTGCATGTAGAAGTGGGAATAGGTCCCTTTGTTTTAGGAGGAGTGGAAGATGGTAGAACATAAATGAAACTATAGAATGAGAGAACGTAACTAAAGGAACATAGGAATTTATCATGATTAAAAGAGGGGAGGATATGGTTGCCATATTCACAATGGGTTGAAGGGATTAAAATTTAGTTTGGATGATGACAATAAAGGATAACTTCTCCTTTAATTTATGCTCTTTTGGATTTGATATGTAATATTAAATGAGAAATGGGATCCCAACCATAATAGTGACCTTGAAATTTGGTGAAATTATGACTGGGTCAAGTTTTGGCATTGTGACTTATCTACTCAAAGACATTGAAGTGATTATAGTTATAAAAATTTGGAAAAAATGTATGTGATAGGTGACATTACTTATTTCATAATAGGTTAGAATTGGATAGTCACACATAATGGAGTTACTTGAGGAGATTGTGTTAATGTCCTTGGTTCCAATTGTCTTTAGTATACCTTAGTCACTAGGACTTATTTTAGCAGGGCACTTAGTGTGTCAATATCAACTTGAGGAATTATTTTAGGAGTTTCCATTATGTAATTATCATGGGGACATTGAGGAAGAATGTGGGAGAAGAATCACATTATTATTTATTTATGTGGCAATAAGGGAATCATTTTTTGAAGCCACAATAGAAGAAGTGGGAACTAAGAATAAGTGGGAGAAAAATACTAAGTTATCTCCTACTGGGAATCATACTCTTGGAGAGTATTTTTGGAGTTATACCTTGCACCACCTTCCTTCACATATGTCTTATATTATATGTGAATCCTCTTGTACCTCAAAAGTTCTTGGTCTCTCTTTTACCTACCTAGGCTATTCTATTTGAAGAGGTATGAGGATAATTCACATAGTATTCATCTTTCTCTTTAAATCATCATTAAACTCTACATAGATGAAGAACCAATCATGAGGGTGGTGGATATGGTTATGCATAATAAGAACCTTGAATTTTAAGTCCTTTATATGTGCCTTGAATTTTCCTATTAGGTCCTAATGGTTAGGTCATGGTCATTCAAATTGAATAATGACCTATGTGTTATAGCTGCATGAAAATTTACACAAACCTTCAAAATCTTTCTATGACATTTTTAGGGAATTGTAGGCCACAGTGAGTTTTTATTATCCTTAAACACTAAAACAAATCCATTGAGAATATATTAAGTAATTTCTTACTTATCCATCTTGTCAAGAACATATATAGGTATCCTAAAAGGTAACACGAGCACTCCATCTATCCTAAAAACTGTGCATCTAGAATAATATTAGTATGCCCCCATGATCATAATGTAATTTCTCATTTAATTTGATAACATATACATGGGCTCTTAACATATGGATTAATAGACACAAGCATAGAAATAGTCACATATTTTTGTAATGTATTTCCTAAATCTATGTAGATACAATTGTAAGAAGTGATAATGGACTTGTCTCCCTAGAGTAAGGGTCTATATTGTAATTTTGTCAAAGAATGTTTTAGTAGAGTTGGCATCTAAAAATTATGACATCATTTAGAAATTGTCACAATTTTGTACCCTTGAAACTTATAACTAGATAATGAAGGAAATGATCTCTCCCAAGGATTAAATTTGTTTGTCATTGATGACCATATAAAGGAAGGAAACCTAGACCATTTTTACATGAGATATGTATAATAGGTTATTCAAAGCCATGATAATTCATAATCCTAATCTAAATTTGTGAATATGGATATTTTCAACATATTACCTATTGACCCATATGTCAAGGTTTTCACACCATTTTGAGAGTTACCATCTTCAGGAGTGCCAACATGTGAAGTGCCAATTTGGGGAGCATCATCTTAAAAACTAACATGTTGAGAATCACTAACTTGCTAATCCCATATGACTTTGGCACATTCCTAGTAATCCTCTTCTATTTTAGACAAATTCATAATCAGTACTTTGAAAAACATGTTTATCTTGGCCACATGGATTGTATGGTTATCTAAAGGGGTACATAATGTACCTCTCAAAGATTCTTCCCATTATACCTTTTATTTATCATAGATCACCAAGTCAATAAATTAGATGTTACCTCACATGTTTACCTCTTAGGCTCTATTTTATAATTCATTCATAAAATTAGAAACTTTGTCTAGAAAATAAATACAATAATCAAACCTACCATCTAGATTGAAAAATTAAATAATCCTTGCATTCTAAAACAATTACAAAATTATGTCAACTGCATTGTCAATGGAATGAATAATTGTGTTCATATCCTTTATCCATTATTTTAATGGGGTTCTCATGTGAATCATCTAATTTTAACATGACACAATATCATATAGAGTCATAAGCTTTATTTATTAGAATTTTTTTCATGAGAAACTTGGAAAAAATTGTAAATTTGGCCTCAAAATTAGAAATTTGATCCAAATAAAGTTTTCTTTTTTATTTCCAAGTGTGATTTTCCCCTTGGCATGGAAACTCTTAGCCAAGAGTTCATATAGAGACTCAATTGAATAGTTTACTTATCAAACAATGGACTATGGCATTGATGCCTTTTTATATGTTTATAGTCTCTACATTATCTATTTTATCTCTTAAAAAACACTATTTTCTATATCATTGATATTGGTCACCACAAACTCAGGTTCCTCTTAAAATTCATCCATCTCTCCTAGTCTTCCCTTTCTCTTTCTCATCAAATTAAAAAAATCCTCTATTTTTTCATGAAAGGTTGGAGTATCCCCTTTGGTGATATTCCTCTTAGTTACTCAAATGATATTTTCAATAAGTTGTTAACATTTTACCTTCACCTTAATTTCAACCACTATAATCATCTCCTTATTCTAGCCCCTAGACAACTAGATACTCTCCATCCACTCTCTTTCTGCTTGGGATATGGAAGTGGTAGTGGGTGAGGGTGGTGTGAACAATGTAGTTGTTGATATATTAAATGTATGAATCATATAAATGGGAGTTTTATGTTCCACCATGATAAAGGTTATGCATGTAAAAGGAGGAATCATATCTTGTGATATAGGAGGAGTAGGGGGTAATGGAGTAAAATTTGTAACTAGAGAAGGATAGGACACAACTAGAGGAACAAAGGATGTTTTCATGATTGGAAAATGAGAGACTATGGTTTTCATCTACATGGTGGGTTGATGGGCTACCAATTTAGCTTTGATAATGACAACAAAGTATATCTTATCATTTCTTTTAGGCTCTTTGAGCTTTGAATAGAATTTTTAATGATATTTTGGATCCCAACCATAATAGTTACCTTAGAAGTTGGTGAAATTATGATTGGGTCAATTTTAAGCATAGGTAATTGTAAACTAAAAGGTACTAAAGTGATTAAAGTTCAAGACATTATAGCCACATTTACCATGATAGGTGACTACTATTTTCATAATAGGTGGCAATTAGCTAGTTATAAGCAAATAATTACTTGAGGATAATGTGTTAAAGTCTTTGGTTCCATATTTATTTGGTATACCTTGGTATCTATGTCCTATTTAAATGGATAACTTGGTGTGGAAATCTCCATCTAAGGAATTTTTGGAGTAGTTTTCATTGGGGAATCCTCATGTAGAGTAATTGAGGGAGATAGAGGTGGATTGATCACATTTTTATCTATTTTTTGTGTCAATAGAGGAAATAATTTATAAAACCATAATAGAATAAATATAAAACTAAGAAGGGGGAATAAAAGATTGAGTGACCTCCTATATTAGAATCTTACTCTTGGAGAGTGATCTTCCTTGATGGCCTAGTAGACTAGAGCTTAAAAGTAGTCAATTTTTTTGTAATGTAGTACCTAAATATATGGAGACACAGTTTTGAGAAGTGATAATGGATTATATTTCATAGAAAATGGGTCCATCTTGGACTTGTTTCAAATAAAATCATAGTAAATATGGCATCTACCTTATATGACATCATGAATAAATTATCTCCTTTCCTTACCCCTAAAACTTGTTTGTTGAGATTGAAGGTAATGATCTCTCCCGAGGATGGAATTTGTCTATCAATGATGATATTATAAAGGAAGGGCAGCCATGCATTTTTTACATAAGATATTTTAGTATCTCCATACATCAGTTCATCAAATCTATGCTAATTTTGAATCTTATTCTAAATCAACTGGGATGCTATCAACATCTTCCATGTTGACCCTTATCTTAGATTTTTTGGTCAAGTCCTTCAACGCTTCCCTAGGTTGTTTCTAGTGATCCATTTAGATATAACCTCCAAATTGTATAGAGTTTTTTACTAAGGAATTTGATAATAACCTTTTATGGACAATTAAGCCATGAATGCATTTTTTTCTTCTTATTTAATGATAAAATGAAATCATCCAAGTATTGCATTCTAACAAAGAGATTGTGTAACAAGTCAATACATATAAATAAATCTAGTTTGGCTAAATTTTTATGGAGCCCAACTTGTTACATGGCCATAAAATCATCTTTTAAGTGGCATCCTTTGAGGTAGGTCTCTCTTATGATATTAGCCTAGCCCAAACCACTTCATTATAGGCTGCATTATAGTGTCTAAAAATCATCTCTAGGGCATCATAGATGAATTTTGTGTCTATGAATACTTGATAATTTATATGTGAGAATAGAGAGGATGCCATGGATTTATACCATGCAATTCTATCAATTTTATTTATGGTTTATGTGTAATTATTGGCTCTAAATAACTGGTAAGTTATTTGTAATTTTATATTATCAAGAGGATTGATTTTAGTGCATCTCTTTGGAATTTATATAGATATTACATGAATTTAATTTTACCATTACTTATGTTAGCTTTAAAACTTTGAATGATGAAGTGAACTTGTTATTTTGTGTAGATTAAATGTTAAGGTGTCCCTTTGTATTTATTGTCTTTGTCCCATTGTAATTTTTATTTAATCCTAAATTTTCACATGTTCACAAATATACTATAGACCATACATGTGTCCTTATTTCACCCATTATGTAATATTTCTTTAAGTTAAGTCAATAAATAAGTGTCTTTAGGTAATCCACATCTCTCTTTCTAAGTAGTTTGGAGCCTTGTGTCTTTGGTCTTTGTTATAGGTCTCTATAAATACAAAGTGCATGGATAATAGCATCATGAAACATATCCTAATATGATTGATTAATATCCATACAATATTATATATCTTTATTTTTTATTAAATTTGAAGTGGTGAGGATACAACATGATAACACATGGAGCCTCTACATTAGATCAGTGCTTATCCATTTTTCTAATCTTTTTGTATAATATTTTGTAAACTATGAGGATGTAAGAGTATGAATATGCAATATGTGGTAGTCAATGAATAACTTGGGCTGATCATAGATTGATCTTTCATAAAATTTAATTTGATCACTATCAAGATTCAAAAATGTGACATGTAGAAATGATCAAAGGATATGTAGCATACTTTCAATGTCTATAGACATCACATTCAAACAACTCAATGCATGAAGGTGTGATGAGTGGGTAATGTGTACTGAATAAGGATTAAACACTTGGTATGTTATAAATGACTCATATTCTCACAACCTTTGAAAATAGTGTGAAGGAATGTTAAATTCATAAAATAATTTGAAAATACATGCATAATGAAATTAATAAGTTAGTGATCAAATAACTATAATTCAGCTAAGTAAAATAAACAAAGGATTATTATGAGGTGTGAAAAGATAGAAAACCCAATTTTGAAGCCTTGCATATCCCATAGTATGACATTTTCCTAGTTAATGTGAAAATAAACTGAAGTGTTGTAAATCATGATTATCATTGTATGAATAAACTCAATAAAAAAACTTGTATTTACTGTAAGCACTTTACTTAAATTAAAGCATTAGATAGTCATTTGATCAATATTTTTTAAAATTCAAGAAAGGTCATTGAATCAATATAATTAAATACTAAATTAATATTTTATTAAAAGCCCATTTTTGTAAATTAATTAACATTATTAGTGAGTCCTTAATAAAAAAAGTAATGGGAAGTTTTGGTCACAACATGTGAGTGTCCTACAATAGGACTCGATGGAAAGTGGTGTAGGTTAGGGTGCAATGTCCATGAATGCAGAAAAATTAATGGATGGCACATTTTTTGTTATCAATTTGACCATTAAAAGGTATATTTTCATAAATGATCAAATGAAATGATCAAATAAATGTATAAGGTATAATACA
Organism: Torreya grandis; assembly: GCA_037957365.1. Classification (NCBI taxonomy): domain Eukaryota; kingdom Viridiplantae; phylum Streptophyta; class Pinopsida; order Cupressales; family Taxaceae; genus Torreya; species Torreya grandis. The sequence continues at coordinate 756,662 of JARHVA010002892.1, read as the reverse complement.
TTTTATGGTGATGATAAAGAGGCATAATCTACAATGAAAAAAGTGTTTTTTTTGGATCATAATGTCTTTGAGATGCTATACATAAATATTAGTTTTTAAATTTGACTATTTTATATAAAATTCAAGGTTAAATTTGACCTCCATTTAATTTTCACAAGGAATTTGAATATCACTAAAAGGTTTGAAAATAGGTAGGCAAACTATTTAACAAAATATTTAGATAAAACATTGGGAAATGAAAATCTATTGATATAACCTTTTAGGGTTTAACTATGTAAATCTTATGTTTAGATTAAAGGGTTTATATGTATAAATTAGTCAAATAATATACAATAATTAAACACTAATTTGTTATGGACTTTGACTATCTTTGACTTTATAAAAATAGTAATAAATATGCTTAAATAAAGACATATCTAGAAAGTGACTATTGCAGATGATCTGGGTTCTAAAATCTAATTTCTAGATAGGTTAGAGTGTCATCAACAAGGTCCCAAGATCTATTTACTCACTAGATAGTATCACCCCACTTGGATACTGGCACCATACTACTATATTATCCTCAAATTAGTGCTAGTGTCCCCTTTGCATGATTGTTTCTATTTTCTAGGAGCACCTGCTCCTATGTTTCTAGGTCTTGTTCTTGTGTGCACAAAATTTGGAGCTCTATGTTATGCCTAGAAAACCTAATTTAGTGTGTAAACCCTAATCCTCTTTAAAAGTATGGCATGATCAATACTTGTGTGTTCATTAGTAGGATAGGATGGACATCCTAAACAACCCACTATAAAGAGAGTTGTCTACATACTAATACTTTGAATAGTCATCAAGCTCAATGTAGTTCTCCCACCTTGTGCTTGATGTAAGTGCAAGTGAATGTTATAATGAGAGTGGACCTAGATGCTTTAAATATGCTTGATCTTTAGAATATTTTTAATTTAGGTTTAGGGATGATGTAGATGGTAATATGTAGAAGTAGGGTAAAATAGGGATCAAATACCTTAATTTTGCTCAAATTGTCTTTTATTTTATTAGGCTTTTGCATCTATTTTACATCAAGTGAATAAAGGTCAAATAGACTTGTATTTATATAGATATGTATCTTGTGTAGATATTATAATATACTTAGGCTAAGCTTAGTAGGGTCACATATTTGAAAAAGTATCCATTTGGGAGAGTTAGGGCAAAGGAAAATAGTGCCCATTTTGGGACACTAGTGTCATGTGGTTTGAGTGTCCCAAATGTGGTGCTAATGTCTAACTGGAAGACTACTAGACAAATTGGGTTGGGATCCATAAATTTATCTTAGGATAGGACTATGTTTTGGCTAACTGTAACTATTTGTGGTCTGTATAATGACTAAAAAAATGTGGCAAAGGCTCGAAAATAGTGCCCATTTGGGGACACTAGTGTCATGTGGTTTGAGTGTCCCAAATGTGGTGCTAATGTCCAACTAGAAGACTACTAGACAAATTGGGTTGGGATCCATAAATTTATCTTAGGACTATGTTTTGGCTAACTATAACTATTTTTGGTCTATACAATGACTAAAAAAATGTGGTAAAGGCTCTAGGATATGTCTAGGGTTAAGTTAGGAATAGGCTAACTCAAGAGACTCTTAGCATCCAAATACCATTTTTAGGTGATTCCATTCTCCCCCTTTATGATATAAATGTAGCAAAGTGAAACTAACTAGTATAAAAGAGAAAAAAGCATACCTAGACTTACGTTGGAAGTGAAGCTCGTGTAGCTAATTCTGAGTATGTTACTTTGGGTCTATGTATGTGAAACATGATCTAAAGAAATGACCTTAAATTAAACATACAAAAATCAATCTATACTTAAGAGATGATCAAAATTAAAAGACTATGATGAATAAAGTAACTAATTAAAATTGAGTAAAGAGAGAGGAAAGGAATGAATACACCTCATTGGGTATGCAAATTAATGCATTAACCTAGTGATGACCTATGTGTGTGAGTGTAGATATTGATCATATCATTGAATAAATTGGACTAATTTGATGGCATGTTGAATACATAAATGGGTGGGTCAAGAACTCAATCTGGTTTTGACTCCATCATTATCCATCCCTACTCAAGGGATCTTGATCTATGAATAGCTTGGATAAGATTGTAAGTGTATCTAACCCTCTCATATGGGTGGATCAAAAACTCAAGTAGGCCATGACTCATTTACAACCTATGTGTAGTAGATTCATCTAAAACTAAACTATGTAAAGTTCTAAAAGTATCTAACTGAGTATATCTAATTATGTATGTTAGCTTCATGGCTACTTAGTTATATTAGGTAGCTCTATGCCACTTAGGAATGGCAACCACTAAAACTAGAGTAAGTCATGAATTTGGTGACAAAATAGAATATGATAACAATGGTATATAGTATAGATAATGACATAGAGTTTTTCATTCTATCTGATAAATTTATGTGTTTATGAATATATGGAAACTATGTGATGCACACATGCCTTTAATTTGGTATCTGAGTATACTGAATCTAAATTGAGTATGTAATAATTGAATCTATGTAACTAAACTAAATGTGGAAGTGATCATGTTGCACATGATGCCCCTAATTTTAAGTAACTAGTATGAATTTGAGGTAGAATGAATGTATTTGAGTAAAATCTAAACATAACTATCAAATATATGACTATAGATATGTAAATATATACTATACTTAGTACATTATTATAGCTAATCTAGACTATCCTAAAGCTATGGATACTATATAGTAGCACCCTGTAGTGGATAGTAGTGCCTTATGGTACTATTGTCCCAATATTGGTGTTAATGTTGGCTTGATTTGAAATCTAGGTGATCTAAATTATTTTTTGAGTATCTATTTTTAATGTGTACCTTATGTCTGATTTCTAAAATTGAGCCTATGTTTTGAATTTTTTTGGGAATAGAAAAGTAGGAGCCTGATCTTAGTGATAAATCACTGTGAATTCCCCCTCTTTTAAGTGTAGTTATGAAACCTATGTAAGAATTATCCTCAAAATAAGTAGCTCTACAAAATGTGTTAGCTAGAGTGTATGCATGATATTCCAATAAAATGTAAAAAATAACATTAAAATGTAAATGAATCTGAGCATAAGTAGGTAATGTAAGATGTATATCGTAATATAGAATTACATAAGGGTGTCAAGATATATGTAATCAATATGTATAGTAGTGAATATGAGTAACTACCTAGGGGGATGTGGCATTATTTATATGATGACACCCAAGTATGAAGGGTAGATGCATTAGGTCCCTCATGGCATCAAAAATTGGTGTGTATGTGTGTGTGTAACAAGGAAATACAAATTTCATGGTGAAGAAGCATACATACAATCATGTGAGGCACAAAAAGATAGGTCAAGGGGCCATAATTCAAGTGACATAGGAACATGTCACCAAATCTAATAATGAAGACATTAAAGGACATGTTAAAATGTCCACATACACAAACAATAAGTAATTTGGCTTAGATCCACATAGAATGACATGTTCAAATTTTTGTATATAGAAACAAGAAAATGCACACAAGGGACACGGGCACATATCCAATACATAGAAATAGAGAAGTGGTGTAGAGCCAAATAATAATAGGATATTCAAATGCCCTCAAAGTTGAAAGAAACATAGGAAAAATAATCAAGTCTGATCTAAGAAAACTATAAATTAAAGCATGTATAACTTTTTAGTAAAAATCTATGTAGAGCTAAGATGCATATATACTAAGTCTAACTAGTGATAATCATACCACAATATGAGAAATGAGTAACAATGATCAATTTTAGGATGTATCAATGTGTAAAATGGAATGTATAGTATGTAAAGATAAAACTTGGTAGTAGAAATGTTATATGAGATGCCCTTGAGGGGGTTGATGTATCAAATGAATAGACATAGATTGGTGTATATGCTCCCATTGGGTAGATGAAATATAGTCTAGATTAGTGTAGTGGGTCAGGGTCATATATGTAATATGAAAGTATTCAAAAAGAATAAGTGAAGAATATGTGTATGATAAAATCTAATATACTAGGATAGCTAGCAATATGAAATATCTGGTAAGTACTAGAAATATAAACATAACAATGCATACAATTTATAAAATTTGTGTTTTTAAATTTTTTGAATGTTTTTATATTTGTATGTGTTTTATTGTTTTTGTGTTTTCTTAGGATATGTTATATACAAGTAAATGAAAATAAACTATGTACAAGGAGTGAGAGAGATAAGGAAATATGTACAAGAGTATAATGACAATGAAGAATGCATTATTTATATGTAAAATCTCGTTAGATGCATGATGTTCAATGGATTTTTGACTGCCTATAAATTATAATTTCAGGCTAAGATTTTTTATGATAATGTATGGGATGAGCCAATTTGTAATAACCCCACTAGGTTTTACCATAATATAGTATTTTTTTAAATAATTACACATATTCATCTTACATATTTCACCATGAGAAATCTAATTAGTGATCTTTAAATAACTACATTATTTTATTTAATGACAAGGTTTATAGATAATTCACTTATTTAATTATCATCATGAAAAGATATAACAAATCATGAACAATGTTTAATAAACAATAAATATTTAAGATAAATCATTAAAGTAATAGTACAATTTTAGCTTTAACTAATACAACATTATAACCACTACTATAGAACTACACTGAATAAATATTATAGTTTTTAGTAATAAATTATAATACATGATACAAATCTCTATGGATCATGAGTCTCCATGAATCAAGTATAAATTAATATTATCAAGTGTAGTCTCTAGTGTATTACTCTAATGGGGAGGGAGAGAATCATTTGAGTGCTTTTATACACAAACCATAAATCATAGATTAACTGCACTATATTTAAACAAGGAAATGGCCCTCCCTTCATGGATGGGTAGATAATGGTGGTGTAGGAATCCAGAGTGACAAATTAGAACCCATATTATATAGATGTCTAATACATAATGTGTACCATGAATCAATCTATTTTAACATGATATCACACAAATAAAAAAACTATATCAACATGTGAAATGACAATGTTTAACTATAAACATTACTTTGGCTAAATTTTTTGATAGTTATTGATCTCTAATATTATTTAATTTCATACACACCACTCAATCATATTACACCTCATCTTGCATTGATGGTGCTAATTAATCTAGTGGAACCTATCACACTGCTTATTTAGTGTCATAAAAGTGAGATTTGGTTATTTACATTATAATATAAAAACCAATAGATACAATTGAAATATTCCCTATTAGAATATATAAATATGCTAAGTACATAAATATATTTTACATACATTTAGTCCATCAAATGAAATGTAATGAATCTAAGATCCTCTAATTTATTACAAAATAATAAATAAAATCATATACAATATTCAATAGAAACATACTATCTAGGTAAGAATCATATCCAGACTACAAGTTACTAAATATCAATATGTAACTTTAAAATTTATTTCATCAACTTTTCAACTAAACATCAAACACATAACAAGCACCCATTTTACCTTGTTATGGAAAATATTGGTCACAAATATTGAACAATATATAAACATCTTTATATGGAATGCAGTTTCAGATTTACTATATGATCATCAAGTCACATGTATATTCCATACATTTATGAATACGTTATAAATACATAGTTTATGATTACTAATCCATTCAATAAAAATTAGAAGTGTGCATAAGGTATATTGTACTTACTCTTTAGATTATCATTTATTCTAATAGAACACATTCAATCTATATTATTCCATCTAAAACTTCATAACCAAATAATTCTTACTTTAGTGGTTTGACTAAAATATACACAAAATTGTAAAATCTAACTAGTTATCAATTCGAACACAACCAACAAGGCTTTACTAATTATTTTTAATTTGAATGATAGTTAATAATTTATATCTATTCATTGTATTCTAAGTCTACATTTTTGACCAAGACTTAAGAGAATCCTTTTATAAACTTATATATTAATTTTGTATACATAGTTGAATACATATAAAATATATCATAATCAATCAAATGTTCGACTCAGTCGATTGGTAACTACATATGTATTCAGAAGATATATTATAAGAATAACCAATGTTTGATCTCACAAATTATATTTTTCCCAATCCATTTCACTGTCATAATATAATCTGTTATCTATAAAATGTAATGAATTTCATGTGTGTGTGTGTGTGTGTGTGTGTGTGTGTGTGTGTGTGTGTGTGTGTGTGTGTGTGTGTGTGTGTGTGTGTGTGTGTGTGTGTGTGTGTGTGTGTGTGTGTGTGTGTGTGTTTAATTTAATGCATACTAGAATTTGTGTGTGTGTGTGTGTGTGTGTGTGTTTAATTTAATGCATACTAGAATTTGATCATTCATAAAAATGAGTTGACTCCCATACCATGCACAACATTTAGTCAACTCAAAGTCAACATGGATGTCATTACAAGTTTATATGTATGTATGTATGCATGTATATGTATATATATGTATGTACATTAATGTGTATATATACCATAGGCCATAAAATTCTTATAGAGTGTATATACACACCCATACATGCATACATACATACATATATACACATAAGATAAATGAATAAAATGATAATATAAATTACATTTTATGCAACCAAACAATTTCAATACATAGTCAACCCTTATATATATATATATATATATATATATATATATATATATATATATATATATATATATAGACTAACCCAATTTTTATTTTTATACAGCCAAACAACTTCAATACATAGTCAACCCTTATAGCCAAGATTAAATTGACTATATTCATTATATGCTATGTCTCTAGTTCTGACCAAGACTTAAGAGAACCTATTATAAACTTATATATTAACTTTATATACACAACTGAATAAATATAAAATATATCATAATTAGTCAAATGTTTGACTTAGTAATTTTTTAACTACATATGTATTCAAAACATATATCATAGGAATAACCAATGTTTGATCTCACAAATTTTGTTTTTCCCAATCCATTTCACTATCATAATATAATTTGTTATCTATAAATCCCAATGAATTTCATTTATATAGTCATTGTACACACACACACACACACACACACACACACACACACACACACACACACATTAAATTGACTGTATTCATTGTATGTTAAGTCTCTACTTTTGACTAAGACTTAAGAGAACCTATTATAAACTTTTTTATTAACTTTATATACACAACTAAATACATACAAAATATATCATAATTAGTCAAATTTTTGTCTCGGTCAATTTTTAACTACATATGTATTCAAAATATATATCATAAGAATAACCAATGTTTGATCTCACAAATTCAATTTTTCCCAATCCATTTCACTATCATAATATAATCCGTTATCTATAAATCCCAATGAATTTCATTTATATAGTCATTGTATAGATATTAATTTGTTTAATTAATTACATACTAGAAATCAATCATTCATAAAACCTAGTTGACTCCAATACTATGCACAACCTTTAGTCAACTCATAGTCATCATGGACATCATTGCAAGTTTATATATATATATATATATATATATATATATTGATGTGTATATATACCATAGGTCATCAAAGTCATCTAGAGTGTATATACACACCCATACATAGATACATAAATATACAAGATAAATGAATAAAATAATAATCTAAACTCCATTTTATATAGCCAAACAACTTTAATACATAGTCTATATATATATATAGACACACACACACACACACACACACACACACACACACACACACACACACACACACACACACACAGATATATGAATAAAATAATAACCTAAATTCCATTTTATATAATGAAACAACTTTGATACACAATCAACCCTTATAGCCATGATTAAATAGACTGTATTTACCTCCTACCAAATTTTAGGTTTATTTAATTAAATTTCCATATCTTTAGAATAATAAACTACAAGAAAATCAAAATTGAAATCTTATATATAATCTATTAAATAATTATAAATCATTTTTATTTGCATAGGGTTTTTATCACACCCAAAATATGCAGAGTTCTTTTAAACGGTTACCCAAATTAAATTTTTTGACACAACAAAGAATAAAATCCATCTCGTATAGGGTTTGTGCAAAAATCCTAGTGTGCAAAGCAAGAGGGTTCATGATTATGACTATTTACCAAGTTTTTGGGTTATATGATGGGTTTTGTGAATGGTCAATCCATCCATAAGGCCCATCATTTAACCCACTAAATAGTTTATAATCCATAATAAACTAAAACTCTTCAATATTTTATTATAAAAATCACCATAACAAACAATAGAAATCTTAAAACAAACCAACTTGGTGATAAAATATCCCAAGCTCTGTTAGCTTGAATTTTCTCTTCAAATCCCATGTATGCTAACCATGTCCTCCATGGCCTCTTCTTCATCATTTTATTCATGTGCATGCTCATTACATGCCACAAAACTCTACAAATATTCCACCATGATTAACAACCTAGCAGTGAACTTGTGTTCCCCATGCAAACCAAATAGAGCTTTTCCTTTCTCATCTGGTATGTTTAATACTTAGTCAAAGCCAATTTAATCTTAATAATCTTGAAAGTTCCTTTATTAATCAAATAAAATAACTTTATATTATCACCTTAGAACTATGCATGTCAATGTTGACTTCACAAAAAGCCATTGACTTATATGAAAGTCTTAATCATTATATATTTCAAAACTATGTCAACTAGCTTCAAAATAAATTATGCCATTGATAATAATATTAATTCCATTAAATATAATTACCATTACTGAAGCATTTAACCTTATAACTAGTGGTTAGCTTAATAGGTCAACAAAATAACTTATTAACTCTCACTTATTATTAATAAACACTTTGTAAAACCCAATGACTTCACCTAATCATTTAACAATATAATCATTGTTTAATATATTATGAATATTAAACCGTTGGTCAACACTACATCAGATATAATGACATTTTCAAATAATTCTATTGATATCCTTTTGACATTAGGATATACAATTCTTATAAATAATAATAATCTTCTAAATATTATTATCATCTTAATCCTATAGATCAAGTAACAGAAATAAAATGTATCTACAACTTACTATAGAAACACATACATAACATCACATTATTATAATACAAAAATATACCCAATAAAGAAGTGAGGCAAGTAAAACATGCATCGATTCACTCATTTAACCGAGAAATAACATTATACAAGATAAGCTATCTACGATAATCAGATTAGTCAAATCACACAACCAAATCAACATGATCATCAACAATAATCAAGATCACACTAAAAATCATATTATCAATCACTTAAATGAATGTAACACAAAACATGATACAACTATCTAACTCAAGTAATGAACAAAAATCATGTTAATCTACTATTGTGTGTGCATGGGTTTCTAATTTTCCTCTTTGTTATCTACAAATGTCTCCATCTACATCACCCTCTCTGATGATGCTCTCCCTTCATCACACTCTAAGGGATGGCTATTCCCTACATCCACCTCACATCAAAAAATGTAGTTATCTTGAAACACAAATATATCCATAAAATATTGTTGTATAAATTAATAAATATTATCATAGTACATAATATAAAAGTATAACTAACTCATAGCTAATCAATCATGTAAATTAAGTAGCATATAACTATCCCATAATAAACATATGACATAAAGCTCAATCAATCAGTAGTTAATCATATAATAACCTTAACAATCCATCGATCAATAGGCTATTTAGGTTAGATAGAAATTGATATATAACATCCTTCCACCTTAAAGTTGGCCATCTTCTCGATGGCTCTTATTTGAACACAAGTTCTGAATTGAAAACATTATTCAATAGAAAATAAAATAATATGTATCAACATATCAAGTAAATAAATATGGAAATAGCCTATAAAACTCATTATAGTCCTCACAAGTGACACTATCTTCATAATATTGGTCCCACTAGAATTTTTACTATGACACTTCTCTATTATGCAAACTGAGTTTACGAGTGTTAATTATTATGATTGGTTCTACCATGATCACCTTGGATCCAAAACCTACAAATCATTCTAATCCAACACATGTGAAGGATCATCAACATAATTTTTAAGATAAGACACAAGGAAGACATTATGCAAAAGATTTAAATATGGTGGCAATGTAAGACTTTAAGTTATAGGATTGACCACTTCCAAAACCTTGAAGGGTCTCACATATCTTGATGCAAGTTTCACTGACTTTCTAAAATTATTCAATATTTTATGAGGCTTAACCCAAACAAATAAGCTATCACCTATAAAAAACTACCTTGATGTTTTCTTCAGATCAACATAACTTTTCTATCTATCATTGGCTTTGGCCAACCTCTTCTTGATTGCCCTGACATGCTCTTCTATTTCTATAATCATTTCAATTCCAAAGACTACCATGTCCTCTAACCTATCCCATCTAATTGGTGTTCTACACCTCCTTCCATATAATTCTTCAAATCGATCTATCTTCAACACTGATTGCTATGAGTTATTTTAATAAACCTCAACCAATGGAGGGTACTACTCTCACTGATATTGTTGATCCATGTAATACATACTAAGGATATATTCTAAGACTTGGTTAACTCACTTTGTCTATCCATAAAATTTTGGGTGATATGTAGTGTTGAAATTCAACTACATACTTGGAGTCAAATTTAGAGTCAACTAATATATAAGTCATTCTCAAATCTTGATCTAAAATCATCTTTTCTAGAAATCTATGAAATGTATACACCTCTTTCATAAATCTCTTCACAAGCATAGGTGCATCATCTATCAAGTTCCCTAGTATGAAGTAGACTACCTTGGTTAGTTTTTCAATAACAACCAAGATCATATCATGTTGGTTTTATGATAATGATAAACCTTAGACAAATCCCATGATAATAAATTATCACTTCCACTCTGGTATATCATGTGGATATCATAATCTAGCTAGATGCACATGTTTAAATTTTATACATTGACCCTCCAAATAATGAGACACAAAATCTGTTGCATCTTTATTGATCCCTTTCTAGAAATAACGTGGTTTTAACTTAGCCATGAGTTTGGTTATACTTAGATGTCCTTAATGTGGGGTATTGTCTAGTTATTTTAGCACTGTGCTCCTCAAATTATCTTTATCAACTACATACATCCTATGACTGTACCATAAAATACTATCACTATCTAATTTGAATTCTTTATACATAGGATTTTGAGCATTCTTTGACAATGCTTTCTTAACCTGATCAAATAATTTATCTCATAGTGAGAATTTGATTACCTAATCTCAAAAAGTACTCATGATAGTAGCCATAGCTACTATGTACCTTATATAACTTAGATCCATTAATAAATTTGTTATCTTTTCCATAACTCCATATTTTATATTTAATTTAATAAGCATTTTAGGAGCAATAAAACATTTTATATCTCCCATGTCAATCAAAATAAAAACTAGACAATCAAATAAAATACATGATAGTTATATGGGCAAAGCTCATACTCAACTTGATGATTATCAATAGCCACATGAATTCACTACTACAATGTACCTTGATGATAATTAGAACCCTTATTCTTCAATTTGTCTTGAGGAAATTCTCAATAATAATGGTCACCTCCACATATGAAGCAACCTCCAATTGGTCTTTTCTTGTCAAATTGTTGGTTTCCTTTAAAACCTCCTTTGAAAACATTACCAAGTTTCTTATTCCCTGAGCCACCATTGAACTTAGTGTTTTGGTTATTAAATTGAATCTTGGAATCTCCACTCCTTTCATTCTATTTCCTTTTGAAATTTAGTTTAGAACCTCCAAACTTCTTCATGATTTTATCTCTGACTTGGGCAAGATATTTTAGTTTTTTTTCTTGCTTGAATACCTTCTTGAAAACCTAATCCATGGTAGAGGGTCCATACACATCTACTTCACAACCAATTTTGTGTTTTAATCCCATGATAAATTTTTTAATCTTGAACCTCTCATCTATCTGATACTGAGGTACATATTTAAGGATCTTGGTGAATTTCTCCTAGTGTTCATTCACTAATAAGTCTCTTTGATTAAGATTTTAAATTTTTTAAAGATTTTTATTGAAGTAAGACTTTGGAAACCATCATGATGTAAATAGTGTCACAAACTATTCCCAAGTGGTGGCGGTGGTTGAGTCAAGGTTCATCTCAAGCTTCTTTTTTGCTCACCAAGTTATTGCTTCACTAGAAAGTTGATATGCTCCTCATTCTAATTTTATGACTTCAAAGTAATTCAAAATCTCAAAATATTTCATTTCTATCAACCATGATTCAAATCCATCACCCAAAATAGTTCCATTAAATGTGGTTCAATTCATATTTTTATGTCACATGTCAACTTTGCATCTACTCAAGCTCTTACATCTTATTGCACTTCCTCATGCCTCTGCTCTTGAGGATGTTCCTACTCAGCAGGATGATCTTTAGGTTCCTCTGACCATTATCCTCTAAATTTCCATGCACTTCATATTATAGGTATGTGATTTGGCCCCTATTCTCTTAAATGGTTTCAAGAATTTAATCCATCTTTGTAATCACTTAATGACAAACTGATTTAGATCAATAGGGGGATTGGCATTCGATGTACCCTCACCTCTTGGTCTATCAAACAACATTGATCTTCCTGGATAATAGGATAATAAGTTTACATTAGTGGACACATAAAGTCTTAGAGTTTGAACCTTAGCTCTGATGCCATAATGTAACAACCTTACTTGGTCTTACTGGAATATAATATTTTTTAAAAATAATTACACATATTCATCTTACAGATTTCACCATGAGAAATTTAATTAGTGATATTTAACTAATTATATTTATGTAGTTAACCACAAGGTTTATATCTAATCTAATTATCTAATGATCACCATGAAAAGATATAACAAATCATGAAAATTTTGAATAAACAATAAATACTACATCTAAATAATTAAAGTAATAAAATAATTTAAGCTATGACTAATATAACATTACAGACACTATTGTAAAAATATAAAGAATGAATATTATAGTTTTCATCAATAAATAATATCTTAAATAATAAAACATGATACAAAGCTCTATGAAGCATGATTCTCAATGACTCAAGTACCAATCTATAATCTCAAGTGTAGTCTCTAGTGTAGTACTGTAGTGGGGAGGGAGAGCATCATCTAAATTCTTTTCCAAACCAAACATAGACCATAAGTCCCCAACACTATCTCTCAATAAGGAGATGGCCCTACCTTCATGGACAGGTAGGTAATGATGGTACGAGAATCTAGAGTGAAAAACTAGAACTCATGTACTATATATATTTAATACATAATCTGTACCATAAATAAATATGTTTTGACATGATATCACACAAATATGAAAATGTAATATCCCCTCCAAACAGGAAATATAGCAACACGAAAAACTTTGAACAAGATATAACATCTGTTGAATAAATTCAGAATGATCACAATAATATAGTCTCTTAATAACAAATTACAGATTGTATCACTTGTCCTTCTAAACTGTTACAATTGTAGTCCTTTCTTATGCACATAAATATGAAATACAGTCTTAAAAACCCTGACTTAGCAAAACTGGAAGCAAAAATTGGATTCTGGAAGGTCTCGGCCTGCTGTGTCGAACACACAGTCGCCGGCGTCAGTCGATAAACTGCCGACATCGATCACTACAGGTCAGCTTTCTGCCCACGTCGGTCTTCAGTCGATCGATGTCGGTCACTGGAAACCCTCTGTCTGCCGAGGTCGGTTCTTGAGTTGATCTGTACGGACCTGTGCGGACTTTGTACGGCTGCCAATTAAGCAAGCTTCCCTATTTTTCAACCCCTAATCTGAAAATATACGTTTCTAACACAGAAGATCTCTAGCTATATAATTTATTGAATCAAAACAAGAATAAAGAAATACCTGGAATATCTGTAATAACTTCTATGTGAAGTTATCTCTCAAACTTGAAATTCTGTGATAACTTCTGGATGAAGCTATCTCTCACTTTGGCAATAGATCAGCTGATATTCCATAGCCTCTTAATTTCACACACTGAAGAGGGAACGTTCTCCAATGCAGATGGAATCCTTGAACCCTAGGCTTAGTCTTCACAGAAGAAATTCTCAAAATCAATATCAATAATCAATAGCATAATTCACAATGGCCTCCATGAGAAACCCTTATACCCTCAAAAAGATATGCTTTCCCTAATTAGGGTTTCTTAAATTAGAATTAGGGTTTCTAATTAAAAATAGGCTAAATAATTAATATTTGATTAAATCAATCAAATATTAATATCTCCCTCAATACATGTCGGATCCACGAACCGATCGAAGCTAGTGAATCAGGGAGTGATTCCGCACATAACCATACCACAATAAAGGCGCTCTGCTGCATATCAAATATCCCTAAAAAGTAGGAGCTCAGGCCAAATGTGTCTGAAATACCCTGAATGAAAATCAAATGTAGAAATCCTATGAATCAAAGTCGAGCCAAGCTCCATTATGACCCTTTATCCATCTTATTAGCCTACGAAGGTCACATAATAGGCTAACCATGAACTCAGAACATGTCAATTGAAAAGGGGACATGACAATCTGCCCCTCCTAGAATTGCTTGCCCTCAAGCAATCACTGAATGACAAATCAATCAATCCACTTGGATCCCAAATGTAGTTAGGATCTCCACCACTATTAATTAACATGAACCACATGCCATCTCCATCCCAACTCTCATGTAATGGCGTCACATCATCTCTAGTACTAAGATAAGCACCCCAACATCCAATCCATAAATGAAAATCAGCAAGCAAACTCCGTACCTGAATAATATCTAAAACTAGATTGTGAAGGCTAGACATAGTCATATCATCATCAACCTGTGTCTCGACTGTAATAGAAAGTTGAGTCCTCACCACATGTGATAACTCCTGAACTGAACTCACCTCAAGACCAAGCTCGTCCTCATACCTCTCCTGTGTTGGTGCCAATGTGCTCTCGTCATCACCCTCTATCATGTTATGTGGTATAGGTACCTCCATCCGATGAAAAAACATATATCTAAAGCTGCTGCCCCGTATTGCCTTAAGAATATGTGTCGTCCCATCAACATTAAAGAGAACCTCCATGTCCTTGAGATGAAGAGTAACTTCCTCAAATGAATGAAGCCACTTCATACCCAAGACTAAGTCTATATCCCCCATATTTACCACATAATAATCAGCCTTGAACTCATAGTTGTTCAAGCACAATGGGAGGTCTCTAATCATACGCTCACACTTAAGAGTGTGACCATCGGCTACCTTAACACTGATGCCCTCAAAATATACGGTAGCGAGTCCACGCTTCTCCACAAATCTAGCATCTATGAAATTATGTGTGGCCCCTGTATCAAGAAGGGTGATAACCTTCTGCCCTGCCAAAACTCCACGGAGTCTGAATGACTCATCCAACTGAATGCTGGATATGCATGCCTCCTGTAGGTGAAGCTCTAACTCTACCTCTGTATTAGGCCCTGAAGCCTCTGCCTCTGCCCCCTCAGAACTGTTATGCTGTTCAAAATCCTTAGAATCTGAATCCTCATAATATATCCACATCATACGATTTGCCTTGCCCTTAGGCCTCAAAGGACAATCGTGATGGATATCATATGGAACTTTGTAGTAGAAGCAAAGCTTCTTCCTGCGTAGATCATTAAGCACCTCACGATCCAAAGGTGGTGCTGCTGGATTGGCCTGTGAATCATTTTTAACCCCAGATTTATCTATGTTAAAACCCGGTCTCTCTATATCCCCATGGGAGTGATTATGGTCTCTAGATGAAGAAGCACCTCTAGAATTAGATTTATTGGATGGGCCTACCATCTCCATATTACGTGCCTTCTTCATAGCTACTTGTAATGAAGGAGGATCAAAGGCGTTGATCCAACCTCTCAATGGCTCTGTCAATCCCTCCATGAAGAGAACTACCAATCTACGCTCTAAAATATTGGGCACCATGACTGCCAATCTCTGAAACTCACCAATGAAGGACTCCAAGTTACCTGTTTGTCTCAACTATGCCAGATCTCGAAAGTAAACCTCGGGATCTTTCCTGTCAAACCGCTCAACCAATCTATCCACAAAGTCCTGGTACTCTGCTACCTGATTATGCTGAAGTGTTACCATACCATGGTACCACCAATCATGTGCTACTCCATCCAAGTGCAAAGTGGCGTATTTGATGGCCTCTATCTCTGACATTGGTCTCAATGCCAAAAAGGTGTTAAGCTTATGAACCCAAGCTTGAGCTGTCATCTTGCTGCTGCCGTCAAAATTAGTCAAAGAAAGCTTACCAGTAGCCTTCTTCAGCTCACTGAACTGAACTCTAGGCCTCCTGTCCTGTCTAAACAATCTGTAGTGCTCTCTCCTAAGATTGAAAAAATGATCAAAGGTCATCCTCTCTTGAACATGAGGAGGTAATAAGTCCCACTGGTCATTTGCGGCCATGTAAACATCTGCAAATGGGTTATTCCCTGCCTCCTCTGCTGGTGCCTCTGGTTCTTCTTGAACAAATGTAGGATGTGTAGGTCTATCAGCTATTTTGGAGTGAGTCTGTTGTGGTCTCTGATTAACCATAGCACTCCTATCATCTCTTTGGTCGCTGTTCTATCCATCAGGTGCGTTCATATCCCTTATCATAGTCATAAGTGCCTGTAGTGTCTGATTCATCTGCTGTTGGCTTATCATCATAGCACGATGAAATTCTCTGGTGTCCTGTTCAGCATCATACCTATGGCCCCTGGGTGGGCTACCCTCATGTCTGTCACTCATGATGATCGGTCTCTGATCTAACAACTGGGTACCTTCAAGCAAGGCTCGACTACGTGTGTTATACCTGTGTGGTCCCAACTCTTATGGCTGCATAAGATCTATAGACCCTCAGGCTGGCAGGATTTAGCTCTGATACCACTGTAATATCCCCTCCAAATAGGAAATATAGCAACACAAAAAACTCTAAACAAGATATAACATCTGTTGAATAAATTCAGAATGATCACAATAATATAGTCTCTTAATAACAAATTACATATTATATCACTTGTCCTTCTAAACTGTTACAATTGTAGTCCTTTCTTATGCATATAAATATGAAATACAGTCTTAAAAACCCTGACTTAGCAAAATTGGAAGTGAAAATTGGATTTTGGAAGGTCTCGGCCTACTGTGTCGAACACATAGTCACCGACGTCGGTCGATAAACCGCCGATGTCGGTCACTGCAGGTCAGCTTTCTGCCCACGTCGGTCTTCAGTCGACCGATGTCAGTCACTGGAAACCCTCTGTCTACCGAGGTCGGTTCCTGAGTTGATCTGTACAGACCTGTACGGACTTTGTACGGCTGCCAATTAAGCAAGCTTCCCTATTTTTCAACCCCTGATCTGAAAATATACGTTTTTAACATAGAAGATCTCTAGCTGTATAATTTATTGAATCAAAACAAGAATAAAGAAATACCTGGAATATCTGTAATAACTTCTGTGTGAAGTTATCTCTCAAACCTGAAATTTTGTGATAACTTCTAGATGAAGCTATCTCTCACTTTGGCAATAGATCAGCTAATATTCCACAGCCTCTTAATTGCACACACTGAAGAGGGAACGTTCTCCAATGCAGATGGAATCCTTGAACCCTAGGCTCAGTCTTCACAGAAGAAATTCTCAAAATCAATATCAATAATCAATAGCATAATTCACAGTGGCCTCCATGAGAAACCCTTATACCCTCAAAAAGATATGCTTGCCCTAATTAGGGTTTCTTAAATTAGAATTAGGGTTTCTAATTAAAAATAGGCTAAATAATTAATATTTGATTAAATCAATCAAATATTAATATCTCCCTCAATACATGTCGAATCCACGAACCGATCAAAGCTAGTGAATCAGGGAGTGATTCCGTACATAACCATACCACAATAAAGGCACTCAGATGCATATCAAATATCCCTAAAAAGTAAGAGCTTAGGCCAAATGTGTCTGAAATACCCTGAATGAAAATCAAATGTAGAAATCCTGTGAATCAAAGTCGAGCCAAGCTCCATTATGACCCTCTATCCATCTTATTAGCCTACGAAGGTCACATAATAGGCTAACCATGAACTCAGAACATGTCAATTGAAAAGGGGACATGACAGAAAATTATATCAACATATGAAATGACAATGTTTAACTATAAGCATTATTATGGCCAAAGTTTTTGATAGTTATTGATCTCTAGGATCAATCAATTTCATACACACCACTCAATCATATCACACTGCATCTTTCATTGATAACATTAATTAAGCTAGTGGAACCTATCACACCACTTATTTAGTATCATAAATGCAATATTTGGTTAATTATATTACTATATAAAAAACAATAGATTTAATTAGAATATTCCCTATTAGCATATATATATATATATATATATATATATATATATATATATATATATGCTAAGTACATAAATATCAATTACACATATTTAGTCTATCAAATAAAATGAAATGAATCTAAAATCCTCTAATTTATTATAGAATAATAAATATAATCATATACAATCTTCAATAGAAACATGTCATCTAGGTAAAAATCATATCTAGACTACAAGTTACTAAATATCAATATGTAACTTTAAAATTTATTTCATCAACTTTTCAAATATTAAACACAACTTATTTCTTGTTCATATTTCACAAATATAACAAAAATATAGAAATCTTAAAACAAACTGGCCTAATGATGAAATCTCCCAAAACAATGCCGATGATTCAAGTTCTCCTCCCTCTATTATCTTTAATTTTATCTTTAAATCCTCTATATGCCAGCCTATCCTCCATGGCCTCTCCTTAATAATTTTATTCATTTGCATGTTCATTTCATGCCATAAAACTCTTCAAATATTCTTACATGATTAACCAACTAGTAGTGAACTAAGTGCTTCCCCCTGAAAACCAAATAGAGATATTCCTTTCTCAGATGGTATGTTTAATACTCTTTCAAAGCCAAGTTAACCCTACTAATCTTGAATGTTCCTTCATTAATCAAATAAACTAAATTTATATTATCACCTTCGAATTATGCATGTCAACTTTGACTTCACAAAAATCCATTCACTTATATGAAAGTCTTAATCATTATTTAATTCAAAGGTATGTCATCTAGATTCAAAACAAACTAAGCCATCAAAAATAATATTAATTCTATTAAACAAAATTACCATTACCAAATAATTTAACCTTCTAACTAGTGGTTAGTTTAATAGGTCAAAAAAATAACTTATTGACTCTAACTTATTAGTAATATACACTTTGTAAAACACAATGACTTTACCTAATAACTTAACAATATAATCATTGTTTAATACATTATGAATATTAAACCCTTGTTCAACACTAAATCAAATGTAATGATATTTTCAAATAATGAAATTGATATCTTTTTGACATTAGGATATACAATTATTATAAACAATAATAATCTTCTAAATATTATTATCACCTTAGTCCTATTGATCAAGTAATATCAATATAATCCATCTATAAATTACTATATAAATGCATACATAACATAACATCATTATAATACATAAAAATATCCAATAAAATAGTGAGGTAAGTAAAACAGGTATAAAATCACTCATTCAACCAAATAATAACATCATACAAGATAAGCTATGTATCACAACTAGATTGGTGAAATTGCAGAACCAAATAAACATGATCATCAATAGTAATCACGATCACACTAGAAATCATATTAAAAATCACTTAAATTAAAGTAACACAAAACATGATATAACTATCTAACTCAATAAATGAACATAAAGCATGTTAATCTACTATGGTATGTGTATGGGTTTTCATTTTTCCTCTCTATCATCCTAATGCCTCCATTTACACCACCCTCTATGATGATGTTCTACCTATATCAAAATATGAGGAATGGATATGTACTCTATCCACCTCATAACAATAAAGGTAGTTATCTTGAAACACACATATATCCATAAAATATTGTTGTATAAACTAATAAACGTGATCATATTGTATAGAACATAAAAGTAAAACTAAATCATAGCTAATTAATCATTTAAATTAAACAACATATAAATACCCCATAATCATCATATGACATAAATATAAATAAATAAATATTTAATCACATAATAACCTTAAAAATCCATGGATCAAGAGGTTATTTATCCTAGAGAGAAATTGTTGTGACACAGTTTGGTTTAAACTTTCCTTTATTTTCTTCTTTGGCATTAACATTTTTGAGATTTTATTTTAATACCAAATCATTGATTTTGAATTCCCTATTATGGACTCTATTATTATAAGTAATTCGGATTCACTTAGGATAAGATCTGAGATATTCTATGGCTTGAATATGTGTATGATCTAACTATTCTATTTCATTATTATGTCACTCTCAGTACTGGTCATATGTGATGAGTCCTTTTAAAAATCCCCATAAAGACGGGATTTATAATTTCAATGGAGTAATGGATTTGGTGCTATAAATGAGTGAATAAAGAGTAGCACCTATTGGTGTATGTATATTCGTGTGATAAGCCCAAAATGCATAGACAATTTGATTGTGCCAATCATCACCAAATTTCATAACTATTTGGTTGAGAATACTTTTGAATGTCTTATTCATTGCCTCTAATTGATCATTACCCTATGGGTAGTATGGTGTAGAGATTGTGTGTCAATTTTTGTATTTGGTGCACAAATTTTTCACTATTTTGTTCTTGAAAGAGGTTCCATTATCAATAATTATGGTTGTTGGGATACCAAAGTAGGAAATAATATTTCCCATGAGAAATTGGAAAATATCTTCCCCCTTTGTTGATTATAATGGGATTAATTTTACCCATTTTTTAAAATATTTTATGTTTATGATAATGAATTTTTGACCTCCTATGTATTATGGGTTTATCATACCAATTACATCAAATCCCCATAATATGAATGGCCATGGTGATATGATAGGTTGAAGTTACTACAAAGGTACATGGTGTAATTTAACATGGCATTGACATTTGTCACATAATTTTGCATACCCTTAACATTCTTATTATATGGTTGGCCAATAGTAACCTTGTCTAAGTAACTTGTGTAACATTACCTTATCATTGAAATGAGAACCATATTTATTGTTGTGTATATGTTGAATAGCTAATTTAGATTCCTCAACTGTTAAACATAAGCATAAGTGTCCATCAAAATATATTTTGAATAAATCACTACCAATGATGACATATTGAAGAGAGTTTCATTATAGTTTTCAGCTTTCATTCTTTTTAAATGTATCTAGTGTGATAGATTTATTTAAAAAGTTGTATATATTGAAGAATCATTTAGATGATGTTGAACTACATGTGATAACTAGGACTATTAGAGTGATAAGGTCTACATGGGATACTAATGGAGATTATAATCATTTAATTGTGAGTACATATTTTTTTGCATCCATATCTATGGGGATAAATGATGTGGCACTTTTCATTGCATTGATATGATGGTTATCTTTGCATGGGATGTTCTTGATAGAGAAATTATCAAACTGTGTGCATAGACACTAAACTATGTCCTTATAAATAAATAAGGGTTCTTTTATTTGGTAAAAATATATGACTTGATTAGTAATTAATTGGGAGTCCTATTATTTTGAGAGCTTGAGATGATGGAAGGCCCAAGATGAGGGCTTTGTATTCTATGATATTTTTAGTACATGAAAAATTGAGTTGGTATGAAAGAGGTATTGTGTGTCCTAGAGGATCGATGAAAACAATTATAGTGCCAACAATAGATGCACACATAGAACCATCAAAGAACATTATTCATGTATCTGTAGTAGTATTATATGTTGTGAAATCATCATTAATAAGATTTGTATATAGTAATGAAGTTACTACCAATCATCTATGATTATTTATCCTTTTACTAATTTTTGTAATATGATTTTTAGGTCAAATTATGTAAGTAACAGAACTCATTTTTTAATATGACCCAAAATATGTGGTTTTGACATGAGGAATTTTAAGGGATTGACCTTGGTAATGATCTATGTTTTTTTTTTAATCATATAGTGATCAAGTTTTTGAGTAGTAAATGATAGTGCTAAGCAATGTTTTTCAATTGCTAGATAATTTTTCTCATAGTCAACTAGTGTATGATTGATGTAGTAAATTGCTCTTTCTTTATGCTAGTCATTTTGTTGTGCTAAGAGTTCTCCTAGTACATGATCTATGATTGAAAGGTAAATTAGGAATGGTTTATCAAGTATAGGTAGAACCAAGATAGAAGGGTTGAGTAAGTATTGCTTAAGTGTATCAAAGCTCTCTTGACATATGAGATCCCACTCGAATTTCTATCCTTTTTAAATATTCTAGTGAATGATTGGGTTTTACTTATGAGTTGTGACACAAATCGATGAATTGCCTAAATTTTACTATGGAGGGACTGAAATTATTTCATATTAGTATGATGAGGCATATCCATGATTGTTTTGGCCTTCTTAAGGTCAACTTCTATGTCACGTTGAGATAAAATGAAACCCAAAAGTTTCTCTAAAGAATCTCCAAAGACACATTTCTTAGGGTTGAGTCAAACATTCTAATTTATAAGTCTTTCAAAAATTTGTTGTAAATCAATTGCATGATGTTGTCACTCTTTTGAATTTACCAAAAAATCATCGACATAATATTTGACTTTTTTATGAATGATGTCATGAAGGACATGCATCATAGTGCATTGGTAAGTTGCACTAGCATTCTTTAATCTAAATAACATGATTATATAGAAAAATGTGATCCATGCTATGGTGAAAGAAGTCTTTTCTTGGTATTTTTCATTAATATTTATTTGATTATACCTATAAAAATTGTCAATAAAGGAGATCATCTCATATCCTAATATGGATTCTACTATCATACCAATGTTTGGTAAAGGGAAATAATCTTTAGGACATGCTCTATTGAGGTCCTTGAAGTAACAACAACATCATATTTGTCCATTAGGTTTCACAGTAGGAATAATATTGGCAAACCACTATAGGTGAGTGACTGGTCAAATGAAACCAACATCTAATAACCATTAGATATCATCCTTGACAAGGAGAGAAACTTTAGGATGCATTTGAAGAATCTTTTATTTTACTAGCTTGGAATTGGGATATATTGTAATTATGTGTAATTTTATTGAGGGATCAATACCATACATATTAGAATAAACCCATTTAAATACTTTTGAACAATCTATTAAAATTTTATGAATATCAATATCTTCTAATTTATATAGGGTAGTAACTAATATTACGATTTGAGGATCAATTTACGTGCCATAATTAAATTAAATTATTTATTAATTAATAAATGTAGATTAATATAAACTATACGGTTTTGTAGGGATTTTATCATCTGTGTTAGGCTACATATGATCCAAACCATCTAAACACTCAACAAAGTATGCTTGGGCACTTGAGGAATAAGGAGACATATTTTTATAATAAAAGGAAGGGAGATCCTCATATACACCCAAGAATTATAGGAGATCTTCATATTTAGCAAAATATTAATAATTGGTAGATTTAGAGAAACTGTATCATTGATGAGATTAGGGTATATGACTAAAAGTTTATAAACATGGTTCACTATATCCATAACTTGTGGAATAGGTCGATAAAATGTGATGTGTTAAGAAGCATTATGAGAGGATTTAGAATTACATGTATCATTTCTATATCCAAGTCCTTGTTTTCCCTATTGATCATATACTTCAATAAGATTTAGGATTCCTTGATCATGTTTGTTAAGGCCCTAACCTATGTAACCCATATTATGAAAATATTGTAATGCAAAATTTGAACTAAATTTATTACCCTATTTATTGGAAATAACTAATGGAGTTGTATGCATCTTTTAAATTATATACTAGGGTGGTGTAGTAGCAAAATTCATGTGTGGAATATAGTTATATGACGCCTTTGTATGTTGATGATACTTAAATGGTTCTTTATCCATAGGGAATGTATATATATGACCTTTATAGCTAAATTTTAAACATGCATATAATATTGATGAAACTATGTGAATAACATGGATCCATGGCATCCCAAGTATGAGATTGTAATCTAGATCAATTGGCATAAATTGGCATATTATAGGTAGTGTTTGAGGTCTAATGGTAAGGTTTAATGTGATTTTACCCAAAAAATTGTGGAATGTTTTCAAACCCTCAGATGCTCATATCAAAAGGGTCTTTTTTTTCATTCCAAATGTACACCTGCAAATGGTATATGATGTAAGAGATTTTATAATAGGGCATAGAGCATGAATGCATTTCATAGGCACAAAAGTGTTTAGTGTTGGGTGTGGAAGTGGTATCACTCACCTATGCATTCAGAGCATCATTTGTTTCATTGTAATTATGGGAACATCCCTAAGGTGTGAGACCCTTACACTTCTTGGGAGAAGCCTCTAGAGTAGGCCAAATTCCTTCTATCCTAAGTGCACCTAGTTTAGGACCAATGCATAAACCTAAAGAGCATAAAGGTAAATATATATCTAATATAAACCTAAGATTTTTAAGTAAAAAGGGAGGGAGAAGGTAAGAATTTCATGAAACATAAAAGGGCAATACACCAAAAATAGAGTGAGTGCTCCTACTACCAAGGACACAATACAAATATTTGATAAAAAGACATTATCACATAGAATCTACCAAGGACACCCCAGATTCATGTGTTTAATATAGAGGTAGTGTGCCATGAGTATATGAAGGGACTTGGTGAAAAATGGTTAAAATTCATGCACACCTATATAAGGCTTCTACATCTATGCCCTTCATATACTCATGGCACACTACATAGTCTAACTATGTATCCCTGAGTGTCCAAATGTCCCTAAAAAGCATAATGTAATGTATCCTAAAGAGATACATAATAATGATGTGGTAGTTCAAGGGTGACCAACGTAGTGATTGACAAGTGGAGATAAGGAGTAGAGAGGTAGTTGAAAAAGTAATTGAGTGGTGTTTGAGGTCTTATCAAAATAAGTAAATATAGCAGAGGTTATCAGACATTAGAACATGATCACATGCCACCCCTCTGAATATTTAAAATATCTCACACTTTTAGACATGCATGTGGATCCATAAGAATCCTACCACCAATTTCTAGATCCAAATTATCAAGAAGAATTTAAAAAGCATAGACATAAAACCATAATAAAAATAAAATAATATATCTTGCACCCTAATGGGTGAATTAATTATAAAGGGATTGATCCATTATAAATCCCTATTCCTTATTTTAAAAGGGGGTTGACATTTTAGGAAACCCCATGATACCAAAAATTGCCCTCCATGAGCACTTTATTGGATGAACCTTTCATGTTAATGAGAATTAATTTCACCTCCCTCTATTCTTCTTACATTTTGTGTGATATTTGTGTTTTTTATCTTTGTCTATGAGTAATTTTCACCCTTCTCACCATTTTCCATTCTCAACACCTTTTGTAGAATTTGAAACTCACTTGCGGGTTATGTTTTATGCATATACAAGTCTATTTAGACATTATCTATGGATAATTTATCATCCCTTTTAGTATATGAAGGGCATAGATGTAGAAGCCTTATATAGTGTGCCATGAGTATATGAGGGGCATAGATGTAGAAGCCTTATATAGGTGTGCATGAATTTTAACCATTTTTCACCAAGTCCCCTTTAAATATTCTTCTCAAATCTTTGCTTTATACCCAGGGTCCACATTAGTCTATGAAGTAGCATGTGCACAACATAGATTATAGTCTATTATTTATGAGAGTGAAATAATGAGAATCTATGATTTGGTGCATGAATTCATCATGGAGATGTAGGGACCCTTTTGAAAAGGAATGTGCATGAATATTGAAGATATTGGGCACACTTATCATTATTCATAACTACTTCTTACACACCTCTCCCTATGCTATTTAAATAATGGGGGATCTGCATCCTTAAACCTACTTACCATTTGTGATTGTGTGATGGAGATTTTTTGTATGGGGTGTGTATTAGAATATTCTTGTAAATAAAATTCAACCTTTAGTCAATTTGAGGCTATGTGCTATCTTTTTTGGGTATGGGCATAGATGGGTGACGTCTGTGCATGACTTACTTTTTAAATAACTTGATACTTTTGTGAGTGAAAACCTTCTGTAGGAATTTTATGAGTTTCAAACTATCTTGGGATGATTTATAAATTCAACACTTTTGATGACCGTTGTGGTCCACTTGCCTACTAAGTCAGAATATAGTATCCTTTGAATCAATCCATTGAGAATGAAGTCATTTAAAATTTTGGTTCTCTCATTTGTGAATGCATTGGATGTGTACCCATAAATTTAGAATGAACTAAGATTCTCTAAGAAAAATCAAATAATTATGCCAAAGGAAATTATAGGAAAGAGATATAAGCTATGAGAAACAATATACACAAGTGCTTAGAGGAAATAAAACTATACTAAAATAAGGTGTGTAAGGCATTTATGGAAATGAAAAACATATAATCTAATTATTTAAAAACTATATAAAAATTAAAGGAGATAATTATTGAGATGGATCCCATTGACTGGGCTAGTAATTTATTCTCCATTCAATCTAGCAAGTTAGAAAACATTGGCTTGATTGTAGCTAGTTATGGTGTATGGACTGCTCCATATTGAATCAAACTTGGAATTATTTCTAGTTTTTTCTTTGTTTATATCAAATTTAAGCACTAGATATATTTGTTATAAACTTATATCAATGAGCCTTACATTAAAGGTCCGTTTGGTTTGGGATTTTTATAGTTCTATAGTGTGTGTAGCCTGTGTTGTAGTCTTTGTTAATCTTACTATGATATGAGGGGATTAGTTTTAGCAAATATAACTAATGAGTGAGTTCTAATGAATTCAAATTGAGATATGTAGGTAATCTATCTTGCCTTGCATAAACTAACATGAAGGGTAGATTTCCCAACACTATTTTGGTCATGAATTGATCAGCCCAAAGGACAATCCTAAGCTTAGTATGTCAAGCTTGTTGATTGTCTTCCACGGTCCTCTTTATAATATGAATCAAATTATTATTCATGGACTTGGGTAGACCATTAACTTGAGGGTAATAATTTGATGAGGTACTCAAATGGATGTTATGTTTGATGACCCATTCATTGATCCTGGTTCTAAGGAAATCCAATGCATTATCATAAATAATGGTGGATGGAACACCAAATCTTGTTACAATTCCTTCATATAAGCTTAAGATGGATGCATCATTATCCTCCTTGAGCATTAATGCTTCTGTCCATCTCCTAAAATAGTCTATGTCCATGAGGATCCATTTATTCCCATCACTTGATGGTAGGTTGATCATGCCTATGAAATCCAAGCTCCATTTTATGAAGGGTTGATCAACTTGTATT
This sequence comes from Torreya grandis, assembly GCA_037957365.1. Taxonomy (NCBI): domain Eukaryota; kingdom Viridiplantae; phylum Streptophyta; class Pinopsida; order Cupressales; family Taxaceae; genus Torreya; species Torreya grandis. Next base: position 729,071 of record JARHVA010002892.1, on the reverse strand, counting down.
GATCATAATGGTAAGGTCGTTAGCCTTTGTTTTCCTACAAATAAGGCATATCTCTTGAAATATTTCATATGCGTATACACATCTTTGAATAAAGTTGGCCAATAGTAGCCAACTCACATGATTTTTATAGCAATGGTTTTGGGTGAATAATGGCCTCTTATAGGGCCATCTTAGAGCTCTTGAAGAATTCTAATTAACTAGTTTGATTCTATACATATCAAGAGGACTCCATTGAGGTCCTTTTAGAAAATCACACAATAGGAAAGCACATAAGGAATGAATTGTAACCTAAAATTCATATTATTAGCCTTACTTAGGCCAAGGGGATACACACCATGCTGAAACAAGGCCTTCATATTATATGTCTAGTCTATGGTATATTTGTGGCCTATTTATTCCTTTTTTCACAGAATTTGGACTATTATTTATTCAAATTTTACCACCTTAGCCAATTGATCATAGATTCCTTTTCCCTACACTAACTTGGTGATTAGGATGGCCACATCATACTACATTACCTTTGTAACCCAACTAGATCTCTTCTTGTTGATGTCCTTATAAATTATAAAATATTTGATGCCTACATGCATAACCATGAATCAAATTTTATTATTCGACAGCATATGCCTAGACTTATTATGTTCTTTCACAATTATAAGGATGTGCTTCTCTATGAAGGTATAGCACAACTCATAATATTTTAGTGCCTAGATAAATAAAGTAATTAGCTTCTCTAAATGATCATTATTATTTTGTGTAAGAATAAATGAGATGCCTTTAACCCCACTGAATGCATAGAGGATAAAATCATTACTATAATCTAAGTTGATCAAGGTGGGAGCCTACATGATGGCATGCTTAATGGATTCAAAACTATCCTTGCCTTCATGATTCCATCTAAAAGTATCATTCTTATTGAGCATCATAGTGAGGGGTTTGATTATGGTAGTGAAATTAGGCATGAATGTTTTAACAAAGTTGATTATTCTTAAGAAGCTCTGGAGACTCCTCTTGTTACTTATAAGAGGGAGAGATAGAATATCTTTGAATTGATCTAGACCGATTGTGAGTCCTTTTTTAGAAATGATATACCCTATTAGATCACCTTTATGAACTAAAAAGATACATTTTCTAAGGTTTAGAGATATTATGAACTCTCAACACCTTTCAAATACTTTCTCTAGATGGCCTAAGTGATCTTCTGCATGCCTAGAAAAAATAGTTGTATCATTTAGGTAAACCAAGATGATATTTTTGATGATCTCCTTAAATTTCATATCCATGGATCTTTAGAAGGTCACTCCTACATGTTTAAAACCAAATGACATCCATCAGTATGTGAAGGTTCCCCACTTAGTGGTTAATGTTGTTTTATAAAGATCACATTACTACACAATAATCTGGTTGTAGCCAGAGTAACCATCTATCAATGAGAATATTTATATGCATGTAACCATTTGTAGGATTTACTACATTGGTGGGAGGTCATAGTGGTCTTTGAGGGAATATTTATTTAGGTCTCTGAATTTTACACAAAGAAAGATCTCCCCATTCTTCTTCCACATCAAGACTAAGTTGGAAACCCACAAAGAGTGTTTAATTAGAAGTATTATACTAAATTCAATGATCTTTGAGAGATCCTTTCTCATTAATGGTTCAATATTTGGGTTGACAAGAATTTTTTTTAGTGGATTGGTTACACACTAGAGTTGAGCTCAGTTTTATGTTGTGCTAAGCCTAGATCAAATCCTAAAAGGTCCTTATAGATCCATGTAAAGATATCATCATATCTCGTACTGAGTTCAATAAAGTTCCTAATTTTTGGTCAAGAGCATACCTTACCATCTTTTAGGACCTTTCCTTAAATAATGGTTTCTTGCATATATACCTCCTCTTCTATTATCATGCTTCAATTTTCTCCTTTGAGTTAGTCACTAAAATTGAAGATGATTTCTAGGGTGACTAAACCTTTTGGTAACTTGCTTCCTTTTAATTGGATGGCTTTCTCTTCATATTAGGCTTGTATCTATTCTTGGTTATTGGAACATAAATCCACATCATCCTATAGGAATATGATAATTTTCTCATCATTTTGAAACACCTACCAAATAACTATGTTTTTAATGATTGTCAATCTGATTATGAGATTGAAAAGTTTCTCAAACTCTTTCATTATGTCGCATGGGATGTCATACTACACCTCTATAGTTGAGAGTCTATCCACTTTGGTATTCTATGACCTTGGTATGTAAATAATAATTAATGCATCAAATCCTTCAATCATATCCCACACTCTATGATTTTAGGCCTTCATCGGGTCATTTTTGGTCATCTTCTACACTCTAACCTAGCTGACAATTAGTTCACTATCACCCAATACATGTAGTGTCTTGATTCCTTTATTTTACATAAGTTGGAGACATTGGATTAGTGCCTCATATTATATATCATTATTCATGAAAATGAAATATAACCTAAAGGTATGGAAATATTAATCCTTTTGATGGGAGACTAGCATCACACCAACTCTAGTGCTATTTTCACTTTGATAATCATCAAAGTATAATTTCCATATAACCTCAAGGTTTCTCCCATGCCCTTACAAGTTTGGTATCATGTAATCCTCCTCCAGGATTTAGTACATACCTATCCATGTCTCCTCTATATCATCATATGTATCTCACTCATAATATTCATGTGACCATTCATCTAACAAGTCATCTGGGATCTCTTCAAGTAATGTTATGGCTTTATAGAAGATCAAATTCTCCTCTTGATCAAACATTATTTTGTTTAATTCAACTAGAATGGAAGAATATGGTTCAACACGGATTTTTAATATAATTTAGGTCATGATGGTCACCTTAGTCCTTTATCTAGTTGTAAGTAACATATGAAACTAGTCTAAAGATAAATACCCACCCATATTTGCCATGAAGTATGGGGAAGGGAAGATGGTAAAGTAGGAAGGTAAGTCAATGACTATGATATCTTATGTAATTAAAAGGCTTAGGCATTCATGTAGTGTAATATTCAAATATTTGATGATTCCCAAGGTCTTGACTATCATGTCATCTAGCTAGACCATTCCTGTTAAAATAGGGGAATATATGATTTTGAGAGTATCTATGATTTTCTTTAGCATTACCAAGCTGCTCACACCTGAGTTGATCATGTAATTATGCACTGGGTATTGGCCAATGATCAAGGAGATGTATAATAGGGGCAACTCAGTGCTAATGTTCACTTGCATTTCTTCCACTTTGGGCTAGCATAAAATCATAGAGATGGAAGTCATAAGTTGTGAAGTCTTACATTCTTGAAAGCTTTTCAAGGCATCTTATAGTAAATTCCTTTGAGATGAAATAGAAAGAGAGTCTCACATGACTATGTTGAGGATCATCTTATGAATTTATTCAACTATGTTGAAGGTAATTTGATATCCCTTTGACTTTGGTTTTTTAATAGTATTCTCTTCTTGTATTTGTTCACTCATCTAAGGCTATTCTTCTCTTTACATGACCTATTTGATATGCACTAAAGGTTGTATATGCACATTGTCTTATGTACTTATGTGCATAATCTAGGGCATTAAAGGTGAGGATGATGAATTTAGTATTGACTCCTATGTTGTTCTCCTTTTGAATCTTGTATAGAAATCAACTAGGGCATGTATTCCACTTGATGCACCACTCTGACTCATGTAGTTAAAGTGATCTTCCTACTAGTTGATAAGATTAAACCTATCTTGTTATTGTATTGGTACCTAAATTTATCCTCCATACTAAGATATGGTATTTGTCTAATTTTGAGTTTGAGACAAATTTTGTGCCATTATTGATAGGTTTATGACTCCATTTACATATGCAAATTGATTATGTAGTTAGTCACATGGGAAACACCATCTGAGGTCCTATGTAAGATTATTTTACACAAGCATAAGGGCTCTAGAGGTGTTAGTAACATCAATCTTTTGTGCATAAGGAATTCTTATGTATATGAGATGATTTTGTATTTGCATGCCACATTGATAAGGAGGTCTGATTGATTATTATTATTAAGTAAAGGGTTGATGAGGTTTGGGGTACCATACTTGCTTCCTTTTAAGTGGGTCAAGATCATTTAAAAGCTTTACAATAAAATTTTAACCTCATGCAATTCATTAAGGTAAATAATAGATGAAGATGGTGGGATCAGTGTGGAGGGGATAGGTGTTAATATAGGTTATGTATCTATTTGGATAGGAGGAGGTTAGGAGAGTAAGGGCATGAGGGTTCTAGGCATAATTTTCCCTACTTAGATAAAATAATTTTTTGCATGCATAATGACTTCATAATCATTGGGTAGTATTGTGCCTCCCATGGATTGAATCATCATCATCATATATATATATATATATATATATATATCACTATTAAGAGACTTTGAATAATATAAAAATGTAATGTTTGGTGATGGATTAAAAAAGGGTGGGATCCTATCCTAGACTCTCTAGAACCTGAAGTCAAAATCAACCATCATCTTGTGTGGGGCTTGTTTTAGGGACAAGTGGTTTAACCAACATAAGTGCTCTTGGAGGGTAGATTTTTGATAGTGTGAGGTTGACTAAAAATTTAAACCCCCTTTTATAATAAGGAATAAGTATGTATAATAGATCAAGCCATTTACAATTAATGCATCCCTAAGGGTAGTAGATATAATCTTTTAATTTTATTATGGCACTACATCCATACTTCTTAAATTCTACCTAAAAATCTAGATCTAGGAATTGGTGGTAGGATTCTTCTAGATCCATGTGCATGGCTAAGAGTATAAGATACTTGGAATAATAAGAGGGGTGGTGTGATCATGTTCTAACATTTGATAACAACTTTTGCATTTACTTATTCTGACAAAGCCTTGAATGCTACTCAAATAATTTTTAAACTATATCTCTACTTCTTACCTCCACTTGTCAATCACTGCATGGGTCACCCTTAGACTACCACATAATTGCTATGCATCTCATTGGGATACATTAATTTATGCCTTTAGGGGATGTTTACATATTGAGGGTTGTGTGGTTAGACTACGTAGTGGGCCAGGATTAGGTGAAGGGTACATATGTATAAGCCTTTTATGGGGGTACATGAATTTTAACCCTTCTATAACAAATCCTCTTTAAATAGTCTTCTCAAGTCTTTGATTTATACTTGGGGTCCACATTAGTTTGTAGAGTAGCATGCATGTAACATAGAATGTAGTCTATGATTTATGAAAGCATAGTATCAAAACTCTATGATTTGGTATAAGACTTCATCATGGAGATGTAGGGACCCTTTTGATTATGAATTCACATGAATATTAAAGATATAGGGTAAACTTATCATGATTTATAACTACTTTTTGCACACATCTCCCTATGTTATCTAAATACTAGGGGCTCTATGTCCTTGAACCTACACACCATTTATTCTTATGTGATGAAGATTTCTTGTATGGGTATTTAATTAGAGACTCTTTATGAATACAAGTCAATAATTAGTTGATTTAAGGGTCTAACTATCTACTTTGGGCATGGACATAGATGGCAGGCATTTGTGCATCATTTGCTTTTTAAAAAACTTGATACTTGTAGGCATGTAAACCTTCTATAGGATTTTTATGAGTTATACATAAGTTTGGGGTAGCTTATAAATTCAACACATACCAAACACTTTTGTACTATATATAAGGCATTCATGCTCTACACCCTACTATAAAATCTCCCATACTATAAACCATATGTGAGTGCATGTTTCAAATGACAATATGTCTAAATCTATAGCATGGATGTTAAAATGTCATAAAAAATAAATGTTATAGATATTCAACCCTTATCCATTGTTAACTAGAACTCATTTGACACCTACCTTATTAATCAATAAATTAATATATAGAGTTAAGAATAAATCTATGATATGATAAGGTGGAAGGTACTTTCTCAAAATAAATATGTTATTCTAACCATTTCATAGTGTTGATAATAGAAGCAACATAGGTAGGCTCAGATGTTTTAGGTCCCTGAGTATCATGGAGTGTCGCATACAAAATATATTTATATGTGTTGGAGTGATTTAAAATCTCTAAAATGGAAATTGTAATCGAAGGATTACTTCTTTGATTCATAAAGATATAGCCATGGGTATTGCAAAATTACCAAGATTCGAGACCATGTGACGACATCATAACCTAGATTGTAGGGTCTACCAAGAGCGTAGAGTTAATAGTAGATGTGGGATGTTGGCTAGATATTTATGACCAATAAAGAGGGATAAGCAAGACCAATGATGTTCTAATATGTCTAGGAATGATGGTAAAGTAATCAAAATGGACCAAAGAGAAAAATGCATCTAATGGAGATTTATTGATTTTAGGTACTCTAACTATTATTTGATTTAATAAGTTAGTTATGTGTTTAAAGAATAGTTTCTTAATTATATTGAACATAGGAGAAATATATCATGTGAAAGAAATAATGAAACATAATTTAAGCATATATCTATATGATTAAAGAATAATGTTTAACTATATTGCACATAGAAGAAATATAGCATGTGAAGAAAGAATTAGACATGAAATACATTTGAGTCGATAGGAAGCATAATGTATACATATATTTATGTGATTAAAGAATAATGTCTTAATTGTATTGTGCATAAAAGAAAGATAACAAGCTATGATATGTGATATATATTGTGTTTGATATAAATCTTCATCCATACATGTGTTTATGTCTTTTCTAAGTTCATTATGAATTAAAGGGAACAAGCATGCAAATTAAAGTATTAAACTTTTCAATAAAAAGAGATTCATTTCTTCTATCATTATGATCATGATCATAAAAGATGTGTGAATCTGAAATTTAAATTCTAAAAATGTAAACCCTTGGAATTGGTATTTTTAGGTTTTTTAACTAGGATTAGTTAACAAAAGATTTAAACAAATGATACCCTACTTTGGTAATGATTTAATGGGCTAGGATGTGCATAAAAATCATAATAATGGGAATTTTTAACCCTAATTTAGTTTAAAATTTTTAGAAAAGGTAAAACCTAGTTAAAACTAGGGTTTTAAACAATGTTTGAAGTAAGTCAAGTTCACTAAATTATTTAACCTTTTAGGGTTTAACTATGTAAATACTATGTTTAGATTTAAGGGCTAAGATGTCTAAATTAGTCAAATAATATGCAATAATTAAGTAATAATTTGTTGTCTTTTGACCTTCTTTGACTTTATAAAAATAGTAATAAATATTCTTAAATAGAGACTTATCTAGAAAGTGACTATCACAGATGATCTAGGTTCTAAAAACTATGTTTTGGATAGGTCTAAGTGTCATCAATAGGCTCTTAAGATCTATTTTCTCATTGGATAGTAGTTCTAAACCTAGAAATTAATGCCATACTTCTGTAGTGTCCTCAAAGTTGCTAGTTTCCCTTTTGTAGGATTATTCCTATTTTTTGGGAGCACCCGTGCCTGTGTTTTTAGGTTAGATTCTTGTGCACACAAAATCTAGATCTCTTTGTTATTGATGGAAAAATTAATTTAATATGTAAACCCTAATCCTCCTTTTAATTATGGAATGAGAAATAATTATATGTTCATTAGTAGGATAGGTTAGACATCCTCAACACCCTACTGTGAAAAGAGTTACATATATACCAATATTTCAAAGAGGGATTAAGCCCAATGTAGTTCTCCCACTTAGTTTTTTATGCAAGTGCAAGTGAATGCTAGAATGATAATGGACTTGGATGCCTTGAATTTGATTAAGATTTTAAATATTTGAAATATGGGTTTAGGGATGTTATATATGGTAGTATGTAAAAATAGGGAAGAATAGGGATCAAATACCTTAATTTTGATCAACTTATCTTTTATTTAAATAGTTTTTTGTATCTATTTTCCATCTAGTGAATAAAGGTCAAATAGACTTGTATTTATAGAGATCTGTAGCTTATGTGGATAATAAAATGTACCTAGGTCAACCTTAGGAGGGGCACATGTTTGAAAAAATATATATTTATGAGAGTTATGGAAAAGGACAATAGTGATCAGTTGGGAACACTAGTGCCATATGGTTGTAATGTCTCAAATATGGCACTAACATTCACCTGGTAGACTACTAAGAATATAGGGTTGGGATCTAAGAAAGTTGTCTTAAGACTATGTTTTGGTTGATTGAAACTATCTATGGTTTGGACAATGATTGAAAACGTGTGGTAAAGGCTCTAGGATATGTTTAGGGCTAAGCTAGGAATAAACTAACTCAAGAAACACTCATATCAACCAAATACCACTTTTAGGTGATTATATCCATACAAAAGGTACATCAAATTTCATAAAATGCCTCGAATATTTTATTAAAAAAAATGATACAAAAGACATTTAAATCATCTTCGTAAAATGTATTAAAGGAATTATTACAAAATATACACAAAATTGTGTCTTAATGAGGATTTAAGGATTTGTAGACAAATTTTTGGAAGAGATGGTTTTATGGATTGGAATTATTTCATGATAAGGAAAAAAAATTAAAAAATATTTGGAGGCTTTCGAGTAAATGTCAAGTCAATAAAATCCCATGGTAACTTATAAAACTTTATTTTTTAGTAGTTTAAAAACTTATAATCTCCACAAAATAATAAAGCATTAAAAAATAATTAGTTATTCAATTAGACGACTATAGAAAAGAAATCAAGAGAAGAACGATCCTAAAGAAAGAGAGGATGATGATGAGGATGTTGATTTCTATGCCTCATCTATTAATTTATTTTGCATTATATCATGATATTATACTAATTCTCAATGTTTCCTTTGCCTTGTATTGTTTTTGCTCTTTATTTTATTATTATTTTAGGGGGTTTACACTTCATATATAGGATTGAAAAAGTGCACTATTTTTTTTGGAAGGAAAGAATCCATTTATTTTAGTTAGAAACGAGTGTTGTGGGGCATGTTAGGAGTGTATACTATTAATTTTGTTGTTATTAAGGTTAAATTTTAGGGTTTGAGAAAAAAAGAGAATATGGAGTATAATAAATTTGAAACTTTTGAGGGATATTTTAAGATTGTTGAGGATTACTTGGGTGTATTTTATGATAGAATCATAGGACTAAAACTAAAAATCTTATTGATATGAAAAAGTTTGTATCAATTTTTAAAAAAGAAATAAAATAAGAGAATCTCTACAAAAACTACAATGAGTTTAATGATATGCAACATAACATATTTATAATTATTTTTTACATCAATGGACATGAGAGAATCTTAGAATCCAAATACCACTTTTAGGTGATTACATCCATACAAAAGGTACATCAAAGTTCATAAAATGCCTCAAATATTTAAAAAGTTAAAATGATACAAAAGACTTTTAAATCATCTTCGTAAAATGTATTAAAGGAATTATTAGAAAATATACACAAAATTGTGTCTTAATGAGGATTTAAGGATTTGTAGACAAATTTTTGGAGGAGATATGGTTTTATGGATTGTAATTATTTCATGATAAGTAAAAAAAATTAAAAAATATTTGGAGGCTTTTGAGGAAATGTCAAGTCAATAAAATCCCATGGTAACTTATAAAACTTTATTTTTTAGTAGTTTACAAACCTCTAATCTCCAAAAAATAATAAATCATTTAAAAATAATTAGGTATTCAATTAGACCACTATAGAAAGGAAAGAAAGGGAAGGGTGCCTAAAGAAAGAGAGGGTGATGATGAGGATGTTGATTTCTATGCATCATCTATGGATTTATTTTGGATTATGTCATGATATTATACTAATTCTCAATGTTTCCTTTGCCTTGTATTATTTTTGCTCTTTATTTGATTATTATTTTAAGGGGTTTACACTTAATTTATAGGATTGAAAAAGTGCACTATTTTTTTTGGAAGGAAAAAATCCATTTATTTTAGTTGGAAATGAGTGTTGTGGGGCATGCTAGGAGTGTATACTATTATTTTTTTGTTGTTATTAAGGTTAAATTTTAGGGTTTGATAAAAAAAGGGAATATGGAGTATAATAAATTTATAACTTTTAAGGGATATTTTAATATTGTTGAGGATTCCTTGGGTGTATTTTATGATAGAATCATAGGACTAAAACTAAAAATCTTATTGATATGAAAAAGTTTGCAAAAAAACCTATAATGAGTTTAATGATTTGCAACATAGCATATTTATAATTAATTTTTACATTGATGGACATGAGAGAATATTAGCATCCAAATACCACTTTTAGGTGATTACATCCATACAAAAGGTACATCAAAGTTCATAAAATGCCTCGAACATTTTTTTAAAAAATGATACAAAAGACATTTAAATCCTCTTTGTAAAATGTATTAAAGAAATTATTAGAAAATATACACAAAAGTGTGTTCTTAATGAGGATTTAAGGATTTGTAGACAAATTTTTGGAAGACATATGGTTTTATGGATTGGAATTATTTCATGGTAAGTAAAAAATTAAAAACTATTTGGAGGCTTTTGAGGAAATGTCAATTCAATAAAATCCCATGGTAACTTATAAAACTTTATTTTTTAGTAGTTTAAAAACCCCTAATCTCAAAAAAATAATAAAGCATTAAAAAATAATCAAGTATTCAATTAGACCACTATAGAAAAGAAAGAAAGGGAAGGGCGATCCTAAGGAAAGAGAGGGTGATGATGAGGATGTTGATTTCTATGCATCATATATTGATTTATTTTACATTATATCATGATATTATACTAATTCTCAATGTTTCCTTTGCCTTGTATTATTTTTCTCTTTATTTGATTATTATTTTAAGGGGTTTACACTTAATATATAGGATTGAAAAAGTGCACTATTTTTTTGGAAGGAAAGAATTCATTTATTTTAGTTGGAAATGAGTGTTGTGGGGCATGCTAGGAGTGTATACTATTATTTTTTTGTTGTTATTAAGGTTAAATTTTAGGGTTTGAGAAAAAAAGAGAATATGGAGTATAATAATTTTGAAACTTTTGAGGGATATTTTAAGATTGTTGAGGATTCCTTCAATGTACTTTATGATAAAGTCATAGGACTAAAACTAAAAAACTTAATGATATGCAAAATATTGCATCAATTTTTAAAAAGGAAATAAAATAAGAGAATATCTACAAAACCTACAATGAGTTTAATGATGTGCAACATAGCATATTTATAATTATTTTTTACATCAATGGACATGAGAGAATCTTAGCATCCAAATATCACTTTTAGGTGATTACATCCATATAAAAGGTGTACCAAAGTTCATAAAATGCCTCCAACATAAAAAAAAAATTAAAATTATACAAAATACATTTAAATAATCCTCATAAAATGTATTAAAGGAATTATTAGAAAATATATACAAAATTGTGTTCTTAATGAAGATTTAAGGATTTGTAGACAAATTGTTGGAAGAGATATGGCTTTATGGATTGGAATTATTTCATGATAAGTAAAAGAAATTAAAAAATATTTGGAGGCTTTTGAGGAAATGTCAAGTCAATAAAATCCCATGGTAACTTATAAAACTTTATTTTTTAGTAGTTTAAAAACCCTTAATCTCAAAAAAATAATAAAATATTAAAATATAATCTGGTATTTAATTAGACCACTATAGAAATGAAAGTAAGGGAAGGGTGATCCTAAGGAAAGAGAGGGTGATGATGAGGATGTTGATTTCTATGCATCATCTATTGATTTATTTTACATTATATCATGATACTATACTAATTCTCAATCTTTCCTTTGCTTTGTGTTATTTTTTATCTTTATTTTATTATTATTTTAAGGGATTTGCATTTCATATATTGGATTGAAAAAGAGCACTATTTTTTTGGGAAGGAAAGAATCCATTTATTTTAGTTGGAAATGAGTGTTGTGGGGCATGTTAGGAGTGTATACTATTATTTTTGTTGTTGTTATTTAGGTTAAATTTTAGGGTTTGAGAAAAAAGAGAATATGGAGTATAATAAATTTAAAAATTTTGAGGAATATTTTAATATTGTTGAGGATTCCTTGGGTGTATTTTATGATAGAATCATAGGACCCAAACTAAAAATGTTACTAATATGCAAAATTTTGCATCAATTTTTAAAAAGGAAATAAAATAAGAGAATCTCTAAAAAACCTATAATGAATTTAATGATGTGCAAAATAGAATATTTATAATTATTTTTTACATCGATGAACATGAGAGAATTAAAATTTGTGGAGAACATTAAATTTTTCATCCATTTTATTATCATAAAGCATTTTTATTAAAATTATGTTGATAAGAGGGGGCTTATGATGAAAAAATTACCACACATGATAATGTAATAAAGGCATAAGGTAAATTAAATTTTTAAGCATTGACCAACATGCATAAGCTATAATGAAAACTAGGGTATGGTGGAGTATGATTGTTATCAGATGTTATAAATTAATAGTATATTTTAAATTCTAGTTGACAAAATGCCTCAAAGAGACATGATTTCATGGAATGTAATGAATATAAGACATACATGAAAACCATTTTCAATGTATGATATCAAACCCTTTAACTTAATGAATCATTATAGACATAAAGTAGGCACATAATTATTCTAGACATGAACACAAAATGTGGAATTATAAATAAAGCACACAATTTTTTTGAAAAAGCACCTGAATGAAATTTATGGGAATGTTAAATCATAAAATAGTTATGAAAACTATTTGACCAAATGCTTGATTGAAATTTATGGAAAAGGTGAGATCATATAAAAGGTACATCAAATATTTGTCAGTTTGATAAAATGCCTCAAATAAATTTATGGAAAAAGGGTTTGAAAGGATGTTTTCAAACTAGTGTAATTAATTAAGAGTTGTCAATAATAGCATAACCATGATAAAATGTGGTTGACAAAAAGCTTCAAAGATGTGATTTCATGGAATACAATGATTTTAGAACCTCCAAAAAAAGGATTTTGAAAAAATGTGGTTGAAAATTTTATGTAAAAATTGGAATCATACAAAAGGTATGGGAATCATGTTAATATATTATCTCAAATAAAATGGTGTTCTTGATGAGTCTTCAAGAATCCAAAAACCCATATTACGTTTTAAAGGAAATGTGAGATCATAAAAAATGCACATAGATTTTTTATTATTTTGAGAAAATGACTCAAATTTATTTCAAATATATTTCCAAATGATATTAACAAATTTTTGGATCTAATGAATCATTATCTAATACCCCAATGATGACAAAACATGGTTATAATTTTTTTTTGTAAAAAATTGGAATTATACAAAAGGCATATGAATCATATTAACATATTGTCTCAAATAAATTGGTGTTTTTGACAAGGATTTAAGTATTTAGAAAAAAAATGCTGGTAATTTTCTTTAGTTATTTCAAAATGCACTAGTAAAACCTAATTTAAAGTAATAAGTGAAAAGTACACCTGGCCAATCAAGATGTAATTATATTTTATATTTGAAGACTTTATAAATCTAAGTTACTTAAAACTATAATTTTTTAATAAGATGCTTATAATATTATTACTCCCATGTACCTAACTGGACTACACTTCTAGATGTTATTTATAATTTTACATGTATTGAAATTATTTTTATTTTTAAAACCTTAGAGCACAAGTTTGAGAAAAATAATGGTGGTGCACAATTTTCACAACATATAAAATGATGATAAAGCTAACAATGATAGTGGGGGAGAGTGGGAGAGATGAATTATGTTTCCATTATATTATATACATGTGTGATGTGGTTATGCATATTCATGAGTATCATTTACATTAGGAAAAAGCTCACTTGCTAAATTGTTTGGTCTAAATTGTAAAACAAAAAAAATCATCACACTATCATGTTATTTCATAAGAATAATTATGTGTGATATTAAATTATGTAAAGTGTGATTTTGTAATATCAATCATGTTTATTAAGGACCAATAAAATAAGTAGTTACTTTAAAAAATCATTTGTGGGGTTTTAACTGCCAACTATTTTCAATGATAACATATAAACCCTTGTTTTCATTGAGACTTTTTAAAGTTAAAATAAAAGATGAGTTGCATATAATTTGTGTTTAGATTTTATCTTTCTTGTATTCCTTTCCACATGTCTTCTCCTTTGCAAGCCCCTCCACCATTCACTACCTCCAATGTACACCATTAAATCCAACCAATGCTTTATATTTTTTTTGCTTAAACAAATTCTAATTGTCACTACTATCATTTTGACACTACCATTTATGGTATCCCTACAAATTAAAAGTTATTAATAGTTTATTTATTCAATGTTTAGTGTAAAATCATGATAATTTATAGTGAAAGCTTTTACATTTTTAAGACAAGGAAGATGGTAGATGTGTTGATAGGGGTGGACATGGGCATTGGTTTTGAAGTTGTCCATAAATTGGAAAAAAATAGTCATTAGTTGAATATATAGATACCCAAAATTATTTCCAAATTTTCAAGGTGTTTGAAGGATAATTATGGTAGTTTCAATATTTTATTCCACTTATGTAGATAATTTTATACATGTTAATAATGGTGGTATTTTCAAGGAAGATAAGGCTAATGATACATATACTAATAATGATATCACTTTCATTATTTTTCCAAATTCTAACCATCATGCTCAGGTAACTTACAATAATTATATGTTTATAGAGAAAACTTTTAACAGAAGAAAAATTACTATACCACTAAGTATATCAAACGTATATAGGAAATGAAATCAAAAATCTTACATAAATAAGAGATGAGACCTACAAAAATAAGATGTTTGAGGCTCTATATTTGATAGTTATAGTTATTTTAGTCTCAATAAATAAGTTAAAAAAAATCATAGCTTGGATTGTGACTTTGAACCCTTGTCTAGAGGTGATGATTGTATGATAGCTTCTTTATTTCATTTTAAAACCAAGTTGTCATCTTGAAAAAAATGGTGGGGTATCGTGAAACCTAATCTAACTCACCCAACTTATTGAACCCAATGTACTATCCTATTGGATTGTAGTTGGATTTCCTACATTATTCAACTTTAGGATTACATCAAAAAGGAAATAAAATAAAATTAACAAACATAGAAAGCAATTAATTAATTACTAGGATAGTTGTATAGGCTCAAAAAAGGGGTTTCACTTGAATGTAAAGGCTAATGTATGTTCTTTGTATCCAAAATTCTTAAAAAAAATCATGAATCCTTCTTTGCTTGAGAAGAACCTAGTGATAATTTGGAGAAATTAAAAAATATATGCCAATGTGAAAATGATAAAATAAATATTTGGTAAAAATAAAAGAATGATGCTATAAATGAATTTTTCAGGCTAGGTATGTATTGTATAGGCACACAAAATCATGAACAATTCATATAGTCATAAAAAATGGCCTAAAAAAGGCTTCACTAGAATTTAAAGTCCAACATATGATTTTTATCCCCCAAATGCTTAAAAAGAAATTGAGAAGCCTTCTCTACCTAAGAAGAACCTAGGGAGAGTTTGGTGAGATTATAAAATGTAGGCCTTATTTGTGTTATTTAGAAAACATATCCAACCTTGATCTATATTTAATATTGATTGGAACTTATCCACATAGTTGACCAAGAAAACCTTCTCTAAAACTATAAAACAAATATAGAAATTTCCTCGATATAAAATCCTTAATCAAACTTGATCTCATAGTTGACTAGTTCATATATAGAATATATTTTTTCAATATGTTATTAATACCACTATTAGTTTAGGTTAATAATGCATCAATTGATCTTATACATCCTTACATACACATTAAAATATCACAAATAAATATTAATGACATCTAAGGCAACATAATAAATATCTACATAATAAATTTACATCATGAAAAAATGGTACCCACATCATTAGTTCAATGTATTGATAACTTACCCTTTCATATTCATCACATGGTCACTAGTAAGTTAATGCATTAATGTTAGACACCCTCATGTCCCACAATGTGGTTACACCAACATGCCACATGTTATAAGTAAGAAAATGTGATCCTATTCATAATCTAATATGGATCATCAATCAAATATAGATCATAAGAATTAATATGATAAGTGAATACCTATCAACATAATAAATATTATGTTATAATTATATACTTTATAATAAGTTAGAAAAACAGTGGATTCAATTAATGAACTAGAAGTATTAGTGGATTCAAACACTAATAGTTATCTACCTTAAATTGGATATATATGCCAATTTTTCAAACTCATTCATACCCATTTTAGTTTCTTATAAAAATATTAAACTTGGGTTATTCCTCATTTGATCTTTTAAAGTATTTCTTATAAGAATTGTTAATTTATCCTCAAACCTTTGACAAATTTTCATTTTATAAGAAAATAATAAAATAAGGATTTAATATTCCCATATTCTTCATATATTTGTATTTATCTTATTTTAATTTATTTCTTATTTTATTTTATTTATTTATTTGTTTTAACCTTTATTAATTTTTGTTTATTACATTTTTCATCAATTATTCTTTCGAAGATTATTATAATTTAATAATCTGAGTCCCATCTTTTGGACCTTATACTTGTGAGAAAAACCCTTTGGATCTCATAAGAGACATCATCTCCTACTTTCTTGATTATTTTCTTCAACATTAAAGGATACCATAGCTAACTTGATAATTTTGAGAAGTAAATCTACATTCTATGATATACAATTGACTAGCTAGTATTTAGGCATTTGATTGTGTTTTTGATCATACTAAAAGAAAATTAAATACATAAATTCATTATTTATGTCTAGATGTATTTATAAATTTATAATAATATTATTTAATTTGGAAAGGATATTATAAATATTAATACTAATACAAATATTTCAAATATAAATATTTTAAAGATGTCAAGACGTATTAATTTTAAGGTGTTTAATGTAAATTTATCAAATAATTTTTTATATTAATTTCTTGTACATTAGTTAATTTAATTAATGTTTATATCAACTTTTTAATAAATTTTATATTCATTAATAATAGAGTAAATCAATCTAATTATAACACTACATCAATGGTGAAAAAAATCTTTCTAATTTTTTTAAAGTTGTAAATAATTATGCCGAGACATGTATACTAATAGAAACACACCTAAGATTCATCCATAGATGTTTTGAATATTGAAACATATAGGATCCATTTTAGTATAGGTAATTTAAATTTTGATTTTGTTTTTTCCATGGAGGAAAACACCAAAGGATAGCAAGAGCCATTTGAATAACCTACCATTTGAGTTGGTTCAACATCCTATTGGAAATAGTACTATCATTGATGATGTTTGATTCACATCATATCATAGTAATTAAGATATTAGTGGAAGTTAATATATTGATGACAACGTGTTATTCTAGGCACTTAGAAGATATTAATGTTTTAGTTCCTTTTGCTCTTCCCTTCTAATCAGATCATGCATGATAGACTATCAATATTTTTAAAAATAGGACAATGATTTGAATATGATTGGTTTAATCTTACATAGTTAGGTGCATCTATATTGAAGCTTGATTGGCACCTAAAAATTTCACTCTAAAATTATATATACTATAATAGTATATAATTATATACTAATATGTTATTATTTTATAATATATTATATTACAATTAATATAATATTATAGTAATATATTATTAACATTAATTATAATATAAATAATAATATATAAATATTATATAATATAATATAGTATAGTATTAAAAATATATAATATAATAGTATATAATGTATTGTAAAGTAAAAGATTGTATATTTGCAGTCGTATCATACTTGAAATTGATGACCCGTGACCCCATCTCACATTTTGTTCACATAGTGTTAAGAAAAAAATTATATTTTTTTAAGGTGATAATGTAAAATTAATTTGTGTTTCTTCATATGGCGTGGCAATGTGTTATGCATTGAGGAGACACTTTGTTTTACAATTACCTTGAGTATTGGTGAATTGGTGAGAAAGAGCAAGCCCATACAGAAAATGCAAGTGATGAAATTTATCAAGGTGAGTTGGGTGGTGATAGCGAGGGGTAATGATAGGGTATTTCAATGAGATAATCAAATAACCTTGAGAAAATACATGTACAAAGTTCAATGATAGGTCACATCTTACAATGTAATCTATAGCTTCTAATGAATTGTTTCAATTACCCAATACACGATTGAAATATGTGTTAGATATATAACAACTCTTTTAAAAATACAAAATATGCATCATGTATCAATTTATACAAGTATAAAATTAGAATAATATAAATTCTAACTATGCTAACTATATGAAACCTAAATAGATGACTCTAAATACAATTAGACAAAAAAATGGAAAAGGCTCACTCAATGAAATACCCCTCTTATATAATTTAGTTGAATGATGATGCTATATGAAAATATAATTAAATATAGATATTTATAATATTTTATATTCTCATTCTCAGCAACACTAACAAAAACTATTATGTTCATAACAATAGTACTTATTTCTATTGATTTGGTGAATCGAAGAAAGGTAAAATTTATGTGAGGGATACAAACACAACCAATTATGGATAGTTTATTGGATGATGGTTTAAATCCACACTAATTTATAAATTCTCTCTCTAAGAAATATATTATTATAATCCCTCATAGCTTAATCATGAACAAACTAGAAAAAAGGATTTTTAAAGGCCTTTCTCAAACTCTTTGACGCAACAAAAGACTCTCAAACATATGGGACTCATCATGACAATATGTGGTTAAAAAAATACCTTAGAGAGACATTTGTGTTCATTGAGAAAATAATAATTTAAATAATGTATTAATAACCTTAAATAATTTGGTTGAAATTATATATTTCATTCACATATGTGACATGACATTGAGCTTTACACGTGTGTTTGGTTGGGATTCTTCAATTCCATTGCTTAAAATAACATATCATTTCCCATCACCATGACCACCCATCTCACCTTGACATGTTTCATCACTTATATGTTTTGTATATATTTACCCTTCCCCTCCTAATGGTGTCATTAGTCATGGGTTTCACATAATAAGTTTATGTAGAAATAGACACAATTGGGAGATAAATAAAGAAGGAATTATTCAAAGAGACTTGTGTTTCACATGATTATGAACTTGAAAAGGTGAAAAAAAGATATAATGTAGAGGAATATAACCATATATATAGATATAATTATTATTGATGCAATAAATGATAGTAATTAATTATCATGATGCCTTAGTCCACCTTTAACAATAGAAAAGGAATGGTAAAATATGTTAACTCCGTGTAAGTTATGGACCCCTTTGCAATGGTGAAGGGCATGTAAAGTCTTAAATTTATTTATTACAACTCAAATCCATGAAATTACTAAAGGTTATATTTTATGATTTTTTAAAATTAAATAAAAATTCAAGTATCAATGCACATGAATGAATGTAAGATGTAAATGATAATGAAAAATAAATTCTGCCTAAGAACATGTGAGATTGCAAAAGGGTTTCTAAGTAATATGTCTACCAATATGTCATTGATTATTATCCTGGAGGACATATGGAATGATTTATATGTGATTCACCATCACCACTCAACTCACCTTAAAATATTTTAGTAATGAATGTATCAAAGCTAGAAATTTAAATGGACAACACAATAGTCTATGCAGATAAGGACACAAGGTATAGGCATAAAATCATCTCTATATGTCTAATTATAGTCGATGAAACAAAAGACATTAATCAGTTCTCATGGAACCTTTCTCCAACCTTGATAATATAAAAATACAAATTAGAGATTCCAACTCCATGTAAGTTGTGGAGACCTCTACAATTAATGAAGGGCATGTAAAATATTGAATGTGTTTATTACATCTAAGATTCATGCACTTGAAAAAGGTTATATTTTATTATTATTTTTTTATTAAAGGAAATATTAAGTATCAATATAAGTGAATAAATCTAATATATAAATGATGATGATATATAAATTTTACCTAATAACCTGGGAGATTGCAAAAGGGGTTCTAGGTCCTAGGTCTACCAATATGTCATTAATTAGTATCATGCAAGACATATTGAATGACTTATATGTGATTTGAGAGTAGCTTGTCGGTATTTAATCATGGTGTAAGTCATCTTGATTATACTATGTAGTTAATTTAAGGTCCTATGTTTTTGGCTTTGGGTAGAATAAAGCCTCACAATGGAAAACATTAAATTCAACTTGTCTAGATATGACACTATTTGCTACCTAAATAATAAGTCTCACTCATGAGATTTTGATTTGGATAAAATTAAAATATTTATTTCATGCATACCACCCTCATAATCTAGAGTATTAATGACATGGTGATGGTCTTCCCTATGATATTCTTAATGAAGATGCATCTACAATTTATTTTGATTGACAACATAATTTCCCACGTAATGATAATGATGCATTTGTATTACTACAGAGAATATGTGTATGACTATTAACATGGGAAGTGAAACCATTAATAGGAGGAACATTAAATGTATTCACCATATGAACTATCCAACACACCACCTAGTAAATCAATTCATATTTGTCAAAAAAATTAGGCTCCAGGTGGAATATGGCCTCACAATAGAAAACATTAAATTCAATTTTTTTGAATATTACATTATTAATGAAATACATAACTCTAAAATAGTACATCTCACTCATGATATTTAACAATGTATAAAATCAAAGTATATAATAAAAATAATTTACTATATACCTTTACTTTACAAAACCCCAATTTACGAAAATAAAAAAATTTATCCCTTGCATCGTATAAATATATATACATATACATATACATACATATATATATACATATATATATATATATATATATACATACATATATATATACACATATACATATATATATATATACATACATATATATATACATATACATATATATATATACATATATATACATATATATATACATACACACATATATATACACATATATATATACATATATATATACATATATATATATATATATACATATACATATATACATATATATACATATATATACATATACATATATATACATATATATACATATATATATATACATATGTATATATATATATGTATATATATATATATATATATGTATATATATACATATATATATATAAATATGTATATATATATATATATATATATATATATATATATATATATATATATATTTCAAAAACTCAATATCTTATCCCATGTTATTGACATTATAGTGATGGTTTGATCAACACATCATATGTGGATCCTACCACAATTAAATCAGCACTCATGACACCTTCATCCACACTTGACAATAGAAAATGGCCAATAAAATATGGTGACACCTTGTAATTTATGGACCTATTTGTAATGGTTTCATGTCATGTAAATCCAATAGCTACCTTGAATATGGGTCTAGTGTATGATATCACGTAAAATTCCTTCTCATTGGCCCTCACAATCACCACTCAACTCACATAAAAGTATTTCACCAATTGCATGTTATTAACTTCTAGAGTAATTAAATCAGGGCTAAAAACATATAGAAACACCAAACTTAGACTCATAGAAGAAAAGGAAAGATAATAAAGAACATGCAAGTCATGAAATATTTCAACATGCAATAGTTTGGCAAAGGCTTAATAGCTTGAATGTGATCTAAGCTACAATATGGACATCATTAAGGAGGTTTATATAGTAAGCAAGCACTAATGTTCAATAGATCCAATTATGCTTTTTGGAGTATAAGGATATGTTTTGATGTATGGAATTTTTTTTTAGATGGTTATGTTAGTCCTATTGCTCCTTCATCTAGTGTTGTAGACAAGAAGTTGTTTGAGAACAATTGTAAGGTGATGAATGCTATCACTTTTGGTATTTCAAAGATTGAATACACCAAGGTAACTCATTATATATCTACTAAATAGATATGGGACAAAATGAAGATCATTTTTGAATGAGATTCAAGGTTAATCTTGCTAAATTGTAGACTCATAGAAGGAAATTTAAAAGTCTTAAGATGAAGGAAGAAGATTCTTTGGCATCCTTTCTGTAGAGAGTTGATGAGAATATAAACATCATCAGAGGTCTTGAAAAGAATATTTAAGAAGAAACTGTAGTCCAAAAGGAATTAAGGTCTCTATCTCTCAACTTTGAGTGAAATAACCTTTCCTTGTCATCTAGCATCTCATCATGGGTTTGTGATGAAGTAACAATGGCTTCAGGATCAGCATCTATAATTTCTTCTTCAACCTCTTCGACTGCAGGGTCTGTATGAGGTAGAGCAGTAGATGTTGAGGATTGTGACTTAGAAAATAGTGACTTGATGGCTCGACATTCTTCTTTGGAGTGAGTTCCAAATTTGTGATAATCATACCACTTCCCAATTTTTCCTTCCTTTTGCTTCCAATTTTGGCCTCATGTTTGACTTTCTTTGTCACTTTTCCATTTTGAAGACTGATTATTTATATTCATTCTTCCATGCTTCTGCTCAATCTTCACTACAAACTTGTATGCCTCACTAATGGTTTCCAAATTGAAGAGTTCCATTTATCCCCATATGTACCATTATAGTCTACCACAATATTTTAGAACCTTATGTTTCTCACTTTCTTGGATGCCCAATCTCATAGGTAGAGAATGGAAAATGTCAGTGTAATCTTGAACAGACTGTTCCTTACCTTGGTGAAGTTGGTGCCTCTCTATATATAGATCATCATATGCTCCAATGGGGTAGTATTCTTCCTTTATATATTCTATGAAATCATCCCATGTAGATTCTATCTCAAGGCCAATATCATTTGAATCTCTTTTTGTACACTTCCCACTAATTTTTGATAGGCAATGATGCTTTCAGAAGAGCAAAAGTAATCTTCTCTTCATCGGTGAATTTATTTATATAAAAATAAGATGACAATTGATCCAACCAATTTTCTACTACATCAGCATTGATTTTTCCTTTAAATGTAGGGATATCAAAATTCACCTAAACCTTGAAGGGTGTTGGGGCACTGAAAGGATGTGCGAATGAGGAGCCATAATTTCCCATCAAGATTTGTTTGAGAATTTGAGTAAATTATTGTAGAATCTATTATTTCTATTGTTGGAGGGCTTCATTCACCATTTCCTTGAAAGGATTATATGTCTCAGTGTTGTTTGCCATTTGAAGTCATTTAGAGTGAATAGGTGGATAGTATCTTGGTTCTATTTTCCACCCAATCTTCCTATAATCTAACCTCATTCTTAGGATCATACACTCTAAAGACAAACTACTCTGATACCATTGATCCAAAACTCAAAAATCTCTGGCTGAAAGATAATTCAAAAATAAGAATAATACAATTCAAATAATTCTATCTCTGAAAAGAGATGTTTTATTCATCAAAATTGTAGACCCAAACATATGCCTATCTTTGAGAAGAGATGTCTCTTTTCCTTTTCAAGTTACATATTCATTTATACATGTTTTGAAGGTATGAGAAGGATGTGTAAGTTCACAAATCTTGAGGGAGATTAAGTGGTTCAACTTCCATGATTTACAACAATACAGAATTTGAGGAATTACTATTTTTAGAAACTTACTATTTTTAGACTACACTACTAAAATTGAAATTTGGGGCACTTCCATTGGGTTTTCTTGGGTAAAACTTAATCAATCAGATCTTGATGCCATCTCAATATGTTCCCCTCGTTATTAGCTTTCTAAAGGTTCAAATGGTGAGTCAATTAGAGCTACGAGACAAAAGTTATGGCTCCTAGAAGTTTCCCCATCAATTGGGGTGGACCTATCACCCAAATGGTTATCTGAATTATTGCCTGGATCATCGAAGGATTTTATTTCTTGATAAATAGTGATAAATTATCAATTATACTTGTTCATTTACATGCATAATGTTAGATTTCAAATATTCTCATTGTCTTTGCAATGCATCGTCTATAATCTTTTGGATCATTTCTAAGATTGTGTTATCATAAATTTGCCTCCCATTTGAGGGTGTGAAGGAAGGTATTTTGAATGTTCATTAGTCTCAATCCCTAACTTTTTATAATCACACCTTGTATGAGTATGTATATAATAGATATGAAGTTTAACTACACCATGACACCATATAGAAATGATATGAAGTGTGTATGATCTAATACCATTGATCCAAGGCCAAAGATGAGACTTGATGGACAACCTACTTAAATGGATTTAAGAGGTTTATGGAAGAAATTAAATTATGGGTGATAGAGGATATAAAGGTGAAATGAGTTAAAAAACAAGGAAAACAAAGGAGATGATAAAAACCTATGTAGAACTATAATATAATTTTTTTATGATAATCTCTATATAATATCTAATAAATCATATGTATGGTGTCTATGTTCTCCCTAACTTCATATTTATTAATGTGTAGATACCTAAATCTAGTCATAGGTATTTGATAATGTTAATTTTTGACATATCTTAAACAACTTAACTTATGCTCAACTACAAGAATCTTATTTTCCATTCCTATAGTTATTTATCTATATGTTGGATTACCTCATTACTATTCATAATTTCTAATTCAACACTCAAATTGTCTTATATCATCTCTCAAACTATTTCAACCTCAATATAGTTATCCTTGATTTTATGAGACAAAGTCACACTAGGCAGACAGGTCCATGTCAATGTGGCTATGTCCGCATGCCATTTAATGCCTAGTTTCTAAATTTAAAATATTCCTTTGGGTTTTAATGCATGTTTCCCAAGATCACATAAATGAAAATTTTCAAAGGTTTCATTGTATAAGTGAATTAAAATCTCATTTCAAAGGTAATTCATTTCCATCTAGCACCTATGTTTCACACTATTACACACTAAAATATTTTCCCTTGTTCTTTCAAAATTAAATATTAAGCACTAAGAGTATTTATAAATTAATTCTAAATAATCTCAAATCAAGTCAAAATCTAACATTTTCAAGTATAAAATCTAAATTTTTAACTACATACATATAGTCAAGGAGCATAATTTCACCATTACTCTAGGTGGGAGAAGTACGTATTGATCGATTCTCTCCTTGGAGTATTTAGATACATAAATAGTGGTTAATCATAAAAATATTTGATTGAGGTTATCTCAACCCATTACACTCCTATATTTTTATAGGTTCCAAGCTATCAAAAGTACCCCTAGTGTTTGTAAGGAAAAAAGAAGGAATATAACTATATATACACGGCACTTATATGATCATAATATCATATCCATCTTAGTGGACACATGAATGGTGGTATCATAGTGAAAAAAATTTCACACTCACTGTGGATAAGTTTGTGATCAATAAACATGTTCAACTTACACTATTATCTAGGGAGTGCAAACATGTCTATGAATATTCACAGATTCTACCTCTAGATCTTAACTATCAAAATCCTTTGTTTCATTATTTATCAATGTCAAACATTAGATATAATCAAATAGAAATCATAAAATCTAAGTATCTTATGTTTGGTTATACTTAGTATTTTTGGCATATGTTGTTGGGAGAAGAATTTGGAATGCAAAGCTACACAGGATATTTGTTTAATATTCATGTTTTATGTACTCATTTAATCATGTATAAGTCTATTTTGTCTTATCTTCATGACTTGAAATAGGTTAGAATATGAACAGGCTCCACTTTTGAAACCAAGTGAAAAAAGAATATGAATATTTATAGACTGGAAATGACTATATATACTTATGTTTGTAAGAAGAATAGAGTTCCACTTTTGAAGATATTAATAGAGACTATTTGTTATGGTTACCTATGATTTATTACTTTGTTACTTGCATACCTTCTCATGTCTAATTTTTGATTAATTTATATATAAGTTAATTTGACTACTCTATTTATGTTAATGACTCACTTGTTGTTCTTACTTTCTACTTAACACAAGATAATTCATATTTGCTATGTTTATATTTTCTAATCTTTTGTATGAATATGATTCACTATCTTATGCATTAAAGTATAACCTATCTATCCTCATCCTTAGAATGTTTTGATGCTTCAAGAACCTCTACAAAAAATGGTTTGGTGAGCATAGAAACACTCCATCTAGAGTAAATTATGCTGATATGGTTACCAAGGTAGAGAGATATTGAGGCATGGTTAGACAAAAGAATATGTAATTTTGTAGAAGAAGAATCAAAATGGACTGGTCTTACCATACAAGAAATAATTCAAGAGCATATTTATGGAGATATTTACAAAATATTTTGGTGTGAGTTTCCTAAATTGATATCTAAATGGTTAGCATAGTTGGAATACTATTGTTTTAACCCAAGAATAGAAGAAATAATCATCTAGACTAAAGAAAAGATAGATTGGTTACATAAATTAGAAAATGATTGGACAAGAGCAATAAATTAGTGGGTTGATAATACTATAAAAGAATACATAAATGAGTTTGTATTTAAGGAAACATATATTTTGAAGCTACATAAGACTTCTTTGTGAGAGGAATTAGAGGGAAATTTTCACAGTGACTACCTCTCCTTATGAAGATGTTAATTGTGGACAAGGTCATGGTGCCTAGTGTTGGAGAGTTATCATGATGATGTCAAGGTGGTGTCATGGAGGTTTCCTATTGAGTTTATGAAGATCCTTGATAGTTTATGTGACAATGACAACATGTGTAATGTGTTTATTCTTATATTCTTGAAGTATGATTAGTTGATCTTCAATTTTGGCATGGTTAGAGAGGATCAAAGATGAGTATGGTAATTTGAGCATGTAAAAGGGGTCCTATCAGAATTCAAAAATGTTTTGAGTTCTTGTATGAATGAATGTAATTCACCTAGTTCATCATTATTCTCATCTAGATACTTTGGGTCTATTAGCATAAAATATAAGTAGGTAGTTTGATGACATCACCATTTCCATGTGGGAATGAGTCAAGGGGAGTTGGTCATATGGTTGTGATCATATTAGTCCCTAGTTTTTGTTTTCCAAATCTCAAGTCATGTGTCAAAGTGCAGTTAATGATATGAGGGTTCAAAGTTGGCTTCTCAATCTGAATTCATTTTTTCCCATACTTAGCCAAATTTATAATATGGCTAGAAAGTGTCGAGTAATAAGTTTGATGATAGAATATCTTGAAAGTGTGGATGCTTCAAGAGAAGGTGATCATATGGATTTGTTTAATTTTTAACCTAGTTTATTTTCACTAAAACTAAAATCATGTGACAAAGCATGTCAAAAGATATGCATATACAAAGTTAGGCTCCCAAGTAGTTTGATTGTGTTTTTCCATAAAATTTGCATAAGACAAGAAAGAGCTGAGTGAGAATTTTGATGATATTATATCTTGTATATGTTAAGGTGTCAAGAGAAACTAATCATATGGGTTTGTTTAATTTTGAGCATAGATAATTTACATTAAATTTGAGATCATAAATTGAAACACGATAAATGTTATGCAAGCTCAAAGTTGACCTCTTAGGTAGGTTTTGACATAGTTGGCTTTGTGATAAAAGGTTTTTAGAAGGAATTTTAATAGAATTATATCTTGCACACATGAGTGTTATAGGAGCATTGTGTCACATGGTTGGATTCTCCTATGTGAGGAGATCATTTAGTCCAAATCTGAGATCCTACATCGAAGTGAAAAAGAAGTTTTTAAGGATTAAAAATGGATACTAAAGCATATTGAAAGGGTCCCCTTACTTTGTCATTTTTGAAAGATTTAAAGCTAGGGCAAGATCAATGGTTCACATTTCTCTAAGATGTCAAGAAGTAATGAGATGAGGATAGGTGCACAATGTTCAAGGATTGATCAAAGGTATAAGATAATGATCCAATGATGAGAAGGAATTCATACAAATTGATTAAATGATGAGAATTGATCATTAAATACCTGGTTGATCCATAAAGATCAACATATTGCATTAATTTAACATTTTGAGATTACATGAGATGAGGTCAAAGTGAATGAGGTTTAACATATAGCATTATCACCTATGCATTAAAGATCAAAAGAGATTGATGGTGGGTATTCGATATAAGCTAAGAGGATATTAGATTCAAACATTGTGTTTGAAGGTTAATTATGACCATTGGAATTCAAATATTAAAATTTAACATAGGGAGAAGCTAGAGCTCTGTATTTTGTCCATATATTTTGATAGAATTTGAATTTTATAGTTTTATTAAAATAAAAGATGAAGAGGACTCCATGGTGCATCTAATAAACCTAATTTGAAGATCTAAATGTGAGTACAGTCAAGGAAATTGAGCCTAGAAGTTGATTGTGTGTTTGTGCTTATTTTGCAAGTAACCCAAGCAGGATGTTTGAGCTTGTATTGATGTTGTTTCAATGTTTCATGATGTCTTAGCTATTAAGGAGTGTTTTAGACTCCATGAGGATACTCTATGAATATTTTGGAGGTGTGATCAATGTATCTTGAGTATGAAAAATGCCCTAAGAAGTTGATTGTATGTTTGGTAATGGTGTTCTTGTGTATAAGGTCTTTATTTGAGTTGTTTAAGCATACACAAAAGTAAGATAAGTTGACTATGATCATTTTAGGATGTTTAAGGGGACATAAGGAGTGGAACCATGTATTTTAAATTGGTATTTTGTTATTTTTTTGCTCAAGGGTGAATTAAATGTGTGAATAGGTCTCCATAAGACCTATAAGAGATACAAGGGACTTTTTAAAAAGTGTAGCTACTTAAGGGTGACCCATAGATGTTATGACTGGCGTATGAAGATTTTATTGAGATATTTATTTGTATGATAGATGTCTTATCAGTTAAGACATGCCTAATGGCCAACTAAGGTAATGATTATCAAGATTGCTTTATAAATAGTGAAATCAAAGATGGTGATTTCTAGACTTTATGTGAAAGACTTGGGAGATTTTTTAAGAGAGGCTTATGTGTGTTTTATGGAGAAAAGGAGGGGTAGAGTTCCTTGAGGATGAATTTAAGAGCATAAAATATTGATTATTATTTGTATGACCTATTGGTCATAATTTTATTGGGAGAATAGTGCACTTGTTATTTCAGTGTAAGCAAAGGTGAAGAGTGTGAATCAGAGATCCATCATTAGGTATTGAAGACATTAGTGCATAGGTAAATGTGTTATTATGTGTTATTGTGGAAGCTCAATGTCTAAGGTGGTTGTAGCCTCCTTACAAGGTAAAACTTGCTAAAAGTCTGGTTGTTGTTTAGCTTAGCTGGATAGGTGTGGAAACACCTTGTGTGATTGAAGTCTCACTAAATAGGGATAATAGCTCCTTGATCATTTGTATATGGTATTAATTAGATCTTGTTATTATAGGACAATAGTCTAATTTTAGGCTCTAATGGGTTTTATTTTCTAAGAGGGTTTCACATGTATGTCATGTGTTATGTGATTGATCTTACATTATCTCTCTCATTCATTGCTATGAATGTTGTATATGCTTCATGAATGCTTGTGGTATCTAATTAAGTATTTGTAAATATTAGAATTTAAGTTGGAGTATTTGGGCTCACTAATATACCCCCCTCTTAGTGATTGTACCTTTAATAATTGGTATCAGAGTAGGTCCTTTGGCAAAGGATTAATAGCTTGAATGTGATCTAAGGTACAATATGGACATCATTAAGGAGGTTTATATAGTAAGCAAGCACTGATATTCAATAGATCCAATTATGCTTTTTGGAGTATAAGGATAGGTTTTGATGTATGGAAATTTGTTTTGGATGGTTATGTTAGTCCTATTGCTCCTTCATCTAGTGTTGTAGACAAGAATTTGTTTGAGAACAATTGTAAGGTGATGAATGCTATCACTTTTCATATTTCAAAGATTTAATACACCAAGTTAATTCATTATATATCTACTAAATAGATATGGGACAAAATGAAGATCATTTTTTGATGAGATTCCAGGTTAAGCTTGCTAAATTGTAGACTCGTAGAAGGCAATTTAAAAGTCTTAAGATGAAGGAAGAAGATTCTTTGGCATCCTTTTTGTAGAGAGTTGATGAGACTGTAAACATCATCAGAGGTCTTGAAAAGAATATTTAAGAAGCAACCATAGTCCAAAAGGAATTAAGGTCTCTATCTCTCAAGTTTGATCCAAAAGTATCTGCTATAGAATAGAGTCATGATCTTACTCAATTGAAGATGGATCAATTACATGACACCTTTATTGCATATGAGATGAGAATAAATGATGATATACCACCAAAGAAGGAAGTTGAATTCAAGATAAAGATGAAGCCGAAGACTAAGTTTCAAGGTAAGAAATCCAAAGAAGATGAAATTTTTGTTATTGATGAGGATGAACTAATTACTTTGATTACTAGGAAATTGAACATTGGCTTAGGCAAGTATAATGGTAAACTACCCATCCAATGTTTCAAATGTGGAGAGATAAGACATTTTTATTAGGAGTGCCCTCATAAACATGAGAAAAATGATGATGAAGAACATGGTGAAGGCCAAGATGAAGATAATAATACATACATGAAAAAAGGATTTAGAAAGTTTAACAACAACATGTTCTTCAAAAACAAGAAGAGTCTCTACACCAAACAAGATTACAACTCATCAAATGAGAATGAAGATAGTGACTCAGAATATGATCATGAAGATGATGGTCTTGATGAAGATGAAGCTCTTTTCATGGCTGAGGAAAGAAGTTGCTCACATTAGAAGGTGTATACTTGGAGTGATTTAGATAATAATGAAGATAAGGTGGACTATGAAACTATATTTATGAATGATCTTGAAGAACTAAAGATTGAGAAGAAGATCAATAAGAAGATGAAATCTAAGCTCAAGGACTATGGGGAGCAACTCAGTATATTTGAGGCAAGATTGATTGAAGAATCTAGGGAGCATGAAGGTGTTGTCATGTTTTTTAATTCTAAGTTGGAATCTATTTCTGAAAGTCTAAAAGCTAAAGAAGATGAATGTTTAAGGTATGTTTATAAAAATGAACTTTGAAATCTAAGCTAGAAAAGATAGCCAGTAAGGTGAATAAATTTGTGAGATTTGAAAAGAGCTCATGCGACTTAGACAACTTTCTAAATGTATAAAAGCATGCTAGTGATAAAATTGGTCTTGGATATGAATAAGAACAAAATAATGTTACTCAAGACAAGATGAAGACTAATTTAAACTAGGACAATCATACTTTGAATACAAATCATCAGATAAAGATTGAAGTGTTGGTAGAATGAAGACAAATTAGATCAAACAGCCAAATGCCATAAAGTATGCAAGATTTAATGGTTATTGTTATACATGTAATCAATTTGGTCATAGGGCTAGAGAGTGCAAGATACCTATTAGAAATGTATTTTCATGGGACTATGATGGAGGTGATCAGTCAAAAGATGTGAACAAAATAAAGTGATTTAATTGTCTTGATGTGAGGCACTTTGAAAACCATTGTCCACATAAGATTAGACAAGGTGAGTCCTCTTTAAAAATGGGAGGTTGTTTTGTTTGTCATGACATAAGACACATTGAAAACTTTTATCCAAATAAGTTAAGGCAAGATATGTTTCTTGCAAAAGGTATGGTGTGCTAGAATTTTGAGTAAAGAGGTCGCATTAATAGGTTATGTAAGCAAAGGCCTACAAGACATAATAGATTTAATCAGGCTCCTAGAATTCAAGAAAGAAGGAAAGTTAACACATGAAAGCTAAATGTGATAGGTGTTAGTCATGATAAGACTACAGGTCCAAGTAATTTGTTTGATATGGTGGAGAATGCTTTAGAAGTTGAAGATTACTAAGAGGTCTCATTATCTGCTCATGTTGAGAATGAAGAGATAAAGCTCAAAGAGAAAACCAAGGTGTTGATTGAAGCTTGTCCTAAGATAACATCATGCTATTAATGAGCATGTATCATGCAAAGAACATCAATTATTTGTGCCTAATGAAGAGGTTCCAAGATGTAAGGAATATTCTATAGATGAAAAGTTATTTCATGAATTTCTTTTGTCTCCATATATTATCAATCTAATTCTAGAAGAAAAGGAGAATGTTGTAGTGGTTGAGGAAGGTGTTTCTCCTAAGCCAAAGAAGAAGAAGAACTATAAGTATCAATTGATAAAGGAAAAGATGGAATATGAGGTTTTATTTTTATCTTAGAGAATTGAGGTATATTGGGTATCTCTATTTATGATTCTTAAGAGACTCCTTTCAAGTGGAGAAGCAAGTGTTGTTGTAGTGTTTTTTAGTTAGAATAGTCTTCAGGGTAAGATTGAAGGTTCTTAGATGACAAAGAAGTATTTTTTATTTGTCAAGATGATATATTTTCATAGAAAGTACTGTTAACCTTATTATATCATTATCTAGGTGGTTTTGTGATCTGAAGGTATGTTGAAGTCAATTTGGATATTTTTGTTAGCTCTTAGGTTTCCCAATTTGTGCTTAAAATCTTACAGGTCCTAAAATGGGTTATAAGAAGTCAAGGTTTCCAATGGTTTGGAAGCTCAAGTATTGTTCTAGAAGTATGTAATGGTTATATCTAGGTGTACAAGAATTTTTAGAGGTGGATGTTAACTAGAAAGTGTTGTGTTGACTTTGTTTATTTTAAGATTCTAGGTTTTTGGAATCTATTGGAAAAGTGGTCTAATTTATGAGTTGAGGTTTGAAGATTTTTAATATGTTGAATGGGATAAATGGGTGGTTAAATAAATATTCATAGAGATTTGAAGGTTTTTGGTTCTCAATTTATTCAAGTTTTTGTCAAGTTGGAGGCCTAGATCAAATAGTTGGTTTGTGAAGGAAGTATGTTGCAGAGAATGATCTTAGTGATGAAAATTGGTGTGCTTAAGATGGAATATGAGAGTGATATAGATATGTATTTTTAGGTCCTGAAAATGTGTCTACTAAAAATTGTGGGCTCTCCAAGTTTCAAGTAAGGTTACAAGGAGGCTAAACAGGCCTAGTTTGAAAAAGAGTGCCTTTTTCTTAGTTTGTCTAAAAGAGAAAGGTATGTGTGTTTCAAGGTGATTTTTCAAGTTGGTTTAGTGCATGTTTTATATTTGGTGAGTGTCATGAAGTTATATTGATGGTCCTTATGGTAGCTTGAGAGAAGAGGCTAGTTAGCATGTGTGATGGTTATTCATGGTGTGTGGAAATCTAAAGATGATCAGAAGGTAAAATTGCTTCAAGTTATTAGGGGGAGTCCATATAATTTTTTTTTTGGTGATTTAAATCAGATTTAAGTTATTTTGTGTTTTCTTTATTCATTGGTTGTGCTGCTTGGTTGAAGAAAAGTGTTGGCATGGAGAAAGAGGAAGTTGTCAAGATAAGAAGAGGTTGGCTCAAGGGGAATTTGTACCATATTTTATAATATGGTCCTTTCATATTTGATGGTATTTTTAGGTCCTCAAGATTAGTTTATGCCCACTTTGTCATTGTGTCAAGGGGGAAAAAATTCTTGTTGTGGAAAGTTCCTATTGTGGGAGTGCTTGAAGAGAGAGAAGGTGGGGTGTATATTGTTGTGTATGATGGTTGTTGATATCAATGACAAATGAGGAAATTTTCGGAGAGTTATCATGGTGGTGTCATGGAGGTGTCTTTTTGAGTGGATGAAGATCCTTGATAGTATATGTGATAATGACAAAGTGTGCAATGTGTTTATTCTTGTATGCTTGAAGTATGATTGGTTGATCTTTAATTTTGGCATGGTTAGAGAGGATCACAGATGATTATGGTAATTTGATAATGTGTAAGGGTTCCTATAAAAAGTCAATAATGCTTGTGTGTATGATTTTAATTCACCCAATTTATCATTATTCTCATATAGACACTTTGGGTCTATTAGTAGAAAATTTAAGTAGGTAGTTTGATGATGTCACTATTGCCACATGGGAATGAGTCAAGGGGATATAGTCATATGGTTCTGATCAAATTCATACCTAGTTGTTATGTTCTAGATCTCAAGTCATGCATATAAGTGTGGTCAAATATATGAGGGTGCAAAGTTGGATTCTCAATTAGAATTCATTGTTTTCCCATACATAGCCAAATTTATAATATGGCCAAAAAGAACCAAGTAAGCAATTTGATGATGAAATATCTCACACATGTGGAAATTTTAGGATAAGGCGATCATATGGGTTTGTTTAGTTTTTTACCTAGTATATTTTAAATAAAATTTAGATCATGCAATAAAGCACATCAAAAGATATGCATATGCAAAGTTGGGATCCCAAGGAGTTTGATTGTGTTTCTCCATAGCCAAATTTACGTAAGGCAAGAAAGAGCTGAGTGAGCATTTTGATGATGTTATATATTTCATGTGTAAAGGTTTCATGAGAAAATAATCATATGGATTTGTTTAGTTTTGAGCATAGATGATTTGTACTAAATTTGAGATCATGCACTAAAGTGTGAAAAATGTTATGCAAGCTCAAATTTGTCCTCTTAGGAAAGTTTTGACATAGTTGGTTTTATGATAGAAGTTTTTTAGAAGGCATTTGAATGATGTTTTATCTGACATGCACAAGGGTTTTAGGAATAGTGTGTTATATGGTTGGATTCTCCTTTGTGAGTAGATCATTCAGTCTTAATTTTAGATCTTATGTTAAATTATAAAAGAACTTTTAAAGGATAAAAAATCACTATGCAAGCATATTGAAAGGGTCTCCATAGTCATTTTTGAAAGAGTTAAATCTCAAAGAAGATCGAAGATTCATGTTTCTCCAAGAAGTCAGGAAGTAGTGAGATGAGGATAGGTGCATGATGTTTAATGACTGAGTAAAAGTATAGGATAATGATCCAATGATGTGCAAAAATTTGTATAGATTGATAAAATGATGAGAATTAATCACTAAAGACCTGGTTGATCCATAGAGATCAACAAATCACATTGAGTCAACATTTTGAGATTGCACAAGATGAGGTCAAAGTGGTTGAGGTTTAACATCTACCATGGGAACATATGTGTTAAAGATCAAAAGAGATTGATGGCATGTATTCGATTTGAAATAAGAGGACATGAGATTTGAGCATTGTGTTTGAAGGTTAACTATGACTATTTGAATTCAAATATTTGAATTTAACATAGGGAGAAACCAAATCTCTATATTTTATCCATATATTTTTATAGAAGTCAAATTTGATGGTGTTATAAAAAGGAAAGATGGAGAGGACTCCATGGCACATCTAATGAACCTTATTTGAAGATTTGAAACTGAGTATAGTTAAATATATTGATCTTAGAAGTTGACTATGTGTTCATGCTTATTCTACAAATGACCTGAGAAGGATGTTTGATCTTGTAATGATGATTATTTGATGTATCATGATGTCTTAGCTATTAGGGAGTGTTTTAGACTCCATGAGGATACTTTTTGGATATTTTGGAGATATGATCAATCTATCTTGAGTATGAATAATGCTTAAGAAGTTGATTGTATGTTTGGTAATAGTGTTTCTATGTATAAGGTCTTTGTTTGAGTTGTTTGAGCATATTCATAAGTGAGCTAAGTTTACTATGATCATTTGAGGATGTGATAGGGAACATAAGGAGTTGAATGATGTATTTGAAATTGGTATTATGTTATTTTTTTGCTCAAGGGTAAGCCAAATGGGTGAATAGGTCTCCATGAGACCTATAAGAGCTACAAGGGCCTTATTAAAAGGTGTAGCTGCTTAAGGGTGAACCATAGATTCTATGGTTGACCTATGAAGATTTTATTGATCTATGTCTTCATATGATATATGTCTTAAGTGTTAATACATGCCTAATGATTGACCAAGTTAATGATTATCAAGATTTCTCTATAAATAGTGAAATTAAAGACAGTGACTTCTAGACTTTGTGTGAAAGACATTGATGCATTTTTTAGAGAGGATTGTGTGTGTTTTATGGAGTGAAGGAGGGGTATAGTTTCTTTAGGATGAGTTGAAGAGAAAAACATATTGAGGACTGTTTGTATGACCTATTGGTCATAATTCTATTGGGATAATAGTGCACTTATTGTTTGAGTGTGAATGAAGGTGAATAGTGTTAATCAAAGGTCCATCATTAGGTTATGAATACATAAATGCATATGTGGATGTGTTCATAGGTGATGTTATGGAAGCTTATCATCTAAGGTGGTTGTAACCTCATTGCAAGGTGAAACTTGTAAAATTTTGGTTGTTGTTGTAACTTAGCTAGATAGGTGTGGAAACACCTTGTGGGATTGAAGTCTCACTAAATAGGGATTGTAGTTCTTTGATAATTTATAGATGGTATAAATTAGATATTATTATTATAGGATAGTGTAGACACCTAAAACTAGCCACCTATAACCTCAAATTAGGGTTTTGATTAATTACCACCCAAAATGTACAATTTGGCCTAAAAACACTAAAACATGCTAAAAAAATGTAAAACTAACATATTAAAGTGTTGATTTTGGCTAGAGAATCCCTAAATGGGGTAAAGAAATTTATAGGCCAGTTAACTTTGATTAGATCATTTTGAGTTAAAATGTTAATTTTGCACCTAGGTGCTCTAGATTGCTCTTTCCTATCAAGTCTTCTACACAAGACAAGTGCCTTCATTAATGTTTGTTGGTTACATCATAAATGGTAATAAAGATCCAATGCATCTAACATTGCCTTCCAATTCTAGTCCAATCAAATTTTAAACCAATAACAAGGCATTTTGATCAATTGGAGTAATTTGTGCATGAAGTGCTTAATCATGATTAAGAGTTAATTAATCCAAATCAAGGACTAATCAAGAATTCCATAGAAAATTCTTGAATACTTATTTTTGGAAATGAATATAGAATATTTGCATCATTAGGTGACCTCATTTCTTGAGAAGACATCCCTAGGCCATAAATGCCACAAATATCAAGATTCATGCCCTCCATGCCTCATCAATGCCTAGCATGATGCTCTCCATGCCTCTTAATTACCCCTTCTTCCAATGTCATGATGAGGATAATTAAAAACTCAATTCCAAAAATTGAATTAATCTTCAACCACACATCTCAATCTCAAGATGGATGGTTCAAGTTGATTCTAACCATCTGCAAAAATCTATAAATAGGAGGCCTTACCACATGAATTTTAAAAGACTTGAAAATGAAAAGTTATAATGTAGGATTGGTTCTAAAATATTCATTAAACTAGTGTTACCATGTCAAATTAATTACAAGCCAAGCCAAGCCACAAGCCAAAGGTACCAAGGAGAGATGGAGGTAGCCAAGCTTCCATTGCCAAGGACTTCATGAGCACAAAAATGAGTAAACCACTACTACAAAAGCATTTGGAGCATTTAAGTAAGGTGAAGGAATTTTTGTGTTTTTATTCCTTACTTTTTAGTTGTGTTTTTCATTTATTTTTGTTAACTAAGCTCTCCCTAGTGTCTATGCTTAGAGATGTTATGCTATTAGTGTGTTTCTTTCAATTTGTTTTCATTTTGGAACTAACATCATACTAACCATCCTCTCTTAAGTAAAATTACTAGATCACATATGGCATGCCTGATGGGACTAGATGCATCTCACACTTGAAAAAAATCATTTTTTAACTTTAAAATATTCATTTGGATCATTAAAACTTTTGAAAATTGATTTTCTAACTTTATTTTGTCATTTTTGTTTGCCACAGTTTTACACAGTAACTAACATCAGCTAGTAATATTAGCATTAGTTATATAGCTTAACCGATATTGGTTATCAAAACTAACATTGGTTGTATACCTATCATCGATCACATTGGTATAATCGATGTTGGTTAGATAACTGACATCAGCTAGAAAATGTAACAATTGTCAGTTATATAAACTGATGTCGATCACTATGTTTTTCTATAAACATATACTCAAGAATTTTGGGTGAATATTTTGTCACCAGCTAACTGATGGGCAAAATAGGTGTTTCCACCATAGCATAGGGAGATTTATCAGCCAAATGTGTAGGTCGACCACATCAAAAGGGGACAAATCTCTCCTCTCATCAAGGGGAGGTTCCCTATAACTATTAGGTGCTATATACTATAAATATAAGTGAAAAATAACACACAAGGGTAGGATAACACCATCCATCTCTCTTTTTTCAGAGATGATGTTCACAAATCAAAGGAGAAATCTTGGTGAAATGACAGAAGGCACTTCTCTTCTTTCAGAAGTGGTCTGCAACAAACAACAAGAATTCATTTTGGAAAGTAACTGATAAGTAAATGTAACAGGGTGTAATAACCAACAGAATGAGGTGTAGCACAAAGTCTCCCCCTCAACTACCAAAGAGTGAAATATGAATGATAATGGGGGCACAAAGTCATCACAAGATCCTTTAAATAAAAACAAAAAATAAGCATGCTAAAGACAATTGTGGCAACACAAAGTCTCTCTACAGTCGGCTTTAAGACACCTTCCTGGTTACTTCCACTAGTCCTACTTATTTAATTAAATGGACAAGAACTCATTTAATAAATAGACATAAGAATAATTTCCTCAACAACACAAGCTATTCCAACACAAAGTCTAAAAGGTCACTTGCTTTCTCATTCAAATAATAAAATATGATTAACAATCTGAGATTAAATTCTTAGTATTGCCTTTCAATTTGGGCAGAGTTTTGCTTCTGATAATAAAAAAATCTCCTTTGCATAAAATAAGAGATTAAAATATATATCACTCCCAAAAAGACTTGGGCACTTTGCTTCATGGAAGGCCCATGCTACATTTAATGCCTTGAATGTATTTTCAATTATCTCAAGGGGCCTTGTTGGAATAGGGCATTGACCTTAATTGTGGCATGCCAATTAATTTCAAATATCCCATCCAAAGTATGGGATACCTGGTCCTCTTCCTAATATTTATGCAATTGTCCACTTTACCTTTACTCAATGGAGAAAAATAGGCCACATCCTTGAGTGCTTGCACTCTCTGATGTCCACTTGGTGGACTGTTTCACCTACTGAAATAACTCATGTGCAGATATTTTTGGTCTTTCCCTCTTTCCTTGCCACATATTTTGTCCTTTTCTTGGTGATCTGAGCTCTTGAGCTATCTTCTCTCTTTCTTCTAGCTCCTTCAGCTTCTTCTTTGGCTGGTCACTAAGTTTATTTTCAAGTCTATGTCATATTTGAAAGACAATAGATATTTTATTACCCTGAATTTGATGTTCATAGGGGCATCACTAGTCGTTGGTCACTTGAACCACTTTAAACCTTGAACCTTTGAATTCTTTTGGTTCAAGGTTCAATGTTTCATTCTTTGTTCTTTGAATTCTTTGTTCTTCTAAGTCTCTCAAACTTTATTGAACTCGTTGAACCTTTAAACTTTGAACTCTTTTGGTTAAAGGTTTAATGGTTCAACAGTTCAATCTTTCTTCTTCAAAGTCTTCTTTTGTTTAAGTCTTTTAAATCTGCTTGAACTTTTCAAAGTGGTTAAACTTTGAACTTTCCAAATTCTTCAAACTCATTGACCTCTTCGAAGTGGTTGAACTTCTTTGAACTCGTTGAACACTTAACTCTTTTTGAAACTTTGAACTTATTGAACCTTTAAACCTTGCTAAAGCGAGGTTCAATGGTTCAATGGTTCATTCCATTTATTTGAAGCCTACTGATGGAACTTTGGTTGAACCTCAATGTTGAACCAACCTTGAAATTGCCTAAGTGTTTGGAAGTTGTTCCTCTATGAGAGTCTGCCTGTTGAAGTTGTTGAACCCATTAAACTTGTAAGTTTTTTAGCTGAAAATGCTTGAATAATTGAAGAACTTAAGTGCTCAGAATATTTATTGAGAAGGGAAGAGAGAATTTTGAACTGCATGACCAAAATAGTTGATATGTTGTCCCAAAAACAAATGATAGATTTTGGGAACAATAACTAGATCCAGTTGGGTAACTTCCATCAATTGTAAAAACAATCAAAGGGAGTAAAATCCAAAATCTTTAGTGCCTTTAAGTATGTCATTGGGCTAACACAAAACAAGCTAAAGACTATACAAAAATTATACATATGTACAAGCTGATCTTATCTAATACTTCAAGGATTGAAGTGCTTCAGATGCCACCCACTGTGAGGTAATGAAAATGGTGTTCTATTCTGATAAACTAGTAAGAAACCATTTTCTCCCTAGAATCAGTGATGGGTGAATGGAGCTCTCCACCAGGAATGAAATTTTCTATACACTCCTTTTGGTTCTCTCTTCTCACCCCTTAGCAAGACATGGTCTCCAATTGAAAAACTGTAAATCCTTGCTCTCTTGGTGAAGAGTTTCTTTTCTTGACTTTGGCGTGCAGCAGTATGGTCCACTACTATATCTTGTTGCTCTTCTATTCTAGTGAAGCACATGATTTGATTGTCAGCATCAAACACCTGTGAATGGTTAGCTTCATAAGCACACTTGGTTGGAAGACTAGTTTGATAGTATACCTATTATCTTTGAAATTGGAGTGAGGAACCATGAAGGTTGCAGGGATAGCTAATGAATTTGCATGATTATGAAGCTCTCTAGGTACTACAGATATATTGAAAGCATCAAAACTTTCAATATAGTCCCATACCAAATTGTGTTAATGGCATAATCTTTTGTTCTTGCTTTGACACAGGTTCCTCACCTGACAAACCATTAGCTCAGCATCTCCTTTGGCATGAAGGAGCTTGACACCTTTGTCTTGAGCAGCCTTCAACCTGAGTAATAGAGATTCATACTTAGTAGTGTTGTTGGTGTTGCTGAATTGCAACTTATATGAAAAAGGAAAAATATCTTCTTGAGGAAATATCAACATAATCTTGGCTCTAACACTGGTAGAAGAATTACTGCCATTGAATTTTAGGATCTAAACATCATCAAAAACTGATCTTTTATCAAAATTTTCTTCATTAGAGAGGGAAGATCCTTTTTCATCTATACTACACCCTACCAATTATTCTAATGTCTTATTTGAATCAATTTTTAGAACACCGCTTATAGGACTTTCATCTGATATAACAGGAATGTCTTCAGTAGACAAAAAATAATTACCCCTGCTTGAAGACTCAAACAAAATTTGAGTTTCAGGGGCTGACATTTGGGTGACAACATATTTTTCCTCCTTCTCAAGAAGAAACCTCTGCATGACACCTTTGACCAAGATTCTCACTTCAGATAAGTCCATACTTAACTCACCACCAACATCTTTGCAAAAATTTTGCCCAAGAAGAATGACATAGGAGGCTGGGACGTCAGCCACCAGGACTGTCATCTTAATTCTCTTATCCATAAATATCACAAATGCAAATTGGGCATCCTTGATTTGTCCCAGTAGTGGCACTTATTTGTTCTCCATGGAGAAACATCTCCTAAATGTCTTGGTCAGTGTGAGACCAAGGGATTTAGCTACTTTGGTGAGCATGATGTTGTCAGATGTACTTGAGTTTATGAGGCAATTATTTAGCTGGTGACCATTTATTAACAGGTAGACATAAAATGGATCTATTTTCTTGGGAGTAGCAAGGAGAGTAATGACAAAGTTATTTTGGGTGGATGTGGGAGTCACTTTTGGAATAGTTGGTCCAGCAGGGATAGTTTTATCCTTCACACATTCCACTAATCTATCCAACTATTTAGGGTTAGATTGTAGGAATTCAAATTTAGACATTTGAATTTTGATTTTCTTAACATGGTTGATTATATCAAATGTTTGAAATGAATTAAGAATAGGAGAAGGTAGTTCATCTTTTTGGTTTTTAAGAGGGGTGGTACTGGTCTACAAATTTAAAGTTGAAGATGAAGGAATGCTTAATGTAGTTACCTTTTTAGCGATCACTGAGTGCTTTGATTGATACGATAGAGTGGTTCCTCACTTAGAAATTTAAATTGCTGATTGAGAATGCTCCTCTATTTTTTTTATCAGCTTGCTAGGCTGATTGGTTTTGGGACTAGGTGAATATAGTGTATGATCCATCAAATGCTTCACCTTTACTTCTAGGTTCATCCTGGTAATTCAAGAAACCAATGTTGGAGTCGCTAGCTAATTCTTCTTCTTCCTCTATAAAGAGATTAGCATCATATTCTAGGTTTAACTCAGGTTAGAAAGAGAAATCAGATTTTATTTCAAGATATCCAACTGTTGAGTTGGTTGGTGCTGCTTCAATGGCAAGCTTCCCCTATGGGGGAGGAAAACAATTTATTTGCCCTTGATTGCTGGCAACATTGCCTTAGTATGATTGATTGGGGAATGTTGTCCTTGGTATATCTCTATACAAAGGAGTAGAATACATCCCTTGTGCTATTTACTTCTTAAGAGCTACTAACTCATTTGCCAGCTTTTGCACCATTGGATCAATGGTTCCTGTAGATGGATATTTAGAGGATGAAGAAGATTTACCTATATTAATATCTCTCCTTACCTTCCACACCAATATGAGATCATCTTCCACCTTAGTGGCAAATCTTGAGTAGCAACAAGGTCTATGTGGCTAGCATATCTCAATGGAAAACTCACTTTTAGAAGTTGAGAATTGATGAAGAAGCATTTCAAATTCTCAACTATTGGCTGAGCAATTGTGGGAATCCTACTCCTTAGCTTTTCAAAATTAGCTATGAAATCCCTCATAGGCTCATGAGGCTCCTTCATCTATATGAGCTGGGCCAACATGGCATGCACATCTTTTATAGACTTGAATCTAGGTTCAAATTTGGCTTGAAGGGTGTTCTAATT
The DNA here is from genome assembly GCA_037957365.1 of Torreya grandis. NCBI lineage: Eukaryota > Viridiplantae > Streptophyta > Pinopsida > Cupressales > Taxaceae > Torreya > Torreya grandis. Next base: position 686,400 of record JARHVA010002892.1, on the reverse strand, counting down.
TATCACTATCTAAGCCTGTAAATGATAAAACCAGTCTGCAGTAGCACCTTGTAATGTCTCTATGAATAGCCTGATTGATATGTTTTTATACTCCACACCTATCATACCATAGGCTATGCTAAAGGCTACAGTATGTTCATTAAAGTGAACTCTCACATTGCCATAGAATTTGGGTAAATTCTTCCTAGAACTATGTGGTAGCTCATGTAGAGGTGGAGTTAAATTGAGTATGACAAAAGAGTTACCCTAAGGGCCTTGAACTACCATTGTATGACTATGGAAAGGGGGGATAACAAATCTTGGTGGGATATGTATGGGGAAAGCTTTGCTAGTAGTGAAAAAAGAAGCTTTGCCTTGTATTGGTGACCTAGTGTTGGTAGGAGGAAGACTCCTAGTTTGTTGAAGGTGAGGTTGTGAAGGAAATAAATCAAAATTGCTCTACTGCACTAGCTCAAAAATAGGGTCAACAACACTTTGAACTTTCTGGCCTCTTGTGTAGCGTGGAGCTATCAGATTGTAGAATAAAAATGGAAAAGAATTGGAATTTCTTCAATTTGAAGCTTGAGGCTTCAAACTGTGCATTCTTCCCCAATGGAGTCACCAAAAACTATTGGGTGAATATTTTGTCACTAGCTAACTGATGGGAAAAATAGTTGTTTCTACCACAACATAGGAAGATTTATTAGCCAAATGTGCAGGTCGACCACATCAAAAGGGGACAAATCTCTCCTTTCATCAAGGGGAGGTTCTCTATAACTATGAGGTGCTATATACTATATATATATATATATATAAGTAGAAAATAACACTCAGAGGTAGGAAAACACTATCCATCTCTCTTTTTTTAGAGATGATGTTCACAAATCAAAGGATAAATCTTGGTGAAATGACAAAAGGCACTTCTCTTCTTTTAGAAGTGGTCTGCAGCAAACAACAAAAATTCTTTCTGAAAAGTAACTGATAAGTAAATGTAACAGGGTGCAATAACTAGCAGAATGAGGTGTAGCACAAAGTCTCCCCCTCAACTGCCAAAGAGTGAAATATGAAGGATAATGGGGGCACAAAGTCATCCCAAGATCCTTTAAATAGAAACATAAAATAAACACACTAAAGACAATTGTGGAAGCACAAAGTCTCTCTATAGTCAGCTTCAAGACACCTTCCTATTTACTTCTACTAGTCCTACTTATTTCATTAAATGGATAAGAACACATTCAGGAAATAGACATAAGAATAATTTCTTCAACAACACAAGCTATTCCAGCACAAAGTCTAAAAGGTCACTTACTTTCTCATTCAAATAATGAAATATGATTAACAATCTGAGCTCAAAGTCTCAGTAATGCCTTTCAATTTGGGTAGAGTTTTACTTCTGATAACAAAAAGATCTTCTTTGCATAAAATAAGAGATTACAATATATAGCACTCCCAAAAAGACTTGGGCACTTTGTTTCATGAAATGGCTCATGCTGCATTTAATGCCTTGAATGCATTTTTAGCTCTATCAAGGGGCCATGCTAGAATAGGGCATCGGCTTTAATTATGGTATGTCAATTCATCTCAAATGTCCCCTCCAAAGTATGGGCCACCTGGTCCTCTTCCTATTATTTTAAAATCTATCCACTTTACCTTTACTCAATGGAGAAAAATAGGCCACGTTCTTGAGTGCTCGCGCTCTTTGATGTCCACCTAGTGGACTATTTCACCTACTAGAATAACTCTTGCATAGATATTTTTGGTCTTTCCCTCTTTCCTTGCCACATATTTTGTCCTTTTCTTAGCGATATGAGCTCTCAAGCTATCTTCTCTCTTTTTGCTAGCTCCTTCACCTTCTTCTTTGGTTGGTCACTGAGTTTATTTTTAGGTCCATGCCATATTTGAAAAATAATAGATATTTTATTACCCTGAATTTGACATCTACAGGGGCATCACTGGTCATTGATCACTTGAACCACTTTAATCCTTAAACCTTTGAACTCTTTTGGTTCAAAGTTCAATAGTTCAATGGTTCATTCTTTGTTCTTTGAATCCTTTATTCTTCTAAGTCTCTCAAACTTTATTGAACTCATTGAACCTTTAAACTTTGAACTCTTTTGGTTCAAGGTTCAATGGTTCAACAGTTCAATCTTTCTTCTTTGAAGTCTTCTTTTGTTTAAGTCTTTTAAAGCCTCTTGAAATTTTAAAAGTGGTTGAACTTTGAACTTGCCGAAGTCTTCAAACTCATTAAACTCTTTAAAGTGGTTGAACTTCTATAAACTCGTTGAGCACTTAACTCTTTTTGAAACTTTAAACTCGTTAAACCTTTGAACCTTGCTAAAGTAGGGTTTAGTGGTTTAATGGTTCATTCCATTTATTTGAAGCCTGCCGATGGACCTTTTAGTTGAACCTTGATGTTGAACCAACCTTGAAATTGCCTAAGTGTTTGGAAGTTGTTCCTTTATGAGAGTCCACTTGTTAAAGTTGTTGAACCTATTAAACTTGTGAGTTCCTTAGCTAAAAATGCTTGAATAATTGAAGAACTTGAGGGCTTAGAACATTTTTTGAGAAGGGAAGAGAGAATTTTAGCCTGCAGGATCAAAATAGTTGATATATTGTCCCAAAAACAAGTGATGGATTTTGGAAATAATAGTTGGCTCTAGTTGGGGAACTTCCATTGATTGTAAAAACAATCTAAGGGAGTAAAATCCAGAATCTCTGGTGCCTTTAATTATGCCATTGGGCTATGGAGTCATTCTACCCAAAAAGAAAGGTGCAAAAAACAAATGAAAATGAACAACACAAAACAAGCTAAAGACTATACAAAAATTATACATATGTATAAGCTGATCTTATCTGATACTTCAAGGATTGAAGTGTTTCAGATGCCACCCATTATGAGGCAATGAAAATGACATTTCATCCTGATAAACTAGCAAGAAACCGTTTTCTCCCTAGAATCAGTGATGGGCAAATGGAACTCTCCACCAAGAATCACATTTTATGTGCACTCCTTTTAGTTCTCTCTTCTCGCCCCATGGAAAAATGTGGTATCCAATCTAAAAACCATAAATCCTTGCTCTCTTAGTAAAGAGTTTCTTTTCTTGACTTTGGCACACAGTAGTATGGTCCACTACCATAGCTTGTTGCTCTTCTAGTTTAGTGAAGCACATGATTTGATTGTCAGCATCAAACACCTATGAATGGTTAGCTTCATCAGGCACACTTAGTCAAAAACTAGTTTGATATTGTACCTATTATAATTGAAATCGGAGTGAGGAACCATGAAGGTTGTAGGGACAGCTAATGAGTTTGCATGATTATGAAGCTCTCTGGGTACTGTAGACATATTGAAAGCATTAAAACTTTCAATATAGTCCCATACTAGATTATGGTAATGGCACAATCTTTTATTCTTGGTTTGACATAGGTTCCTCACCTGACAAACCATCAGCTCAACATCTCTTTTGGCATGAAGGAGCTTGATACCTTTGTTTTGAGTAGCCTTCAACCTGAGTAACAGAGATTTGAACTCGGTAGTGTTGTTGGTGTTGTTGAACTATAACTTGTATGATGAAGGAAAAATATCTCCTTGAGGAGATATCAACACAATCCCAGCTCTAACACTAGTAGAAGAATTGTTGCCATCAAATTCTAGGATCCAAACATCATCAAAAATTGATCTTCTGTTAGATTTTTCTTCATTAAAGAGGGAAGATCATTTTTCATCTATATTGCACCCTACCAATTCATCTGATGTCTTATTTGAATCAATTTTTGGATCACCACCTACAGGACTTTTGTCTGCTATAATAAGAATGTCTTCAGTAGACAAAAAATAATTACCCCTACCTAAATACTTACACAAAATTTGAGCTTTAGGGGCTGACATTTGGGTGACAACATATTTTACCTCCTTCTCAGGAAGCAACCTCTACATGACACCTTTAACTGGGATCCTCACTTTAGACAGGTCCATACTTAACTCACCACCAACATATTTGCAAAAATTTTGCCTAAGAATAATGCTATATGAGGCTAGGACGTTAGTCACCAAGAATTTCATCTTAATTCTCTTATCCAAAAATGTCATAAATGTAAATTAGGCATCCTTGATTTGTCACAGTAATAGCATTTGTTTTTCTCCATGGAGAAAAATCTCCCAAATGTCTTAGTCAGTGTGAGACCAAGGGATTTAGATACTTTGGTGGGCATGACATTGTTAGATACACCTAAGTCTATGATGCAATTGTTTAGCTGGTGACTGTTTATCAACAAGGAGATTCAAAAAATATGTCTTCCTGGGAGTAGTAGGAGGAGTAATGACAAAGTTATTCTAGGTGGATGTGGGAGTCACTTTTAAAATAGTTGGTCCTATAGGGATGGTTTTATCCTTCACACATTCCACTAATCTATCCAACTATTCAGGGTTGGATTACATGAATTCAAATTTAGACATTTGAATTTTGGTTTTTTTGAAATGGTCGATTATATCAAATGTCTGAAATGAATTAAGAACAGGGGAAGGTAGTTCATCCTTCTAGTTTTTAGGAGGGGTGGTACTGGTCTATGAATTTGAATTTGAAGATGAAGGAATGCTTGATGTACTTACCTTTTTAGTGATCATCAGGTCCTTTGATTGAAAAGGTAGAGTGGTTCCCCACTTAGCAATTAAAATTGCTGGTTGAGAATGCTACTCTATTTTTTTCTTATCAGCTTGCTCGGCTGACTAGTTCTGGGACCAAGTGAATATAGCGTATGATCCATCAAATGCTTCACCTTTACTTCTGAGTTCATCCTAGTAATTCAAGAAACCAAAGTTGGAGTCACCAACTAATTATTCTTCTCTCTCTATGAAGAGATTAGCATCATCTTCTAGGTTCAACTCAGGTTGGAAAGAGAAATCAGAGTCTATTTCAAGATATCTAACTATTGAGTTGGTTGGTGCTGCTTCAATGGGAAGCTTCTCCTATGGGGGAGGAAGATGATTTGTTTTCCCTTTATTCTTGGTATCATTTCTTTGGTATGATTGATTAGGGAATGTCTTCCTTGGTATATCTCTGTAAGAAGGAGCAGAAGACATCCTTTGCACCATTTGCTTCCTGAGAGCTAGCAACTCATTTGCCAGCTTTTGCACCATTGGATCAGTGGTGCACATAAATAGATATTCAAAAGATGAAGAATATTTACCTCTATTAGGATTTCTTCTTATCTTCTCCACCAAGATGAGATCATCTTCCACCTCAGTGGCCAAATCTTGAGCAGTAGCAAGGTCTATGTGGCCAGCATGTCTCAGCAGAGAACTCACTTCTAAAAACTAAGAATTGATGAAGAAGCATTTAAGATTCTCAATTTTTGGCTGATAAATTATAGGAATCTTATTCCTCAGCTTGTCAAACTTAGAAATTAAATCCCTTATAGGCTCATGAGGCTCCTTCATCTGTGTGAGTTAGACCAGCACAGCATGCACATCTTCTGTAGGCTTGAATCTGGCTTCAAATTTGGCTTTAAGGGTGTTCCAATCTATCACTATCTAGGCCTGTAAATGATAAAAATAGTCTATAGTAGTGCTTTGTAATGTATTTATGAACAACTTGATTGCTACATCTTCATACTCCACACCTATCATGCCACAAAATATGCTAAAGTTTGCAATATGTTCATCAGGATGAACTCTCCCATCACAATAGAATTTGGGTAAATTCTTCTTGAAACTGCATGGTAGCTCATGTAGAGGTGGAGTTAAATTGAGTAGGCCAAAAGAGTTAGCCAAGGGCCTTGAAATGCCATTATATGATTATGGAAAGGGGGGATAACAAATCTTGGTGGGGTATGTACAAGCAAAGCTCTGCTAGTAGAGGGAAAAGAAGCTCTGCCTTGTATCGGTGACCTAGTATTGGTAGGAGGAAGACTCCTAGTTCATTGAAGGTGAGGTTGTGGAGAAAACAAATCAAAATTGCTCTATTGCACCAACTCAAAAATAGGGTCAACAACACCTTGATATTTTTGGCTTCTTATGTAGCATGGAGCTACCAAATTGTAGAATAAAAATGGAAAAGAACTAGAATTGCTTCAATTTGAAGTGTGAAGATTCAAACTACACATTCTTCCCTTAGTGGAGTCACCAAAAATTGTTGGGTGAATATTCAACTAATTGATGGGCAAAATAAGTGTTTCCACCACAACATAGGGAGATTTATCAACCAAATGTGCAAGTCGACCACATCAAAAAGGGATAAATCTCTCCTCTCATCAAGGTGAGGTTCTCTATAACTATGAGGTGCTATATACTATATATATAAGTAGAAAATAACACTCAAGGGTAGGATAACACCATCCATCTCTCTTTTTTTAGAGATGATATTCACAAATCAAAGGAGAAATCCTAGTGAAATGATAGAAGGCACTTCTCTTCTTTCAGAAGTGGTATGCAACAAACAGTAGGAATTTTTTTTAGAAAGTAACTGATAAGTAAATGTAATAGGGTGCAATAACCTATAGAATGAGGTGTAGCATAAAGTCTCCCCCTCAACTGCCAAAGAGTGAAATACAAAAGATAATGGGGGCACAAAGTCATCCCAAGCTCTTTTAAATAGAAATAGAAAATAAAAATGCTAAAGACAATTATGGCAGCACAAAGTCTCTCCATAGTCGGCTTCAGGACACCTTTTTGGTTACTTCCACTAGTCCTACTTATTTAATTAAATGGACAAGAACGCATTCAAAAAATAGACATAAGAATAATTTCCTCAACAACACAAGATATTCTAGCACAAAGTCTGAAAGGTCACTTGCTTTCTCATTCAAATAATGAAATATGATTAACAATCTAAGCTCAAAGTCTCAATAATGCCTTGAATTTGGGTAGAGTTTTGCTTCTAATAATAAAAAGATCTCCTTTGCATAAAAATAAGAGATTACAATATATAACACTCCTAGAAAGTCTTAGGTGCTTTGTTTCATGGAATGGCCCATGATGCATTCAATGCCTTGAATGCATTTTCAATTCTATTAAGGAGCCATGCTGGAATAGGGCATCACCCTTAACTATGGCATGCCAATTCATCTCAAATGTCCCCTCCAAAGTATGGGCACTTGGTCCTCTTCCTAATATTTACGCAGTTGTCCACTTCACCTTTACATGATGGAGAAAAATAGGCTACATCTTTGAGTGTTTGCACTCTCTGATGTCCACCTAGTGGACTATTTCACCTACTAGAATAACTCCTAGATAGATATTTCTAGTCTTTCCCTCTTTCCTTGCCACATATTTTGTCCTTTTCTTGGTGATCTGAGCTCTTGGGCTGTCTTCTTGCTTTATATTGGCTCCTTTAGCTTCTTCTTTAGCCAATCACTGAGTTTGTTTTTAGGTCTGCACCATATTTGAAAAACAATAGATATTTTATTACCTTGAATTTGATGTCCACAGAGGCATCACTGGTCACTTGAACCACTTTAAACCTTGAACCTTTGGAATCTTTTGGTTCAAGGTTCAATGGTTCAATGGTTCATTCTTTGTTCTTTAAATCCTTTGGTCTTCTAATTCTCTCAAACTTTATTGAACTCATTGAACCTTTTAACTTTTAACTCTTTTGGTTCAAGGTTTAATGGTTCAATGTTTCAATCTTTCTTCTTTGAAGTCTTCTTTTGTTTAAGTCTTTTAAAGCCACTTGAACTTGCCGATGTCTTCGAACTCGTTAAACTCTTCAAAGCGGTTGAACTTCTTTGAAATCATTGAGTGCTTAACTCTTTTTGAAACTTTGAACTCGTTGAACCTTTGAACCTTGCTAAAGCAGGGTTCAATGGTTTAATGGTTCATTCCATTTATTTGAAGCCTGTCAATGGACCTTTTGGTTGAACCTCGACGTTAAACCAACCTTTAAATTGCCTAAGTGTTTGGAAGTTGTTCCTTTATAAGAGTTTGCCTGTTGAAGTTGTTGAACACGTTGAACCTATGATTTTCTTAGCTAAAAATTCTTAAATAATTGAAGAACTTGAGCGCTTATAACATTTTTTGAGAAGGGAAGAAAGAATTTTGGCCTGCAGGACCAAAATAGTTGATATGTTGCACCAAAAACAAGTGACAGATTTTGGGAACAATAGAGAACTCCTTTTATAAAGTTTATTATTTCAAACTAAAAAGAGATTCAAAGATAAAGGACATGCTAACATTTTTTCTATAGGACCAATGTTGACATTTGCTAAAAACATGTTTTAAATCACCTTTTACATGTTTAAAAATCAATTAAGAACTTTTTTTTGGTGTTCAATGAAAAATTTAGATGCTTAGATGAATGTTTTCAAAGTTCACAATCTTAAGACTAAGGGGTCAAATGAACACCACCAAATCTTTCATTTGGGCTTAAAATTGAACACACTTATAAATTTTTATTTATAATAGTTGCTTAATTATATTTTGTTTGGCAAAAAGATGAATGTTGTGTATATGCTCTTCAATTTGTCCCCTTTAGGGAACCCTTGGAATCAAAGTCACCATTTATATTACAAATAGCCTAGTCCAAGGCTTGGAAAGAAAGTCATCTATAACACTCCCCAAAAACTCATCAAAGTTTGGGTGATCTTTAAAATGACCCCAAAGTCTTTCTACTTTCATGATTTATTTATTTTTATGCAAACTTGGCTTGCGAGGGGGACTTCATCACCTCCCATGAGTTCTTTAGGGAAGTTTTGACCTAGGGTTTCACCTCCTAACATTGACTTTATTTGGCTCCTAATTAGAGTTTCACATGGGACATAGTGGCACTTTGGACATTGCACTACACTGAGCAAATAACATGATGTTGTGGTTGCAAAAAAGACTAGACATTTTTACAACAAGCCAAGTGATATGGACCCAAAATTCATGCTTTTCTTTTGTATTATTTGGCATGAAAGTTATTGTGCAATTGATTCCCCTAGATCATTCAAAAACTTGGTAGATCTTAGACAAATCCCCACTTATCATAGAATTATTGTTGGTGCAAGGTTCACATCAAGGTCCATGTTTTAGTATTATCATTTGAGAGAAGGGGGATGTAAAAACCCTATTATATAATGTGAATTTACTTTTGGATTAACACTTAAAATCCTCTCAAATGATGTACAGTGATGGATTCTAATAATACCAAGCAACCTTGTCAGTTTAGGATCTAAGAGTGGTTAATTAGTTGGTCTTATCCTAGATAAAAGTCTTGTTTGAAGTTAAAACTTGGTGTAAAAATTAATCCAAACCAAACACATAGTCCAAATTTTCCTTTGAACAAAGAGGCATTATGCTACTTATGTGATATCATCAATTTTCCGTGTTCAAATTTTATCAAAAGCTTGGGAATCATATCATCCACTTTGGCATAGTTATGCTACCCAATTGAGTCTAGACCTTTACCAAAGTTATTTAACTCCTTCACTTATAATCTAAATGCAAAAATTCACCTTTATAAGTTCATAGGGTTGATGTGTTAAGTGTGTTCATCATTTTCACTAAACTTGAGGGAACTTAGGTTCAATTTCTAATTTGGGTTAAAGGCCATTTTAGACTCAAAATCATTATCACCATTTGATAGACTTAAGCCATTTTGTGCTAAATACTTGCACTTTGAATCTATGCACCAAAACATTTTGAGTCAATAAAAGTAGTGTTATGATGTCAAAATTGTAGGAAAAGATCTTCGCCTTAGAGAAAATTAAAAACAAACCTTTTTGTCACACCTTTTGGGTAGTATAGCATCATTACATCACCTAAAAATTTTTGAATATTGTTTCATATACCCTCTTTCATAGAGTTTTAAATTTGTTCCTACATTTTTAGACTAATGTGAGTGTAATTTTGTGATCCTTTATCTAAAGTGCAGTTATACCATTCACTTTTGTCTTGCTTATATTTCAAAAGAACCAAGTTTTATACCATTTTTTTGTGAGAAAATAAACTATTTCTAAAGTGCCTTTTATTTCATACCTTATACCTAGTTGATCAAGTTCATGTCCAAGAATCAAATGCCTAGTGTTTGTTAGAAGTGTTTCAAATCCATTAGATTAAAAATTTCATCTATTTCAGAGTTTAACTTTTGATGTCATTTGGAAAAAGTCCTAGCGCATGCCTTGTTTGAGCCTAGATTTTGATGTCGAATTTGGCCAAAAGACCTAGCAACTCTTAAATTTCTAGATTAGATTGATTTGAAACACTTTAACCTTAGATTTTGGCATTTCAATTTTAAGTCTATTTACTTGCTTATCTTTATGTGAATAGTGAAATGTTAGATACTTCACACTAACTTGTTTCCTCACAAATATTTTCATAAACCTTTTGTTCCTTTTGAAAAATTTAGACCAAGTTGGGACATCATATATTTTAGACATTATCCTTTTTGGAGTTTGTATAACTCTTTGACCTTTTATTGCAGAGCATTAATTATGGATCCCAACATGTATTCCTAAACTCATAGTGGACTCATGTACAATCCATAGATTAGTAATGTAGTTGAACATGAATAAATGGTGCAAGACCCATATGCAGATAATATTGCTTATGAGATGGATTCTTATCCCTATTATAATACTCAATCAGGGGCATAAAGCCAAGATCCATTAGCTAACTATCTGGTTAACACACCACCTTATTTAGAACAAGACCAAGAACAAACCATGCAATACCTATCTATAATACCCATAGTGGATGACCTAGTTGTTCAACAGTCATATTCTACTAATACGACTTCCACATATGATCCCTTTTTTTTAGTGACATTTGTTAGAGAAAAAGATGAGATTTTGGCTAGAGCCATAGAGGTAGGGGCCAATTTTCTAGCAAAATTTTCCCATGAAAATTTACCAAGTCTAGTAAGAGTGCCTCACAATATCATTTACGATCAACAGGCTTCTTCTAGCAATCCTATGGCTCTAGTCAAAACAATATATCAAGATCCTAATATATCTAATTGAGGTAAAAATATCATGGAAGATCACTTTAACCAAATAGAGATGTCATATCAAGCCTACCTGAACCTAGCACATGATTTTAATTAGAAGAACATGTTGATTAAGCCTCTCACTGAACTAGTTCCTTCAATAAGAGTGTTGATAGAGTTAACTAGACAAGAGAATTTGAATTCTAACCCATTCGTACAAACTGATTTGATAGATAAATTGATACATATGCTCATTATTAAAGAAATGTCTTCAACCTCTACACAAAATAATGAACCAAATGTAGTAGATAATGTGTAAACAACATCCAATCTTGATCAAAGTGGTACTAATTCACAAAGAACTAGCCAACAATATGTGCATATAGTTCATCCCGTGAATTGATCATCATACTAGGGAATGGGATTTTCTACACCCTAATTTCAATCAACTACTTCCGCAAGTATAAAACTTATGAGATTAGGTAATAAAATAATGGCCAATGTCATGCCTCAATAATATAATGTGATGAATCCTACTCCTTAATAATTAATGAGTAGTATTCCACAAAAATAGGAAAAATCCAGTGTATCAATGCAAGAGAGGAAAAATACATTGCCACCTCAATTAGGGGCAACATATTTTACACCTCACCAGAGAATGACAAACATAACTCTTTAATCACATACTAATACGCCAATTCAAAACCAAGCAATGACTACTCAACAACATGCAAATATTGGTCTATAATAGATGATAAATTTTCAACCTACTTTCACTTCCTCATAGGGATTCATGCAGTAAGGAGGTCCCCATGTTTCTCAAGTACCTACTAGACAACCATTGGTTCAAAATGTGCCACAAATTTAGAGAGAATGTTTTGGTCCACAAGTTCTTAATCAACTACAAGGTTTAATTAGTCGATAGAATGTCCCTTTTCAACCATAGTAGGCATAATATATTTATATGGCTCCATCCTAACCATAAAATCCTCCAATTCAAACCTTTATCACCAATCTAAACTAGAATATCGCATAACCAAGTGTGCAATTTCAAGTACATCTTAATCCACATATGCGTATTCCTAGTCCATTCCCCAATCAAACCAATATACCCTAATAGGTATCTCCATCATACCCTAGTCAAAGTGTCCTACTTGTGACCTCCCAACCATCTATCCAAATCAATATTCTCCCTTAAATCAATGTTCCTTCTAGTTTCCTATTCCAAGACTTACAATAGATGAAGGATGCAATTGCTACCATTCAAGCTAGTAAATAGATTAAAAAGTTTAAATTAGATGATGTGTGTTTCTACCCATTCAACATGGAGTATTTTTAGATACCATTTCATCTAAGATACAAACCACTAAAATTTGACAAATACAAAGGAAAAGGTGACTCTAAGGCTCATTTGACCAAATTATTTGTCGCATGTCAACCAGTGGCATATAATGACATTTACATTTTGCTATTGTTTCCAAGGAGCTTGGATAGATAAGCCTTGGATTGGTTTTTAAAATTTCCCAAAAATTTAGTAACAGATTTTGATGATCTTTTTGATAAGTTTGTGCAACACTTTTCCTATAATATCGAGCATGAGATTTAATTAATGGACTTAAAGCAAGAAAAGTAAAAAGTTGGTGAGAGTTTTACAAGTTATTTACAATGATGGACATCCCTTGAAATATATTTCATCCATAATTTACTAGATAAATAATTAGCTACTATTTTTACCAAAAATTTTCACAGTGAGATAGCTTCTCATTTAGAACTACAATGTGCACATAGTTTCAAGGAAATCATTGACAAAGACTTGTTAATTGAGTGAGTGTTCATCAATAAAGGAGTCATTAATATTAATTCAACTAATCAAAATCAAGGTACCAATTAGGGAAATAACCAACATCAATATCCCATTCAAGTGCTAACATCACAATTGGCATAGGTCAATAATCAAGAAAGACCAAATTAAATCAATCACAATAAGAATGGTGTGAGAAATGAAGTAACCAAATCCCATCATGTCCAAATGGTGCAAACATCATCTACACCACCTTTTTATCTTAATCCTACCTAGAAACCTCTCCAACCAATACCACAAGCACAATAACCAAGACCTACACAACAAATACAACAACCATTACCATTGCAAACCCATCCTCCTAAGAGAACCATGCCTACACATCGTGTCTTTAGTAACCTAGGAGAACCTATTGATTATGTATTTTGCAATCTTGATGCCACTAATATGATTAGCTAGCTTATACCAAAGAATTATCTACAAGGCAATCCTTATCTTGATTGGTACCATGAAAATGAATTTTGTGACTATCATTAGTTCAATAGGAATAATCTATGAAGACGTGTCTAAATCAAGCATTTAATTGAGAATATGTTAGAAAATGGGGATATAACATTGGAAAATGGTGCTTCCACTTATAATAAAACTCTTAGGATTTATCAAAACCCCTTTCCTCAACATAATAATCAGTAGTAGAAAATAATCAGTAATAACAACAACAATGGTGAGTACAACAGAAAAATTAACAATATCAAAATCAAAGGCCAAACCAGTAGAATAAAAAAAATTAGTAGAACCCACAATGAAAAAATAATAGACAAAACCAAGGTTAGAATGGTAAAAACCAACAAACCTACCATGTAGTTACACATGACTACAATAGGTTTGTAATTCATATTTCAAGGGGTAGCATTAATACCATCTCCATTAATCCTAGACCAATCACTAATCTACTTAGACCATTGCTAAACAATAACATTTAGCCAAATTACATGGATAATCCTTTTTTGACCTAAGAATGCATACAAGTAAACTAAAAAACTAGGACTTCTCCTTTTAGACCTTATATTGATAACTCATCCTTGCCACATGACCACATGTGAGTGCACCAACAACTATGACTTGTCATGTCTGGTCCCACACCATTCCCAACATTGGTTAGTAATAATGGTCTAGTATTTAATCTTTATTATGAAATCACAACTCAAAGGTCAAAGATTACTATCCTAGGCCCACAACCATATACCACTTTGCCTATCATTCAACCGACCATTCATCCTTAGAATAAACCATTCATTACTGACCAAGATAAGAAGTTTGATATTGTGGAACAATTGCAAAAGACACTAGCACAAATTTCTATTTTAGATTTTCTATGAACATTAGTAATCCACAAGAACATCTTGAATGATTTTTTGACCCAATCCACTATTTCTAGTGACATATCCCCTAATAAATTCTAAGCTTTGGTTAGACACCTAGCTCCAGCCCAACAAGTCACATTCAACCAAAGTGATATGTCTTCTCTTATCCCACTCCATAATTATCTATTATACATATAATTTTATATAAAGTAGCATTAATTGAAATGTATCATTATAGGCACTAGATCCAGCCTCAATATAGTGTCTTTAAAGCTCATCAAGTTTCTTGGGTACATAATGGTAGATCTCTATCTAGAAACAATAACCATCAAAGCCTATGATAATTAGGAAAAAGAATCATAAGGCACCATTAGTTTTCTAGTTATCATTAGGCCTTTGACCCATGATACACTTTATCATGTGCTTGATATTAAGTTATCATACAATATGATTCTAGGCAGGCCTTGGTTACATGAGATTTGTGCAGTCCCATCAACACTACACCAATGTATCAAGTTTTCCTACTCAGGGATGAAAGTGAATATTCTAGGAGATTTACACCCATATGAACACTATAAGAATCTTGAGGCCAAATTTCAAAGATATAATTATTAGTATGGCATGAATCTAAGTTCCAAGAAAGATAAATGAAAGGCTATACTTATTGATCCTTCACTAGATAATTACATAGATCATAATACCTTGGATTCTCTTTCCCACATGCCACCTCTTGAAGCCTCTAATCATTTCACCATTTCAAATAATGGATCGGGAGAGTATATAACCCATGATAAATTTCATATTTATAATATTCCTTATAATATAAAAACATTTGGGTGACCTAAAGTCACCCCATATATGCAGTAAAAATAAAAGGACAAAGATAAGGGACCTATCACATTTGTACCAGCATCTGACCTAGAACTTGACCCTCTTAAAGGGGATGAATCATGGTTATAAAATGACAACCAAGATGATTTTTTAAAAAATTTAAAGTATCCTATTCCCAATAGGATCATGGAGCATCACAATTTTAAAGGAAGAGGCCTTAGACTAGATCAACAAGGAACCATCGATCCAATTTCCATGACTAGGTTTAGACCCCACCTTGGTTCTGCACCACCTTATAGTTAATCTTGATGCCAAACAAGTAAAATAAAATTTATGTAAGATGCATGCTCACATTATTATATTGGTAAATAAAGAGTTGGAAAAAATCTTAGAATTAGGGTGTATCTGATCCATTGACTACTCATAATGGATCTCTAATGTGGTACCTATTAGTAAAAACCTTGAAGGGATCAAAATTTGTACTGATTTTTGAGACATCAACAAATCTTGTCATAAAAATTATTTTTTATTTCATAATATCAAAATCATAGTCAACTCCATGATAGATTATGAAATGCTTTCACTCATGGATGGCTTTTCAAAATACAACCAAATCATAATATCACTAGAAGACCAAGATAAAATAATTTTCACCACTCCATGGGGAACATTCTATTATCAGGTAATGTCATTTTGCCTTAATAATGCTATAGCTAGATATCAAAAGGCCATGACTATCATATTCCATGATATGATGCATGATATTGTTGAAGATTATGTTGATGACATATTAGGAAAATCTAAAACTAGAGCCCACATCCAGTAGTGTTGCATAAGATATATGAAAGATTATAGGAGTACAAAGTCAAACTCAATCTAAATAAATGTGTGTTTAGTGTAACTTAAAGCAAACTAATTATCTTCATCATGTCTTATAGAGGTATTGAAGTCAATATGACTAAACTCCATGCTATAATCAAGATGCTGCCACCAACTAATTTAAATCAACTCCATAGTTTGTAGGGTAAAATCTAGTCAATCTGATGCTTCATATCTTAGTTAGCAGATAAGTGCCATACATTTACACACCTTTTGAAGAAGGGAGTTGAATTTCACTAGGATGATCACTACCAAATATATTTTCAATAACTTAAATACTATCTTGTTAATCTACCTATTTTATTACCTCTTATGCTAGGAAAGCCATTCTTGTTATACCTATCAGCTACCAACCATGCTCTAGGGGCACTCTTAGATCAACATGATGAAAATGGAAAAGAGAATGCTATATACTACCTAAGCCATACCTTGGTTATATATGAACATACTTATGCCCCTATTGAAAAAGCTTGTCTAGCCATGGTCTTCATAACTTATAAACTACATCATTACATGTTGAATAATAAGACCATGGTCATTTCAAAAGTAGATCTCCTCAAGTATCTAGTATATAAAATAGATTTGTATGTTAGAATGGTTAAATGGATCATGATTTTTAGTGAGTTTGACATAGAGTATAGTAATCAGAAGGCAATCAAAGGATAAGTTTTTTTAGATCAACTTGTTAAAGCACCTCTCACAAACACATAGCCACTCACATTTCAATTTCTTGATGAATCTATCATGACCATAATTGACACACCCCTTCAAGAGTATCCCTAGAAATTATATTTTGATGGTTCATTTATTCTACATGGATCAAGGGTAGGCTGGGGGATCTAATCCCTAAATCATTCAAAATTAGATTTTCTTGTACAAAAAACATAGCTGAGTATGAAGCACTTGTTGCAAGAATTTGAAAAGTAGTGCATTGAAACTTATATCATCTCCAAGTTTATGGTGATTCTTAGTTAATCATCAATTAGGTCATAGATCATTTTCAGACCAAAGATAACAAGTTGGTTTTATATAAAGCCATGGTTGACACTCCTAAATAACAAATTGCCAACATTTAGTTTGAGCATATACCAAGGGCTAGTAACAGAATTATAGATGCCATGGATACTATTGGCTCTCTAATTTTACAAATAGATAAAGCTAGAGAGTAATCAATAATTTGTCAGCACCAGCTCATGAACCTTTAACTATTGTCATGATTTGTGATATTATTGGTCCTAATTCTATCTAGTACTCAGACCTTTAAAACTACCTTCATGATCAAGTTATACCACCTAACCTATCTCAAAAACAAGCCAAAGCCTTCAATAATCATTCCACTCATTATACTCTACTTGGATCCACCCTTTACTGTCATAGTTTTGATGGAACTCTTCTTCATTTTTTTAATTTGGTAGAGTCTACACTAGCGTTAAGAGAATTTCACAAAGGAGTATGTGGCACTCATTCTAGTGGGGTAGTCTTATCCAAAACCCTCTTGTATACTAGTTATTATTGGCCCATAATGGATGTAGATGACACTACGTATGTAAAAAAGTGTGACAAATGTCAATGTTATGCTAATCTAATTCATGCCCCATCAAAAACTCTAAAAAGATTAAAAAGATTAACCTCACTTCATTTGATGGCCATAAACATATCCTTATCATTATTGAGTATTTCATTGAGTGGGTTAAAGTTATACCCCTCACTTACATGACTGGAAAGAAAATTTCCAAATTCATTTTTAACCATCTCATTTGCCACTACAGTATCCCCTTTGACATTATATCTGATAATGGAGGATCATTCAAGAACAAGGATGTAGGCCAGTTATGTATTGAATACATCACACAACATTTTTATATAGCATATTACCCTAAAGGTAATGGCCAAGATGAGGCATCCAACAAAACCATTATCAATATTCTCAAAAAGATTATTAATGATGATGATCATGATTGGCACTTACAGATATTCCTTGCCCTTTGGGCATACCATACCAAACATCATACCCCCATAGGAGCCACTCCATACTCAATTGTTTATGGTATTGAATCCATACTTACTATTGAGGTCAAGTTACCTTCATTATGCATATCTTTCAAGCATGTCCTAGATGATCATGACTATCAAGTGGCCTGCTTGCAAAAGCTAGAACTACTTGATGATAAACCCATAGCTATGTTCAATAATCTTCAAGCATATTAGAACTAACTCAAAGGCTACTATAATTGGTGTGTTAATTATAGAACATTTGAATGTGGTTATCTTATTCTAATAGAAAACCAAAAGAATACCATGATTGATAAGAAGCATAAAGGGAAATTCAAACCAAACTGAGTAGGGCCTTTCATCATTACTGTAGATTATGGATCAAGAGCATATAGGGTCACCACACTAGATGGAGATGAACTTCTTGAGATGATAAATATTATTCATCTCAATCAGTACAATTCTTGAATGCTAAGGTGTATTGTCTATACAAATTATTTTAGTTATGCCATTTTATCATTATTCTTATTTATACAAATACCATCCTTATTTGTCTTCTTCACTGTATCCACTTTTCACTTCTGACCTTTTAGCCTAGTGTATTCTAAAGCCTAGCCCATTTGACATTAGTTTTTAACGTTCATTATGCATTTTTAGCATCAAGGTATCTGATTAATTTCATTAGTCGGTTCAAGTACTTCAGACAAAGATTGTATTTTGGGACAGTGTGATAGAAGTTTCATTAGTTGCATCCTTCATTTGTTATTCCTTTCTTACCACTGATCGTGATATTAATTATAACCACCTTTGGGAAAATTAGTACCATTGATATATGTCATTGTGTCCTAGTTATAATTATCTATGGGAAAACTAGGGGCCACATTAATCCTTGACACACTAACTCACCATTTCCTATGTCATACTATGCCTTTTTACCAATTATGCCTATTTTGTTTGAATTAATTGCTACACTAGTCAAATTCCTTTGTTATAAGGGTGAAAATACAATGACTTGAGGTCATACTCTAGGACTATGTAGGAAACACTTGATATTTTTTGAGGATAGCTCAGTCACCCTTCCCACCATGCTCTCATCATTTTGTGAGTAACCTAAGCCATGCTCTTACCATTTTGTGAGCAACCTAAGACACACTCTCACCATTTTGTGAGTAACCTAAGCCACACTCTCACTATTTTATGAGAAACTTAAGCCACACTCTCACCATTTTGTGAGAAACCTAAGCCATGCTCTCACAATTTTATGAGTAACCTATGCAATAATCTCATTATTTTTCAAGCTTGAAGCATTTAAGTGTCTCATCATTCTTGATTGAGTTGAGACACTCCAAAATAATTCCAAAAACATTTGAAAAATCATTAGAAAACAACAAAAACATTAACCATTTCTTTACCTTAAGGATTCTGGGAAACCTTACTAGGTTACAATAAAATCACTTGTCATTTAGTTTTCCATCCTTTTTGGCCTTTTCTCTCATGCACTTGTCATTTTGCGAGACCATTGTTCTTCTTCTATACCATCCATCCTATTTGTTTTCATCAATTATCACTTTATTTCTATTCCTAGGAGAACTACATTTGGCTTGATGTTTTTTATTGGATATTACATCCATGGAACTATGTAGGTAGCATCCATTTACCTAGTGCATATAGAGACAGCTCAGCCACCCCCTTCCTTTTCTTCTATTCCCCCATTTTGTTTGTTTGTTAAGTTGTCACCTATTTTCTAGGGACAATGTTCATAGGGTTTCTATTGTGTTGTTTGTTTGTTTATTTTTTCTTATTTTATTTATTTATCTACCTATTTTTTTGCTTTAAACACTATTTCCTTGATTTAGTTTATGTGTGTTTATTAGGTTATTCCTTACCCACACTTATACTCAAATCCATCCATATTCATATTTTTACATTATCATCATGGTTTTTATCATTGGTGCATTATTTTCTATTGAGTATTGGATTATGGGAGTCATTCTTTATGCATATTTTGTCCAAGTCCTCATGATGTTATACCATCATGTATACCAACACATGCTACAACAAACCTTAGCTTCAAGAAGTCTATTCAAAAATGGTATCATCTCTTCAACACCAACATCCTGATTCCATCCTAGTCATATCCCAAATAGAGTAATTAACCATGAAACAATTTTAACCTTTATTAGTTCAGATGAGCATCTCCCTACTAGTAGGTTGTTCCAATTCATCATTACCTTATGTGTTAATTTATCATCATCCTCAACCAAGTTTATCATGTTTTCCATAATTACGGTCCAATAGTTATAACTACCTATGGGCAAATCATTGTACACCATCCCACCTGCATTTCTTAATGATTATAACTACCTTTAGGCAAATAATTATGTTGTCACCACTTTACTTTTTCTACCTATATAGGGACATGTTATTATCTTATTTGTTTTTTCTAACTAGGGTAGCTCCATCTTCTCAATGATTATAACTTCCTTTGGGAAAATCATTGTGTTATCATACCATGTTGCCACTATTAAGGTACAATACTTATAATCACCTTTAGGCAAACTATTGTGCACCATCCTACTTAAATTCTCAATGATTTTGACTACATTTTTAGTATCATTATGTTTTCACCCCATCATCCTTCCTTTATTTGGTCCCCTCATTTCACTTCTTTCTTTTTGAGGGATCGTTTACCAAACTACTTATGCCAACTACTCCCTCAAGGGGGCATCATATAGTTAGTTTATCATCATTGTAATTGTAGTCATATAAGACCTTTTTATTCTTTGAGAAGATGTTACTATACATATAGCTTATAATGCCTTCCCAAATAGGGGTGAACTATAGACACCTAAAACTAGCCACCGATAACCTCCAATTAGGATTTTGACCAATTTCCACCCAAAATGCAAATTTGAGCATAAAAACACTAAAACATGCTAAATGATGTGAAATTGACATATTCAAGTGCTGATTTTGGCTAGGGTATCCCTAAACAGACTAATGCAATTTATAGGCTAGCTAACTTTGATTAGATCATTCTAAGTCAATATGCCAATTTTGCACCTAAGTGCTCTGGATTGCTCTTTCCTATCAAATCTTCTACACAAGACACATGCCTTTATTATTTTTTATTGGTAACATCCTAAATGGGAATATGGATCTAACACATATGACATTGCCTTCTAATTCTAATCTAGTCAAATTTTGGACCAATAACAAGGCATTTTGATCAATTTTATTAATTTGTGCATGAAGTGCTTAATCATGCTTAAGATCTAATTAATAAAAATCAAGTTCTAATCAATAATTCTATGGAAACTTGTTGAGTACTTATTTTTGAAAATGAATATTGAATATCTACATCATCAGATGACCTCATTTCTTAGGAAGGCATCCCTAGGCCATAAATACCACAAATATCAGGATTCATGCCCTCCATGCCTCATCAATGCCTTCTATGATTCCCTCAATGCCTCTTAATTTTCACTTCTTCTAATTTCATGATGAGGATAATTACAAAATTAATTCTAAAAATTGAATTAATCCTCAACCACACATCTCAATCTCAAGATGGATGGTTTAGGTTGATTCTAGACATTTACAAAAATCTATAAATAAGAGGCCTTACAACATGAATTTTAGAAGACTTGAGAATGAAAAGTTATAATGTAGGATTGGTTATAAAATCTTCATAAAACTAGTGTTACCATTTCAAATTGATTCCAAGCTAAGCCAAGCCACAAGCTAAAGGTGACAAGGAGAGATGGAGGTAGCCAAACTTCTATTGCCAAGGACCTCATATACACAAAATTTAGTAAACCACTACTACAAAGGCATTTGGAGCATCCAAGGAAGGTGAAGGAATTCTTGTGTTTTTATTCTTTACTTTTTAGTTATGTTTGTCATTTGTTTTTGTTTGCTAAGCTCTCCCTAGTGTCTAGACCTAGATATTTTATGCTATTAGTGTGTTTCTTTCATTTTGTTTTCATTTTGGAACTAACACCATACTAACCATCCTCTCTTGAGTCAAATTTCTAGATCACAGATAGTAGTTGAATTGCAGGTTCTAGTGGGTTTTCCACGTATGACATGTGTTATGTGATTGATTTTCTATTGTCTCTCTTGTTCATTGCCATGAATGTTGTATATGCTTCATGAATGCTTATGGTAATTGATTAAGTATTTATAAAGATCAAAATTTATGTTAGATTATTTAGACTCATTGATTTACCCACTTAGTGATTGTACCTCTAACACCTAGTCTAGCTAATATAGATTAGTCACTTTGGGGATATGGGGGTGTGTGTGACATGATAGTGAATGATTATTAGATGAGAAGATAAGGCTTGAACCTAAATCCATAATGGATACATAAGGAAAAAAGATTCAAAATAAACGTTTGTATTCAGAACATGAGCTATAACAACATAATATATGGAATAAATAGAAGAATACCCAAGTAGATGTGAGTAGAGGTAATAATAGTAGTAAAAGAGGTGATAAATGAGTAAGAATATATGATGAGTAGATGAAGAATGAAGGATGAAGAAATAAGATGACAAATGTTGGTAGATAGAAAGAAGTGACAAATAATGAGAGGAAGAAGAGATGTTCAAAGAAGAAGGCAAGAATAGTGTATAAATAGAGCAGTTAGATGATAGATGCAGTGCATAGCTACAAAAATGGGTATTATAAAAAGATGAACATGAAGAATTAAGAAAATAATTAGAACATAGTCATAGATTAATCATAGGTTTAGGCAAAGAAAAATAAGAAGTCAAAAAGAAAGAATCATTCACTGGAAGAGCACACATGCCCACAACCTAATTTTTTATATTCTAGTATAAGTTTTCAATCAAGCAAATAGGAAGATAGTAGTGGGGAAAGTCCATTTTTAAAACAAGTGCATCAGTGAGGTACTAAAATTGAAAAAACATCAATTTAAAAGGCTTTGAATGACATAAAGTTTGTTGAAACCAAGAAGATAAAATAAGGAAACACTAAAAAATAAATTGCGTAGGATGAATCTCTTAGTGTATAGATAAATATTCATAGTATATAAGATAGATTTCATAAAATTTAGCCTCCTCTTATAATAAATACATAAAATGTCCCATCAATACTAGTTTACATGATGGGTGTTGTAGGAGGATTTATAAATCTGGCAACATATGATGGGTCTATGGACCCTGATTAATACTTAATAACCTATGAAATGAGATGGCAATCTAAGGTAATTATTGATGAAGTTGTCAAAAAGTGTGAGTTAGTAAGAGAACTAACCAGAAGATCACTTGAGTTTATATATTGTAGATAAATTTAGTAGGCAAGTATACAATAAGTTAAGGAATGGCTCATCACAAAGTTCAAGATAAATAATTTTACAAGTCAAACTATTCAAGACTTGAAGGAGATAAGGCAAAAGTCAAAAGAATAAATCTATGACTATGATCATATTTTCTTTGATGTTATGAATAAGGTGGATTTTTTCTTAATAGAAAAAGATAAAGTTGTGTGGTTTTTCAAAGGATTGCATTTGATAATCATATTTACTACTGCATAGACTCAATATGTTACTAGAGCAAATGCTAGAGTTATTTCCCTATGAGTAGATCAAATTGAAGACTATGGGTAAGATCTTATCATAAATTATAAGATTGAAAATACATTGCAAGATTTAATGAAGAGGATAGATAAATATCATGAGGTAGATAAACCTAAGTTAAATATATGGTGTATGGATTTTGGGAAATAAGGACATCACAAGAGTGAGTATCTTAAAATCAAGATAGAGTTTTGTGAAATCTATCGAGTAATCAGGCACATAATAATGCATTGCCATCTCCTGTAATAGTATTTCAATAACCTAGATAATTTATACTATAAATTTTGTAAGTCACATAATTTTGATGAAAATAACTATAGATCTTTGTAGGAGTTCAAAGAAGATATCATTAAAAATGTATTTTCCATCACTATGTAACAAGTGTCCTTAACAAAATAGATGATTCTACGCCTAAAGGTCAATAAAGGTTATGCAACCCAAGTATGTCCATAGTGTATTCCTAGTTCACCATAGTACCATCCTCAAGGTCTAGCCATTTAGACCCCTCCATCAATTTAGACACCACCATCACCATAATACCTGTATGCAACACCCTAGAGCCTAGCAATGATGCAACAACAATAAATGAGTTGGAATCTACCAGTTGTATAATAACAATTTAGAATTGGAGATAATACCTAATAGCATCAAATTGGAATACAACACAAAAATAAGGAGGTTATAGAGGAGGTTATAAATCAAACATAGTAAGTCTAGGGGTGGATACAGATGAGGTTACCAATGTGGTAGAGGAAATAACTATCAATGACCTCCATTATAATGTTATTTGTGTGGAGAGTATAATCACATGCAATGCAATTTCCCTTTGAATGCCCAAAGATAGTCTTATTGTGCATACTATAGAGTATATGATTAGTATGAAATAGAATATTATCCTACCTTGGAAAAGTAAAGAAAGGATAAGGCCATCAGGAATGTGAATATGGTGAATGCACAACCTAAGAAAGATGCCTTCATGAATGTTGTTACACAACATCAACACACAGAATGAGGTTTTCCTCCTCTTACAATGCTTTACGATTAGGGAATCAAAAAAGAAAAATAGGACAAATACCTAGACCTAGATATAGAAAAGGGGCTCATGTATGAAACTACATAGATGTTGAAAACCATTCAATATCAAGACACTGTTGAAAGAGATTTTACAATAATAGATTCTCAAATGTATGTTTAGATCATGTGCATTATGCATTATGATGGCATTTTTATGACATTGATAGATTTAATAAAACTGTTAAGCACACTACACAATGAAGGGATCTCTTAAAACATCACAAACTTACTACATAATATATAAGAGTGTGTGCAACAAGGACAATAGAAGACATAAAATCTTGTCTAGTACATCAAAATTAAGAATCCATGGAATGTAGATACACAAATTGAAATTGGGGTTATAGGATATGAAATTCCAAATTTTGTCTTTTATTTTAGAAACACAGTCAACATGATTCCCATGTCTATATGGGAGGATAATGGATGGTTGTTTCTAAGTTACAGCCCATTAACTTTGAGATTAGCCAACTATGGAAGAGTTCAGCCTATTGGCAAATAAGAAGATGTTGAGATCAAAGTCATAAAATTGACACTATGAGGTGACTTGAAGTCATTTATATGAAGATAGTAGTAATACATTACTATCAGAGTTGTCTCAGAAACTAGATAATGCAAATGCAATAGAGATGTGATCACATGAGATGAAGCTAGTGCACATCACATAGATGCTAAAGCAATTTGAAATTATAAAAGTAGATAAATTGCACAAGACAAATAGGAGAAAACCCAATATTTGATTAACTTAAGATGGCCAAAGTGAAGAATACATATAAGAGAGCACGTAAGTAACTCCTCCACAAAAGGTGGTCAAAGCACCCCAAGAATAGACTATAACTCCTCCATGAAAGGTGGTGACAAGGTGCTAAGAATAGAGAAGTAACTCCCATACCTAGAATAGCTGGTCAAAGGAGTTACTTATGACATTCTTATGACACCTATGACACATATATGACACACATCTCCACATAAGCTAGCCTATTCCACAAATGTAGGAAAACTCCATGTATGCACAAATATATAATATTCCATAATTAAATAATAGGGAAAAATAAAAACCTACACTAACATCCCCCCATAAGCGCAGCTTAGGTGGGCAGTGTGGAAATATAATATGGGTCCTGAAAACTAGGCCTGATGAGGTACCCATGTACAAATGCAATCTCCCATAAGATAGAGAAAAGGAGAAAACTCAAAGGAAAAAACTCCCCCTCAAAAGAGAGACATAAAAGAAATGAAGAGGCTAGTGCCCCCTAAAGATGATGCTATTGCAGATGTGGACCGCACCCCAAGAAGAGCTCATAGATGAATGAACTTTCTCTCAGTGAAAGGTTTGGTGAAGATGTTTGCAACCTACTCTAAAGATTGGCAAATATCAAGTTAATGACCTAACTATGAATAAGGTCCCAAATGAAATGCATGTGAATCTCTATGTGCTTGGTCCACTGGTGCTAAACTAGATTCCTGCAAATTTGAATGGTACTCTAGTTGTCACAATAAATGATGGTGGGCTACTTGATAGGAATGCCAAACTCAAAAAGTATCCCCTAAAGCCAAATAGCCTCAGTAGCTACATTAATAGCTCCCTTGTACTCTGCCTCTGTGGATGATATAACAATAGCATGTTGATTCTTGCTAGACCAACTGATAGGACCAAAACCTAGAGAGAAACTATAACTAGAAGTGGACTTGTGAGTCTGTGAATCACTAGCCTAGTCTGAATCTGTATACCCAATCAAGTTAGACTCTATGTCAAATCTGTAATGCATCTCATATCTATGTAAACCTTG
Organism: Torreya grandis; assembly: GCA_037957365.1. Lineage (NCBI taxonomy): Eukaryota > Viridiplantae > Streptophyta > Pinopsida > Cupressales > Taxaceae > Torreya > Torreya grandis. The sequence goes on along the minus strand of JARHVA010002892.1, from coordinate 660,184 downwards.
TATGTAATGTAAGATCCTCTTAGCTGCTTTCTAGTGCAACTCATGAGGTTATTGCATAAATATGGAGACAAGTCCCACTGCATATGATATGTCAGGCCTTGTGTGAGTCAAGTAGATGAGACTACCAAAAAGTTGTCAATATTGAGTGGCATCAACTAATGGTGAAGAACAGTCAGCCTCAAGCTTGACTCCTGATAGAAAGGGAGTCAGAGATGGCTTGGAATCAGCCATGTGAAACTGAGACAATAAATCAAGAGCATACTTAGGTTGTGTAAGAGAAATCCCTAAATTTGACTATGAGATCTCAATGCCAAGGAAGTAGTGCAACAAACCCAAGTCTGTCATGTCAAATCTATCCTAGAGAGATGCCTTCACCACTGCAATAGCCGATGAAGAACTCCCAGTGATCAAAAGGGCATCAACATATAGAACCAAAATTAGGAGTGAATCATCCTGCCATAAGAAGTAGACATTAGGGTCAGCATGACACCTAGTGAAACCCACTATGAGAAGGAAGGAATCCATCTTGGCATACTAAGCCCAAGGGGCCTATTTGAGGCCATAGATAGATTTCCTAAGTCTGCATACTAAGGAAAAATCTTGAAGAAATCCTGGTGGTTGCTCCATGTAGATCTCCTCCTTTAGGTCTTCGTGAAGAAAGGCACTCTTCACATCCATCTGGTGCACATCCCAACCATGTGATATGGTAATAGCCAAGGTGAGTTAGATATAAGTCATCTCTACAATGGGTGTAAAGGTCTTTGAGTAGTCAATGCCTGCCACTTGTGAGAAACCCTTGCTGACTAGTCGTGCCTTGTACTTATCAACTGACCCATTTGCTGCAAAATTGGTCCGATATATCCACCTACATTGAACCATCTTCCTTCCCTTAGGAAGTGAAGTCAAGTCCCAAGTGTGATTTTTGATTAAGGAAGAATATTTTTCCTCCATAGCATTATCCCACTCAGGTACCCTTGATGCCTCTCAAAAAGTCTATGGATCTAAAACTGAAACAAATAAGGCATGTGGATCTCTCTAAAAATCACCCCTAGTATGTCTATCATCTATGGGATCTCTTGCCCAAGTGCCAGCACTCTCAAGTGTTTGTCTGGCCCAAAGTGGCCCAGAAGTGGGTGAGTCAAGTGCTAACTTCTCATCCTCTGACTAACTAGAGGTGGATGACTCTGCATCACTATCCTCGCTGTCTGAACTGGAAGAAGAAGAAGAAGAAGATGTTTCTAGCTTAAGAACCTACTGTGGCTGATCTGAATCTAAGGAATCATCATGAAAAAGTAGATCTGATGAGGGAGAAGAAGTGCTAAGTGTTGAGTCTCTAGGACTCTCTTAAAAGTGGACACTTCTCTCAATGAACAACTCATGAGTGGCTAGATATAGAAGGTGATACCCCTTAACACCATCTGGATATCCTACAAAGATGCAAGGCTTGGACTGACATTCCATAGCTTTGAATTTCTTCTTCAGTATGTGGGCCATGGCTAGGGATCTATAAACCCTAAGTTGCTCAACATCAATTTTCCTTTTATCCCAAGCTTTAAAGGGTGTTATCCCTTTCAAAGCTTTGTGAGGAACCCTGTTTTGAATGTAACAAGCATAATTGATGGCTTCAGCCTAGTACTATGGTGCTAAGGATTTGGAGTGAATCATACATCTACCCATCTCTTTCAAGAACCTATTTTTGCATTCTGCAACCCCATTATGTAAAGGACTATAAGTGACTATGCACTACAAATCAATCCCCTCTGTGGTGCAAAACTGCTCAAACCTGTTGCTGACATACTCCCCTCCATTATCAGTTTGAAGAACCTTGATGGATTTCTCACTCTATTTTTCAATAAGAACCTTTAAGTCTAGAAAATTTTCAAACACTTCAGACTTTTGTTTGAGAAAATATATCCAAGTTTACCTAGATAAATCATCAATGAAAGTGAGGATGTACTTGGCCCTTGTGAAAGATGGTTTGGGAAAGGGTCCCGATACATCACTGTGGACTAACTCTAAAGGTTGTGAAGCCCTCAAAGCTTTGCCTTTGTCAAATTTTGCTTTGAGATGCTTCCCAAGGGAGCACCCCTCATAAAGTGCTTTTGAGAATTGGACACGAGGCAAGACAATGACCATGTCATGTTTGCAAATTTACTCAAGGTAGTGATAGTTAAGGTGGCCAAATCGCTCATGCCATAATTTGCCATCTCCATCTGAATGAGTCAAAAATGCTATTGGAGAAGAATCAGGTGATAAATGTGAGAAGGTGTATAACCTTGCTTGGTGAGTTTCCCTACCCACTGCCACTATAGTATCACTATACAACTCCCTGATAGCCACTGAATCTGGTGAAAACTCAACTCTCATGTCCCGACCAATGTGAGTGATTTGGTACACTAATAGGAGATTGATTGAAAGAGAAGGAACACTTAGAACATTATTGAATGTTCCTCCTTCCATTTCAACTGACCCTCTCCTTGCAATAGAAACTGATGTGTCATCACCCAAACTAATTGAAATCAGGCTACAAGGCTCTAAAGATGAAAACTCAACTAGGGAAGAGCCCATGTGGTGAGAAGCACCCGAGTCAATGACCCATGAAGATGTAGAAGTTGTTATAGCTACAAGGACCTTGCCCTTTTCTTTCTCTAGCCACTGAATCTGGTGAAAACTCAACTCTCATGCCCTGACCAATGTGAGTGATTTGGTACACTGATAAGAGATTGATTGAAAGAGAAGGAACACTTAGAACATTATTGAATGTTCCTCTTTCCATTTCAACTGACCCTCTCCTTGCAATAGAAACTGATGTGTCATCACCCAAACTAATTGAAGTAAGGCTACAAGGCTCTAAAGATGAAAACTCAACTAGGAAAGAGCCCATGTGGTGAGAAGCACCCGAGTCAATGACCCATGAAGATGTAGAAGTTGTAGCTATAAGGGCCTTACCCTTTTCTTTCTCTAGCCATTGAATCTGGTGAAAACTCAACTCTCATGCCCCGACCAATGTGAGTGATTTGGTACACTGATAGGAGATTGATTGAAAGAGAAGGAACACTTAGAACATTATTGAATGTTCCTCCTTCCATTTCAATTGACCCTCTCCTTGCAATAGAAACCGATGTGTCATCACCCAAACTAATTGAAGTCAGGCTACAAGGCTCTAAAGATGAAAACTCAACTAAGAAAGAGCCCATATAGTGAGAAGCACCTGATTCAATGACCCATGAAGATGTAGAAGCTATTGTAGCTACAAGGGCCTTGCCCTTTTCTTTCTCTTTACCCTTGCCTTTTGCCTTGGTAGAATCTTGGGTAGATGAATTCTGCTTGATGGACTTAGGAACACCTATGTTGTACTTCTCTAGAAGATGAGTTAGGTGATCTATCTATTTCTTCATGCATTTGTCTTCATCATGCCCTGTCTTCTTACAAATATGCACACTTAACTTTCTCCTTCTTAGGTTTATCATTGGAGGAGGAAGACTCAGTGTTGTTTTTGGTAGGATTGTTGTTTTCTTTCTTCTTCTCCTGGTCCTTGTTCTTTTTCTTCTTCTCCTTTGTTGAAGTCTTATCCTTACCATTTCTAGCTATCAAAGCTTGGGGTTGAGTAGACTTCATTGTGCCCATTTAGATTAGTTTATCTTTCTCCCTAGTCAAGTTAACAATGAATGAATCCAAAGAAGGCATTTTCCATGTAGTGCCAAGGGCACTTTTTATGGCATGGAAAGTGGAGACAAAGACTGAATAGCTTGGACCTAACTTTGCGAGAATAGAAAGGATGAGTTGATCATCTTTCTTCTCTATCCCAAATTCTTTCAATTTCAATTTGAGGGCCCTAAACTCAGTGAAGAAGTCTTGTAAGGTGTCAAAGTTGCTAGGACTTAGACTTATGAGTTTGTTTTCGAGCTCATGACCTCTCATCTCATCAAGCTTCCCAAATAAGGTTTATAGGGTGTCCCATATGTATTTGGGAGTCTTGCAGGTTTCTAAATGGAAGAGAAGTTCTAGAGACATAGAAAAGCTCAGTAATCCATAGGCTTCATCACTATGGTTGTACCACTTGACCTTTTCAACATCAGTGCTAGGTTCTTCTTCAGTACCCATGGTGATCCTATACAACCCTTTACTTCTAAGAATGATTAACATTTTAACCTTAAATTCATGATAATTGAATTATGTTAGGAGTTTAAGTTGAAAATAATCCATTTTAAGCTGAATTTAGGTGAAGTTGTGTTGATTGAAAGTTTGTATAAGTATGCAAGGAGAAAGATAATAGAAGTATACAAAGTGCTGAAAGATAATCACACCCCCCTGAAATGTTGAGCCCCCCACCCCCCAAATATGTAAGTGCATAATAAAAAGATGTTAGAATCAGCCAAAAATGTTTCTTAGAACAATTTGTGCAATTCAAGTTAATAACCCAAGCAAATAGGATGTCGAACCCAGCCGAAAATGTGTCTCGAGAGACCCAAAATTTTGGTAATTTATAAAGTAGTGCATTTTTGAAAATTATCTAGCCTAAGTTGTGAAAAATTGAAAACTAAGCACTTTTTAAAAAGATGGAACTTGAATTTGAGCTACCATTTGTAATATTTTAAAGTTTTAATTTCTCGTAAACTAGTAATTTTTTTTTTAAAAAGCACTAAAACATTTTAAAAATGCCTATTTTTTGAGAGACAAAGTGGCCTTCCAACCACTCGTTGGACTCGGCATAGAGTGAGGAATCCAAAAGAGGTCTTTGTGAGGGGGAATTGGCCTCCTGCCAACCTGGGCCTCACCCTTCGTCTTCAATAAGTAAAAACTCAAACTTAAAATAAAAACCCCAAATTGCCCACAATGTAAAATATAGCCTTAAATCTTCATTTTTTAACCAAATTGACTGATTTAAGATTTGAAAAGTCAAATTTGACTAAGAATTTAAGAAATAAAGGCAGATTTTACCAAATAAAGGCTGTGTGAGGGCCCACATGGAGTGCTAAAATGAAAAAGGGCACCATTTTTAAGGGTTTGGTCTTTTTGTTTGTTGTTTTGACTGTGCATCAGTAGAAAGACTATGCAAATCTCCATGCAGTAGCTTGGTGGAGTTAATTGAGATTCCAATGCCCAATAGCTAAAAGTGGTCCTTTTTTCCTTCAACACAGGTCAAATGAACATCAAAAAAGCCAAGGCCATGTGTCAAAATGTGGTGCCAATGCTGGAGAAAAGAAATAAAAACTACAGAGGATGCTAAGTGTAGAGCTATCAAAAAATGGTGCCACTTCTCCAATAACTACGCCTTAGATCTGAAATGCCATTTTGACACAACAGATGTGCATAGTAGTTGAAAAAAACTTGCATATCCAAACACCACAAAGGCAGTCCACAGGAAAGATAAATGCAACACAAGAAATGATATTGAAAGGCTTTTTCAAATCAAATCTGGAAATAAGAAAAATAACATAAAGAGAACTCCACTCCTCACATTTTCAAAATAAACTAATAGCATAACCAGACACATGATTATTGGGGTTACTCTGATACCATATCATAGTTGTCTCAGAATCTAGATAATGTGAATGCAATGGAAATGTGATCACATGAGATGAGGCTAGTGCACATCACACCGATGCTAAAGACATTTGAAATTATACAAGGAGATAAATTGCGCAAGACAAATAGGAGAAAACCCAATATTCGATTAACTTAAGATGGACAAAGTGAAGAATACATATAGGAGAACACGTAAGTAACTCCTCCACAAAAGGTGGTCAAAGCACCCCAAGAATAGACTATAACTCCTCCATGAAAGGTGGTGACAAGGTGCTAAGAATAGAGAAGTAACTCCTATACCCAGAATAGCCGGTCAAAGGAGTTACTTATGACATTCTTATGACACCTATGACACATCTATGACACACATCTCCACATAAGCTAGTCTATCCCACAAATGTAGGAAAACTCCATGTATGCACAAATATATAGTATTCCCTAATTAAATAACAGGGAAAAATAAAAACCTGCACTAACAATTACCCTATACTAATTGGAAAAAATGGGCATGTAATGGTCAGATGACTATTAGTATTGTGAAAAATCAAGTAGAGGTGCATTAAGGAGATAAGTTTGTCATCATTCCTCTAAATAGGGTGAAAAAACCTTATATCATTCTGATAGAACTAGATTCTCCATATGTCATGCAAGAAACTAACTAGATGAAGGTAAAATCTAAAGAGAACCTAAAATATCTATGCATATCCAAGTGCAACTTCTTGTACGATCATACTAAACCTTAGGTATAATATTTACTCACTCAATAATTGAAGACATCTAAACAATGGAGGCTTAAACGATTAGTTACTCAACCATTATCAACCCAATTTATCATAGAGGATTGTGCATCCATGTATGCTAAATCCCCTACTCATTTATAAGTTGAATTTCTCTATCAAGAAGATGATCATAGGTAGGATTATATAGAGCCAACTAGAGAAGGAAATTTGCCTTGGTTAATAGCTTCATCTATTAGTGGAGACTCATATATGTACCTACTCAAATGGGCTCATGGTGATTATGAACTTTGACCTATGATAATGGTCTTTGCGCATGAGATACAACTTCCTATCTACTGTGCAACTATGGATATCAATTAGTTCATTTTATACCTACAAATTTATGTACCTGCCATCAATTAGAAGGTCATTGCTTTGAATTATACTTTAAAGGGAGTTGTTGTGACATGTGGGTAAATCATATAAATGATCAGCTTGAGTGGGATGTTGTGTGTGAACTCATGATTAGTATATTTTAACTACCATATTTCATCAAAAGTAATTGGCCTTTCTTCCAAGAATGTAAGGGTCCTAAAATACATATTCAAAAATGTGTTGAAGTCTAGACTGAGGAACATGTGACTTTGAAATAATCAGTTCACATCTTTTATTATACACTTGCTCTTTTAATATCAACATGGTATATGCATCCAAATGTAGGAGGGAGACAAAGAATTAGGTGTATGTGAAAACTAAATTCATACAAACATTTTTTTTTTAAGATGAAAAACCTCTAGTTCATAATGCACTATTGAAAATCAAACATTTCTTATGTTATGGGGGCACATAAGATTTAAGCACCACAACAAAATCTACTATGCAGAAGAATACAATTTATAATCTAAACAAGACATTAAAAATATACAAATCTACCAAGAAAGAATAACAATCACTCATGTATCCATGCCACCAAATACAAAATGAATAATAATACATTGAATATTTAGATACTGATGGTGATTTCAATTTGATTGATTTATTTAAACTTGAATGGCTAGTATAACCAATAAAGGACCCCAATGTAGAACCTATTGAAGAAGACAAGTTGTATAGTATACAAATTTAAGAATAGGAGGGTAAATTAATTATACAATAATTGATTTATGAGGAAAAACATAATATTTACTAACAACCCATTAAAAATCATGTAGCAAACATTGAAACTAAGGAGATTCCTAAATTGGCACATATAGATGATTACTGGATAGAAGCTAAAGTTTTTTAAGATATGAAACTCCTAAAATACTATAAAAATGTCTTTCCCACTAAATTTTTAGAGGTATAAAGAGTTGATCCATCTCTAGGTGAGATTCATATTGAACTTAAGTAGTATGCATGACCCATAAAAAAATGGCCATACAAGTTGAGTCCAAACATGAAGTTAAAAGTGAAGGCTGAACTCAATATAATGCAAGACATAGGTATAATATATCCTATAGAAAAGGTAGATTGGGTTATTTCTATTATATTTTATCCTAATAAAATAAATGATATCAAAGTATGTGGGGATTATTTCATTCTAAATGATGCATGTATGAATGATCTATGCCCAATTCCCTTCATAGATGAAGTTTTGGAAATTGTCGAAAGCCATGAAGTTTAATCTTTCATGGATGGCTTCAGTGGCTATCACCAAATACCCATTGCAAAATAAGATAGAGCTAAAATGACTTTTTCCATGGAATGGGGATCTTTTGTGTATAAGGTAATGCCTTTTTGCCTTAAGAATGCACTTATAGTTTTTTCCTGCACAATGGTCACTACCTTCAAAGATTTCATTCATGACTTGCTAGAAGTTTGTCTCAATGATTGGGTAGCCTTTTATTTATATAAAGAACATTTATCTAAACTATGCCTCATGTTAGAATGCTACCAAGCTCTACACATTGCTCTGAATTTAAAAAAAATGTTTATTTTTACACCTTTTGGTGTCCTACTAGGTCATGTAGAGTGTAGTGAAGACATTTTGGTAGACCAAACCAAAATTACAATCATTTTAAGTATGCATCCACCAGTGAACTCCATATAAGTGTGATATTTTCTTTGATATACAAGGTATTACTACAAGTTTATCAAGGGATATGTAGCCATTTCATATCCATTGGAATACTTACAACATAAAAGTATAAAGTTTGTTTTGACTTTAGAGTGCTAAGTAACCTTTATAGAGCTAAAGCAGATATTAGTCATTACACCTATCCTCATCTTTATAGATTAGAGTAATCCATTTCATGTGCACATTAATTCTTTGGGTATTATAGTTGGTATTATACTTTCACAGCTAGGAGATGGTAGACTGGACCACCCCATTCATTTTTCTAGTTGAAAGTTGTCTAATGTAGAAAATAACTACATAACAATTAAAAGAGAAATTGAATGGACTACATAAATTTTGATAGTATCTTGTCGTGACACCATTTGAATTTTTCATGGATCATGAAGCTCTATGCTACCTAGTCAATAATTCGATGTTAGTAGGATGCATCTCTAGGTGGTTGATTCTATTTCAAGAATTCTAATTTTGTATTAACATCAAGCTAGGCAGAGAAAAATGGGGCTAGATCATTTTAGTCACATTCCCAATGGTGAAGAACCAGAAGAATTACAAGAAGATTATCTTAATACTCATTTATTTCATATTTTTATGAATTTTGAAAATTTTGAAGCAATCACTAACTTCATCGAACAAGAAGTATTCCTTGTCTACTTAAAAAAAAGAGACAATAAGTATTTTATCACGAAATCATTTCCATATACCATCATTAATGGGATTTTATATCATTTGGGGAAGGATGAAGTACTACATAGGGTAGTTACAGAACATGAACAACCATGACTCTTATAAGAGGCACACTAAGGAAAAGTAGGAGGACATTTTGTCAGAGAAGCTAATGCTAAGAAGTTGTTATATAGTGGGTTATGGTGGCTAAATATTTTTCAAGATGCACATATAGTTACACAACACTGCGATGTATGTCAATGCATGGGTAAACCACTATAAAGAGATGAAATTCCCTTGTAACCGTTATTAGCTGAACAACCTTTTCAATAATGGGGAATTGAATTTTTTATACCTATTAATCCACTAAGTAAATGTAGTAAATAAAGGTATATTATCATTACAACTGACTACATTACCAAATGGGTTGAAGCTATTGTGACACCTCACCATGGTCCAAAGGATGCAACAAAGTTTCTCTATGAGAACATTATTACAGGGTTTATATGTCCCATCAACCTCATTAGTGATTGATGGAAACACTTACTAAAAAACACTATCAAGGCTCTTACTAAAGAATTCATGATCTCTCATCATGAAATTACTACATACCATCTGCAAGCTAATGGCCAAGCCAAGGCTTCTAATAAAGTCTTGGGCAAAATGTTGGAAAAGATATGCAATGTCAAGAAATATTATTGAGAAGATAAAATTCTTATGATTTTATTGGTATGTTTCACACAATATAATAGGTCTATAGGTTTTACTCCATTTCAATTGGTTTATGGGCCTGAAGCAGTTATGTTGATGGAATATTTGGTACCTAGTCTATGCATTGTAATGGTCATGAGGCTAAGAGATCATGATAAAAAACTTATTAAACTAAATAGAATGGATGAATACCTACATAGAGAATCTTGTACATATGAATTTCATAATTAGATCCAAAATTCATGGCATGATAGGAATCTATGATAAGGAATTTCATAACAAGCAACTAGTTTTATTATATGATAGTCATTTTAGAGCATTTCTAGGAAAATTATAGATTCGATGGAAACAACCTTATGTTATACATGAAATATCATAAAAATGAACTATTATTTTTATTTATAGGGAATTGTGTTTCTAGGGTAGGTGAATGGCTATAGGCTTTATCCCTACTACCAATATTTTTAATTGATCTCATTTTATTAAGTGAGTGGGTGTTGAGTAACACTAAGTAGATTAGGATTTCTCATTTTGACATGTTTTCTTTGTGTGTGTTTCTTTTTCTATCTATGTGTGTTTGTAGATGATCTCCTCAATACCATTTGAGAACCAAGATCCCAAGTATAACATGCACCAACTATGCATAGGAGAATTCATGTGTGCTATCGTGGATGTCAACAAGAGCAAAAGAAAGTAATTAAGTATAAAAAAGGTATGGTCAAGTCATATCAACAAGATATTTACCATATAATGGTGATTACCAAGAATTTAATGCCAAATTCAAGATTTAATTGAATTAATCTTAAAAAAATTAGTGGTCAATTAACATCATCTACTTGTACTCCCATATAAATAGTAAAGAGCATAATGATATATATCCACATGTGCTAACAACTATCTTAATTACCAAATTAGATAAGATTTTCCACATAAACCATTACATTCATGTCAAATGGACAACTAAGCATGTCATTTATGTAGAATTCAATAGGCACCAAACCTATAAAATCTTATATTCATGAACGAAGTATGCATTTCATCCTTGTAAATATTTTTTCAACCTATTATTTCAAAGAGCCAAGTTACTTTTATTTTGCATGGAGCCAATATCATTACAATTTCATCACTTCATAAATCATGGATACATTAAAACTCATCAAGGAACTTATAGATGCACAAAAAAAATAATGGGCATCAATAACACACTAAGGCAAACCAAATTTAATAATCTAGAGCCATTCAACTTCCTTAGAGTAGTAGAGTAGAAGTTATTTCATCTAAACCCTATTAATGTTGTGTAACCACTTGATCTCACAACCCCCCCCCCCCCCCAATTGTTTCCATAATATAGATGTCAAGCACCTACTTAAAATGCCTATTTTTGGTGACTTGGGGGAGATTGTACAAGTCCCACTTGACTTATACAATGACGAAAATATCTACCTTAGCCCAAACACCACCATTATTATCAACACATAAGTCATGGCCCAAAATTTGGGCATGTCTGTGTGAGGGGACTTCCTTACTCCATATATAATGACAATAGTACCCATTATATAAGAGTTTAGAGATTTATATATTTGGAGATCTAGAGGGATCTTGATTGAGGAAATTCATGATGAGCCAGTGCATATCCTTGTTGAATGTATCACACAAAGTTTCTAGTAGAAGACCAAGTCTACAAAATAAATTCTAAAAGGGGCATGCACATCAACCATTACATGATCCATGAGAATGACTGATTGAAATTTCCATAGTACCTCAATTAGGAGCTACTCATAAACATTGATAAGTGTCACACATCTTTGAAGTAGAAATTTTAGTACCAATTCCTTGTCTTCATAATATGCTTCACACAATAGAAGTCCCAAAAAGGAGAAGTGTGCCCTAACACTAAAAACTGGATAGCACAACAATTCCTCAACTCATATGGACACATGACCATATATACCTAGCGCATGAGGTAAAATTCAAATAATGGTGGGAAGAGTGCCTAGAGTTTATTGCCACACATCCTTGAGTAACATTGGATGTATTGTAATATTTGGGCCAATACGCTATTATCACCTTATTACCAAAATATGTCTTCATATATATATCCATGAGTTATTGAGGTTATCCTTTGGACTTATTCCATTATTTATCACTATGGACATTGCATAGGTAAAAGTTTCAAAACATAAAACCTTCATAGCTAAGCATGTGACACCACTATGAGGCATACCACCTAGTACAACCATCCCTATAATACAACTGAAAGAAGACCCCAATTCATAGCCATAAAAGCAAAAGTGTAATACTTCCACTGAGTATAAATCTATGTCTCTTCCATTGAAGTGTAAGACAAGGAGCATGATGACCTAGTTAGATTATCCCAAGGTACCCCAGATCACAAGCTCATATGACCTTCTAGAGATGGGCATGGATGAACAATAAGTCTACTAGGTAATGATTTTTGACATGGCTAGAGACTTTTATGATCAAGAAGAGAAGAAGGAATTCTTATTTTAAAAGGTTGTGCACATAGTTTAAGTACATAAATAGCTTCATCCAAATCTATGAGTTGACCCACCATCATGCCCTATATATATCATCACTGACACTATGAAAGAAGAAGAAAAGAAACTATAGTGAAGGATTAAATTTTTATATCCTTAGCCTTCTACTACCTTTGTAGCTAAGGATGCATTTGTGCCACTTCTAGAAACCCTACCATAATCACTCATACATAGACCATGAACCAAGTGTGAGGCTAGGGCCTCACCTACACTTGAAGAGCATACATTCAATCAAATAACCACTACACAAGAAGCACAACTTACTCCATCCTCCACTTCACCACCAACCAAATATAGTTTGGGCACCCTTAAATGAAATAAATAATAAGTTTCCATCTTCTTAGTCCAACTAAGTAATTCTCCATTGTCACCACAATATTAGGAGGTATAAGAGATCACCCCTAAGCACCCCATAGTAGAATAATAATAGAGTTGAAGGGAAGAATCAAATTGCATAATAGAATACCAAGTTAGAAAGGAGGAGAAGAAATGTCAAAATGAGCAAGCTCAATAACAATAATGAGCAAGTCACCAAGTTGAAGAATCTAAAGGTATGTAAAAGGCCAAGGATGTAGAGACTGACTGATAGAAAGCCATTGAAGTGGATAATAAGGTATAAGAATCTATCAACATAGACAAAAAATCAAAGGGAGTATTATCATAGAAGGACAAAGAAGCTAAGATAACTGCCAAAGCTAAGGTAAAATAAGAAGAAAGATAGAAATAAGATGTAACAACATAGGTATAGTAGGCTATAGAACAAGCCACATGTGCACAATAACAATCTGAGGATGTTGAAAAGAAGAAGAAAGAAGAAAAATATGAAGCCCTACACCAACAATAGGCATATGTATAGGCATAAGAAAAAGTAAAATCATAGGCTAGAGATGAACAAGCCAAGGCTATGACCTTGGTAGAGCAAAAGAAAGAAGAAGAACATGCATAAAAGCTTTAGGCAGAGGAAGAATAAGCCTTATAGAAAGCTACATAAGAAGAGCTGAATAGAAAAGTAGAGGAGGAAGAAGTCAAAAGAAAGTAGACTAAATATGTTATGCATTAACTCAAGCTAGTAATACATGCCCTATGGAAGCAACAACAAGGACATGGGCAACAACAAACATAAGTAGTGTAGCCAAAACAAGAAAAAGAACCATCTACATCTAGAATAAGGCCTCAACTCCCATAATTACCCTTGGGAAGAGTTTAGCCTTGGGATATTCTGACTATTGGTGCTTTATGCACCACCTTTTCTCTTTCACTTATGATAATGCCATGATTGGAACCTTCAATGCCTACAAGAACATTGGCAACACTCCCCCTCATTTAAGAAGCATCATTGGTTGTCTCCAAGTTCCCACTAAAGAAACAACTTGAGGGTACAATAACATTTTTGGAGTCCATTGCATAGAAGGCCATCTCTTTAGAGTGAGAAAGGGATCAATCTAAGTTGAATAATGTTGAGTTAAAGGCTCACTTCCATGAAGCTTCTAATCTTATTCAGGATACCTATCTAGATTTGGTCACTTGAGAAATCAAGGACCAAGTCATGTTCAACCAATAAAAACTCAAGACTCTAGTCTTTGAGTTAACCAAGGACTGGTGTATAGCCCAAAAATTGTGCAATTGACACACTAGGCTAGGATGTGAAGATTGATTATATGATGCTAATCACTTTATTGGAGGAATATCAAGGCATGATGGACATTGATACCCTAGAAGCATAATAGGTCATGTGTAACTTGCTAGATTAGAAGTAGTAATTGGATGATTCTTTAACCAATTCCAGCATAGACTTCACCATAGTCACAACTACCAAGAAAACTATGGGAATTCACACTACTTATGTGGATGATAATGACATGTCACTTTAAGATTTTTTAAATACTAGGAACAACATGCATGATAACTTTCTCAACTAGCAGACTCAACTTTTACATAGTTCATTTACTGGTCTCCAAGCTCAAATCATGCAAACAAACCAAAGTAACTGAGTGGTAAGATTCATACTAGGGTCATCAACACCAAGTTAGCCATGAGAATAATTGATGACATGGATATAAATCAGATCATTGGATACCATATACCATTGTGTACCCTGTTATAGATGATCCAAGAAGTCATGATAGACTAGCATGCTTAAAAGATTGATCTATCTCCATTTTATATTGATGTTGCCTAGATTATCAACACACTTATGTACAAGCCACCATAAAATCTCTAGTAGATCATTGCTTACCATAATACTATGTAGTCCAAGTCTAATGAATCTTCTAGTTAGTCCTCATCTACATCTATGCCACCTACATCAAGTTAACTACTACGTAGAATACAAATTTTAAAGAATTTTGTATTCAGGATGACTTAGTAAGATAGGTGGGGCTTGGATGGTTAAAAAACTATAAACTGAGGCCACATAGTTATTCCAACCTATTAAAAACCTAAGAGGGTGGTAGGTTGGTATGTTATTTAGTTATAAACCCAAAAAGGTGGCTAAGAAGTGTGCAAGAGGTAAAAACCATAAATTATGTTGTTGGCCCCCTAATTCGACTAAGTATGGATCTATGGCAACTCTATAGACATCTTAGTGTGAGGTAATCACATGGCATGATTTTTATTTTAGTATCTTTTATGCTAGTTGGTAGAATTGATGCACATCTTATGCTAGATGGAAAATAGTTAACTAGCACCCAAGTTTTTAGGGTATCTTCAAGAGTGGTTTTTAGAGGTATAATCACTAAGAGGGAGGCTGAATCAGTGATCCCAAATAAACCAACTTCAATCCTTACAAATAATTAATTATTTATCACAAGCATTCATGAAGCATTCACATCATTCATAGCAATGAGTAAGAGAGACAATGTAAGATCAGTCACATAACACATGACATATGTGGGAAACCCTCTTGGGGAAGAAAATCCACTGAAACCTATAATTGGAATAATATCCTATAAAAACAAGAACTAATTTAGACTAGTTGCAACTAATCAAATAACTATAATCCCTTATTTAGTGAGACTACAATCCTATAAGGTGTTACCACACCTGTCTAGCTAAGATGCAACAATAACTACACTTTTAGCAAATTTCACCTTGCAAGGAGGCTAAAACCCCCTTGATGCTAAGCTACCATAATAACACCTATGAACACATCCACGTTTGAACTAATATCTTCAACACCTAATGTTGGACCTCTGATTATCACTCTTCACCTTCACTCATACTAAAACATTAAGAGCACTATTCTACCAATAGAATTATGACCTATAGTTCATACAAATAGTTTTCAATCTATCATGATATTTAACTCATTCACTAGGTATTCTACCCCTCTTTTGCTCCATAATTCACACACCTAAGCCTCTCTCCAATATCTCACAAGTCTCTCACCTATCTATAAAAAAACACATTTGGTTTCACTATTTATAGAGCATTCATGATCATCATCATCTTGGTTAGCCAATAAACATTCCTTAATCCTTAATGCATTTATCTAATAGACACACATCTCAATACAATATTCATAGGTCAGCCATAGCATCTACGAGTCACCCTTAAATAGCTTCACCTATGAAATAGACTTTTATAGTCCTTATAGGTCTCATGGAGACTTATTCACCCATTTATCACTTCATCAAGAGAAATAAGAACATAGGAACCCTTTCAATTACATGGTTCCACTCTTTATGTCCTCTTCAACATCCTTAAATGATCACAGTTAACTCTACTCACATCTATATATGCTCAAACAACTCAAACACTAATTTGGTATATAAGAACATTGTGAATGAATACATAGTCAATTTCTTAATCTTTATTCATACTATATACAAATGGTAAAACCTTCATAATGCACATAAATGGTCCTCATGCAGTCTTCAACATTATTCAATAGCTAATTCATCATTAAACATCGAAACAACATTAGAACAAGCTCAAATACCCTTCACGGGTTACTTACAAAACATATTCAAACACACAGTAAGATTTGGAGCTCAATAAATTTGAATTTACTAATAATTAAACTTTAAATTCATATTTCCAAATTTTCCTTGGAGTCTTATATAATTTATCCTTTTACACCATGAGAAAATTCATCCTAGATCAAAAGTTATAGCCAAAATATAGAGCACTAGTTTTTCCTTTGTTAAATTCAAATATTCAAAAGCAAATAATCACAGTTAAACTTGGAACATCATTCTCACAACTTGTGTCCTCATTGATTAGATTAAACACACAAAATAAATCTTCTCTAAGATTATCCTAGATTTAATTATGCTAGACAACTGTCACTTTGACATCTTGACTTTAAAGTACAGCATTGATCTTTATTTGTACGATCACCCACTCACCATTGATCCTTGGAAGAAGATCAATATTTATCTCTAGTCAAAATTAAATGTTGAACACTTGTCACCATCTCAATACTTCCTAACTTCTTAGAAAAACATGCTCTATCGATGTTTCTCAAAATTTAACTTGTGCAAAAATGACTATGTGAACTATTGCAATCTATCTGTAAGGCCAACTTTGCATAGTCATATCTTTTACCTCGCTTATCTACATGTTCTCAAATTTGGACCATATGATCTCCTCACATAAAAAATCCAAAAATATAAAAAACTAATCCTAAAAACTTCACATGTATGAGATATAATTATTTTAATCTAATCACTTATATTTTTTTTCTACAGAGCCAATAATGTTAAGAATTTCCTAAAAGGCCAAATTTGCACATGCATATATGTTGATGTGCTTCAACACATGATCTAAAATTTAGCACAAATCAACTAGGAAAAAAATTGAACAAAATAATATGATTATATTCTCTTGAAATATCCACATGTGGGAGAAATTCCACCATCAAAATGCCTACTCTATTTGTTTTGCTACATTGCAAATTTGGCTAAGTATGGGAAAACACTATCAAACTATCTAGGAGCCCAACTTTACACTTGCATATCTTTTGACGTGATTAAATGCATGATCTAAAATTTAAAAAATAATATATAGGAATAAATTTTATCACAACCATATTACATACTCTACATGACTCATCCACACATGGCAATGGTGACATCATCAAACTTCCTACTTAGATATTTTACCACTAGACCTAAAGTGTCTAAATGAAAACAATGATCAACTAGATGAAATATATTGATGTACACAAGCACTAAAATCATATAAAACCTTTTATATGACCCATTTAACATCCTAAAATAACCATAATCATCTCTAAACATCTTTAACCATGCCAAAACTGAAGATCAATTGAGCATCCTTCAAGCATACTAGGATAAGCACATTGCATACTTTGTCATTATCACATAGACTATCAAGGCACTTCATCCACTCACCTAGAAACCTTTATGACATCACCATGATAGTATTGAAAACTCTGTATCAATCTCCCCCTTTGTCATTGATGTCAACAACCATCATATAACAATAAACAACTCACCTTCTTCTCTCTTTTCAAGCACTCTTAAAATAAAAGCTTTCACCCCCTTTGACATAATGACAAATCAAGCACCGACTAATATTAAGGACCTAAAAATACTATAAATAGGAAATGACTAGATTATAAAGATGATGAAAAATCCCCCTTACATTGATCCTACCTTTTCTTGCTTTAATAACTTCATCTTGCTCCATGCCAACACTCTCTTCAACCAAACACTACAACCAATAAAGAAATAATACACCAAAAAAACTAAAATATGATGAAATTTTTAAAGAAATATCTAAGATAGACTCCATGTAAGATTTTTAAGCCATTGTATCACATGAGCATCTTCATATCTCTATACACCATGAAGAACCACCGCACATGCTTACTAGCCTTCTCTCTCAAGTCACCTCAGTGATCACAAATAGAACTTCATGCCACTCAAAAAATAGTAATCATGTACTAAACCAACTTGAGACGTCATCTTGAAACATAGGCACCTTTCTCTTTTGGAGAAACTGATTAAAAAACACTCTTCTTCATACTAAGTATGTCTAGCCTCCTTATATCCCTACCTAGAACTTGCAAAGCCCATAATTTTTAGTAGATGCATCTCCAAGACCTAAAGATTCATATCTATAACACTCTCATATGCCTCCTCAATGACATCAATTTTCATCACGTAACTCATCCTTTGTAGCATACTTTGTTCACAAACCTACTAGCTAATTAGGCCTCCATCTTGACATAACCATAAACCTTTAGATCCATATGAAGATTGATTTGACAACCCATTCAACATATTAATAAGATTTAGACATCAACTCATAAGGAAAACCAATTTTCTAACAAAGCCCAAAACCCTAGAATCTCAAAATAAACATAGTCAACAAACCTCTTTATGGTCAACATCCACCTCTAAAACTTTTTGTACACTTAGAGATAACCATTACACACTTTTTGACTAAAAATTGAGCATCCATACCTTTTGGAACATTGAAATCCTATAACCCATTTTAGACCTACTTTCCCATAAGCTAAGACTAAGAAAATTGAGAGCACTCAAAATTACTCAATTGGCACAAACCTAATCAATAAGATACAAAACTACTTGGAAAACATCATAAGGAAGTGTACAGACATTCTTGAGCATCAAAATGTTTTTGATATTGCATCAAACTCATTATTCCATTTGGAAATACCCATTATGACCCTGCACAATAGCTCCTTCAAAAACCTCTAGAGAAAACTCATCAACTTATCACTCCCCCTTAAATAAAGACCTTCTAAGATCAACACAATTTTCTATTCAGATGGAAATATAATATTGATCACACAAACTTGCTTCTACACAAGAAAATGTCTCCTAAGAAGCATAGGTAAAGACACCCTACTTCATAATGTCCTAAAACAAGGTGAAAATAGGAGTTGCCCATGACTCCTCATATTCAATATCCTCCTTGGTCATTTGATACATGTAGTTCTTCTTCTTATTAGGCTTCAGATAAGAAACATGCTCAACCTAGACAACACTCTCCTCTTTTAAGATTGAATTAACAATACATTGAGATAACAAAGATTCATACAAAATTTTCTTCTGAACAATCAACCTTGTAGTTTGGAACCTCATCACTAGGCACAAATAATTTATGTTATTTGCATGATACATGTTTAGCAACAATAGGATGTTCACTTGGATCCATACACACCTTAGAACCAGCCTCAACTAGTATCTTGGTTTTCTCCTTGAGCTTGACCTCTTCATTCTCAACATGAGCACTCTTTAACTTTTAAATCTTTCTCCACCATAACAAATAGATTACTTGAACCTATAGACTCATCATGACTTAGACTTGTCACTTTTGGTTTCCATGTGTTAACTTGCCTTCTTCTTTGCACTCTAAAAACTTGATTAAACCTATTTTATCTTGTAGACCTTTTCTTGTAGAATCTACAAATGTGACCTCTCTATTGACACTTGAAGCACACTATACCTTTTTCAATAAACATATCTTTCCATACCAAATTTGGATAAAAAATTTAAATATATCCTAGGTCATGATAATTAAATCACTTAACTTTGTTCAAACCTTTTAACTGATGAACCCCATCATAATTCCATGCAAACTCATTTCTAATAGGTTGATTTGGAGTTTCAATCTTTGATTCTTATTTTTAAGAGATTTTAATTCTTCTAAGGCACAAATGAGTTCTCCTTCCAAATTTACTTCTGCTTCATCTTGTTCTTCTTCTTGATCATATGTACTTTTGATTGTGGAGGCATCTTCATGTATGGCCATGAATAGAATATCTTATTTTTTTGAATCACTAACTCCATTATCTTTGATTGAGCTAGGATCTTTAGAATATAAACTCTTCTTCTTGAATCCTTTCTTCAATTTTCCTTTGAAATTCTTCTTGTATGTAGACTTTCCTTCTTCATTTTCACCATTACCCTTATCTAGGCACTTAGCTGAAAAATGTCCGATCTTTCCATAATTAAAACATTTGAAAAATAATTTTCCTTGATATTTAATTATGCCCTTTTTTAGCTTACGAATGAAAAGAGCTCCATTGTCATCTTCATCATCGCTAGAGCTATCACTTGATTCTTGAATCTTAGCCTTGTCTTTCTTTGATGTCTTGAAAGTAGCTTCCCTTTTTGAGGTTTTCTCTTGTTTGGTCTACATCTCATATGTCATAAGAATACCATGTAGTTCATCCACATTTAGCTTAGCTATATCTTTCATATCCTCGATTGTCGAAACCTTTACATCATATCTCATTGGTAGAGATTTAAAAACCTTTTGCACCACCATTGATTCTTCTAACTTTTCTCTAAGGCCTTGAATATGATTAACTATATGATCAACTTGCAAAAGATAAGTCACTATATTTTCTTCCTCTTTTATTTTCAAACTCTTAGATTATTTTTTGAAATTTTGGAGATTAGCTTGCTAAACTTTTTCAACACCTTTGTAAATAATTTCAATCTTTACCCAAGTCTCACGAGAAAATTTATATTGCATAACTTTAACAAATTCTGATTCAAATAAACCACATAAATAACAATTAAATCTTTAGCATTATTTTCACTTTCCTTCTTTTTTGCCAAAGTAATCACAAGTGTTTGTGGTTCTTTGTATTCCTCCACAACTGCTTGCCAAATGTCAAATCCAAGGACATCAAATAAGTCCTCATCCTTATGCTCCAAAAATCATAATTTGTCTCATCAAACAAAGGTGCCTTATTGGTAGAAAAATTCATGTGATCTAACCATTATACTTTCCCTAATCTATCTTTAAGCTTTAAAACTCTTTCCAAAGGAACTTGCTCTAATACCAATTGTTAAGCATGGGATATACTGAGAGGATGGGTGAATCAGTATATCATATGTCTTATAAATCTTTTACTTAATCAAACTTCACTTAGCCATACATTCAATATATGCAATAAAACTAAAATAATATGCACCACATGCGAGAGAGAGAGAGAGAGAGAGAGAGAGAGAGAGAGAGAGAGAGAGAGAGAGAGAGAGAGAGAGAGAGAGAGAGAGAGACCAAATTTTTACATGGAAACCCAAAGTGGAAAAAACCATGGAGAGCAATATGAAGTATATGAAAGAGAACCAACTCAGATTACAAAGTTTATAAGCACCAAATTGTAGGAGCACCAACCCCTCTTGGGTATAAAACACAACTATCTCTCAATGTTGCTTTCTTAACAAATGATAGAACTCTACAATATCTCGTTCTATTCTCTCCTCTTTTATTATATAAAAAAATTACAAACCATGCACTATCTTGCATATTACAAATGGCTTCTCAAGAATTCATTTATATGTTTATAAATGACCTTTTGCATTCACCGTTTGTGACCCTTCACTCCTCATGGAAAATGGTGCCAAACTTGCATGACCCTTCAAATCCTTGTATTTGAAAATTCATATGGTGACCCTTCATAAGCAAATACATCCTTTCCTCTTGAATTTATCTTAGTGACCTTTCAAATTCCTTAAGGTGACTCTTCATGGAAAGATGTGTCATACCCTCTTTTGTCTTCACTTGGTGACTCTTGGAATTCCTCAAAATGACTCTTCATGGGAAAATGCATCCCATTCCTCTTTTGTCTTTACCCTTTGAATCTTTGACTTCTCCATGGGCCATCTTTTGACTTTTATGCAACCAAAAATATATTCATTAATATTAAATAAATATCAACACATTTTAGCTAAAATATGAATATTAAAAACACCTTTAGATAATAAATGGTATGGAGACGTTATCACCAATGCTAGACCTTTGACATAAATGACAATATTTCCAACAATATCCCTCTTTGTCATTGATGGAAACCTCAAATTGAAACTACCACATCTTCAAACTTGTACTACACATGCCAACCTACACATACTACCATTTGAAAAATAGATAGTAATTTTCCCTTACTGTAGCATGTTGTACCTATTCTCTGTATTTATTTTTGTACATATTTATTCACCTATTCCTTATACCTATTCTTATACCTATTTTTGTTCTTCTCCCCCTTTGACATCAATGGAAAGGGGCCTATCTTATAGCTAACACTTAACTCCCCCTCAACTAATGTTAATCCTCAATGGTAGGAAGTAAAAGAAATTACTCCCAACTTCTCCCATAGATACTCGAATGTGTCTTTTGGTAGTGCCTTTGTGAAAATATCTACAATCTATTCTATAGTACTAGTATATTCCATCTTAACCTTTTGATCTATAGCCTATTCTCTCAAGAAGTGATATCTAATAGGAATATGTTTTGTTCTTGAATGCATCACTAGATTCTTAGAAATATTAATAACACTTATGTTGTCATAAAAAATAGAAATGGATTCATCATATTTTACCTTGATATATTCTAAAGTTTACTTCATCCAAGCACTTGAGTACAACACAATACTATTACAATATATTTTGCTTCAGATGTAGAAAGTGATACTGAATTTTACTTTTTACTTAGCCATAATACTAAGCTATCATTGAGGAAGAAATCTCCTCCACTTGTACTCTTTTTGTCATCCATGCAACCTATCCAATTTGAATCTGTATAATCAACCAAAGCGATATATCTACCTATGAGATACGACAATCCATAATCCAATGTCCCCTTGACATATCTAGATATTCTTTTCACCAGGTAAACATGACTCTCCTTTGGGGCTGCTTGATATCTCGTAACCATGTCTACTACATGCATGATGGCTGGCCTCAATGATGTCAAATATAAAAGACTACCAATCATAGATCTATACAAAGATTGATCTATAATAGGTGACTATTAATATTTACTCACCTTGTTTCCTATACTCATCAGTGTGCCAACTGGTGCACAATCCTCAAAACCAATTTTTTTCAACATTTTCTTGGCATAATTACTTTGAGATGTGATTTTTTTATCTAATTGAAATATTTGCAACCATAATAAAAATGACAATTTTCCAAGTATAGACATCTCAAATTCTTTTTGCATATTATTATAAAATTATGTTTTCATCTTTTCAATGTTTCTTCCAAAAATTATGTCATCAACATATACCACAACAATTAATTGATGTTCACCTTCTATTTTGATGTAGAGATTAATATAATGAAAAACTCTCTTGAAACCTTGATCTTGCAAGTACTTATCAAGTCTTGCATACCAAGCTCTAGGAGCTTGTTTCAATCCATACAGTGTTTTATTCAATCTACATACATGGCTACTATCATTTGAGAGAATAAATACCTTAGGCTACTTAATGTAGACCTTCTCTTCTAGATTCCCATTTAGGAAGGCAAAATTAACATCCATCTGAAACACTTTGAAATTTTTAAACACTGCATATGCAAGAAACATTCTAATAGTCTATAGCCTTTCCACTAGTGCAAAAGTTTATTAAAAATATATTCCCTCAATCTTAGCATATCCTTTACATACTAACCTTGATTTATTCTTGGTAACTTTACCATTTTCATTCATCTTATTACTGTATACCCATTTTGTTCTTATCACATTGTGATCTTTTGGTCTAGGCACTAGTTACCAAGTATCATTCTTTTCTATCTAATTTAATTCATCATTTATTTCCTTAACCTAATGTTCATCATGTCAATCTTCTAAAAAAATTCTAAGCTAAATTTTTGATAATAAAGATAAATTAACTTGCTCAAATTTAATTACCATCATTCTTCTAGTGTGAACTCCATTTATGTTCCTGATGATGTCACTTTCATTATGATTTATTTGGACATATTTGGATGTAGTTTTAGTGTCCTTTTTTTCCTTTATCTCATCTTTATCTGATTATTTAAAATCTTCTTCCTTAATAATTTCTAGAGTGTCTACTAGATCATTGTCTCTTTATGCTACATATTCATCTATCTTGACACATTCACTTTCAACAATATTCTTAGTTCTTTTTTTATAACATTTATAAGCTTTAATTTTACAAAAATATCCAAAAAAAAATACCTTCATTTGATCTAGATTCAAACTTACCAAGTTTTTTATTAGTTCTCTTTATGAAGCATTTGCTACCAAAAATTCTAAAATAGTCAATTGTAGTTGGTTTGTCTTTTCATAGCTCATAGGGAGTCTCATCACTGTTGAATCTTAAAAATGCTCTATTCTAGATATACACTATTATACTTACTACCTCTCTCCAATATTTATCTGGTATCTTAGATTCATTTAGCATTTTTATCACCATTTCTTGAACTATTCTATTTCTTCACTCTACTACATTTTGTTGTAGAGTTCTAGCTGCTAAATAATGTCTCTTTATCCCATGGTCTTCAAAATACTCAATAAACTAATATAACATGAATTCTCCTCCTTGATATGATCTCAGGCACTTAATTTTTAAGCCAATTTTATTCTCAACTAAATCTTTGACTGCTTTGAAATATCTGAAAGCTTCTAATTTTTTCTTCAAAAACATCACCCAAGTCATACATTTAAAATCATCAATAAGCAACATGAAATATTTCTCACTTTGAGTAATTTGAGTTCTCATAGGTCCACATAGACCAGTGTGAACAAGCTCTAACATCTGAGTAGTTGAGTTTTATTTTGTTTTGAACTATCTTCTGGCCTGATTCCCATACTGACAAGGTTCACAAAGTGTGTTGGAAGGCTTTGCAATCTTTGAAATATCTCTAAATGCTTGTTTTTTTCTAAATTTGACAAGATTGTCATAATTTATGTGTCCCATTCTCCTGTGCCATATCTAAATTTCCACAACTTGACTCAAACAACATTTTTGACCTTTGAGATCTACTAACATATATAAAATTTTGCTTGTCCTCTGAGCATCGATAATCAACACATATGAATATTTTTTCCTAATTTCACAACCTTTTGCATAAAACTTTAGTGTGTGTCCCTAATCACACATTTGACTTACACTCAAAATATTATGCTTAAGACCTTCTATATATAGAACATTTTCAATCTTAGTTCTACCATTATCCAAACTTAGTGTACCTTTTTCAATAATTCTAGCAATATTATTGTATCTAAATTTCACTATGCCATTATAGATCTTCTTTAGGGTTATAAACTTGTACTTTTTTATTGTCATGTGCCTCAAACATATGTTGTTAATGAACCATGTATTTTCTTCATTTATTGCATGCAAAGCTATCTGGATTGACATAGACTTTTTAGGTTGTTTCTTCTACCATGAACCTGTCTGAACTTTCTTCTTGATGAATGAAGCCTTGAAACTTTGGTCCTTTTTGACCAACTTAAATACACTTCTACAATACCAAGCTATGTATCTAAATTTATTGAAATTGTAACATATTATGGCTTCTTCATTAAATCTTGATAGAGGAGCAAAAAAGTTGTGGCTTCTTCTTGATTCTGCATAGTTTCCTTCTCTTTGTTTCTAAAATTATTAGCCCTTTTCTAAAATTATATTTTATTATGGCCATGTCTTTTACAATAAATATAGTAACCATAAAAATAGAACTTGTTTGTGTATCTCTCACCTGATTGCCTTTTGTAGCTTTGATCCTTCTAACCTTCCATGTTTGAGATGTCCTTTGTATTCTTAACTTCTTCCTTTTTCATTTCTTCTTTTGTAAGAGCTTCAACATAGCTCTTTCTTTTTTGTGTGTTAACCTTGTCTATGAAAGTAGTGGCCTCCCCTTTCTCTTTTTCAAATTTGATACATGTCTTATCTGACATTGATCTTTGACTTTTTAATATCTTATTCAACATATTAGTGTTATTCTCAAATTTTGAATCATTGGTTGCTCTATCATTGACTGCTTTATTTATTTTCTCAAGATCTAATTTTAAAGAGGTAATTTCAAAAACATACCTTTCACATTCTTCATTTACTTTTTGTAACTGAGCTATTAGATCTTTTTTAGTTTTTTGGCTTATTCAATGTGTGCTTGTAAATCTTCAATTATTTTTTTTACTCTTTTTCATTTTTCTCAATCTGAAGCTTCAATCTTTGATTTTTATTTTCAAGAGATTTTAATTTTTCTAAGGAAAAAATTCTTTATCCTTCCAAATTCACTTTAGATTCATCCTATTTTTCTTCTTGATCATCTGTACTTTTACTTATGGAGACATCTTCATGTATGGAAATGAATAGATTCTCTTCTTTTTCTAAATCACTAACTCCACTATCTTCAACTAAGTTAGAATATTTAGAATATAAACTCTTCTTCTCAAATCCATTCTTTAATTTTCCTTTAAAATTATTCTTGTATGTAGACTTTCCTTCTTCATTATCACCATTACCCTTATCTAGGCACTTAGCTGAAAAATGTCCAATCTTTCCATAATTAAAACATTTTAAAGGTAATTTTCCTTGATATTTACCTATGCCCTTTTTTATATTATGAATGAAAAGATCTCTATTTTCATCTTCATCATCACCAAATCTGTCACTTGATTCTTGAATATTAGCCTTTTCTTTCTTTGATATCTTGAAAGAAACTTCTCTTTTTGAGGATTTTTCTTGTTTAGTACGCATCTTATATGCCATAAAAATACCATGTAGTTCATCCATATTTAGCTTGGATAGATCTTTCATATCCTTGATTGCTAAAACCTTTACATCATATCTCATTGGTAGATATCTCAAAACCTTTTGCACCATCAGTGATTCTTCTAACTTTTCTCCAAGGCCTTGAATATGATTAACTATTTGATCAACCCACAAAAGATAACTCACTATATTTTATTCTTTTTTCCATTTTCAAACTCTTAAACTATCTTCTAAAAGTCTATATCTTAGCTTGTTGAACCTTTCCATCACTTTTGTAAATATTTTCAAGCTTTACCCAAGTCACATGAGTAGATTTGAATTGCATAACTTTAATAAATTTTGATTCACATAAACCTCATAAAATAACATTTAAATATTTAACATTATTTTTACTTAGCTTCTATTTTGCTAGAGTAATCACAAGTTTATGTGGCTCTTTATATTCCTCCACAATTGCTTGCGAAATGTTGAATCTAAGAGACATCAAATAAGTCATCATCCTTATGCTCCAAAAATAATAATTTGTCCCATCAAACAAAGGTGCATTATTTGTAAAAAAAACCTTCATGTGATCCAACCATTATGCATTCCCCAATCTACCTTTAATGTTTAAAACTCTTTCCAAAGGAACCTTCTCTAATACCAATTGTTAAGCATGGGATCTACTGAGGGGGGTGCATCAATATATCATATATATTATAAATATTTTACTTAATCAAACTTCACTTAATCATACATTCAAGATATGCAATAAAAATAAAATAACATGCACCACACGAGAGAGAGAGAGAGAGAGAGAGAGAGAGAGAGAGAGAGTATATTTTTATGTGGAAACCCAAAGTGGGAAAAACTATAGAGAACAATCTCAAGTATATGAAAGAGAACCAACTCAAATTATAAAATTCACAAGCACCAACTTGTAGGAGCACCAACCCCTTTGCTAAGCACCAACACAACAACTATTTGTGATCACCAACACACAAGAGTACTA
Source organism: Torreya grandis (assembly GCA_037957365.1). Lineage (NCBI taxonomy): Eukaryota > Viridiplantae > Streptophyta > Pinopsida > Cupressales > Taxaceae > Torreya > Torreya grandis. The sequence goes on along the minus strand of JARHVA010002892.1, from coordinate 632,424 downwards.
AACCTTTGAAAATATTTGTGAGCACCAACCCATAGGATCACCAACCCCTCTTGTGTATAAAACACAACTATCTCTCAATGTTGATTTTTTAACAAATGATAAAACTCTACAATCTCTTTCTATTATCACCTCTTTTCTTATATAAAATAATTACAAACCATATACTCTATTGCATATTACAAATATCTTCTCAAGCCTTTGTTTATATCTTTATAAATGACCTTTGGCATTCACCCTTTATGACCCTTCAAATCCTTGTATTTGAAAATGCATATGGTGACCATTCATAAGCAAATACATCCTTTCCTCTTTTTCCTTTATCTTTTTGACCTTTAGAATTCCTTAAGGTGAATTTTCATTTTAAAATTCACCATACCCTCTTTTGTCTTCACTTGGTGAATCTTGGAATTCCTCAAGATGACTCTTCATGGGAAAATGCATCCCATTCCTCTTTGACTTCTCCATGGGCCCTATTTTGACTTTTATGAAACCAAAAATACATTCGTTAATATTAAATAAATATCAACACATTTTAACCAAAATATGAAAATTAAAACCACCTTTAGACAATAAATACTATGGAGCCTTTATCACCAATGCTATACATTTGACATCAATGATAACACTTCCAAAAATAGCACATGACATATGTAGGAAACCTTCTTGGGGGATAAAACCTAATGGAACCTATAATTGGAATACTATCCTATAAAAATAAGGATCAATTTAGATTAGCTACAACTAATTAAGGAACTATAATCCATTATTTAATGAGACTACAATCCCATAAGGTGTCAACACACCTGTTTAGATAAGTTACAATAATAACTAGACTTTTAGCAAGTTTCACCTTATAAGAATGTTGTAACCCACTTAGATGTTGATATTTCAAAAAAAACCTATAAAACATCCAATTTTTAACTGATGTCTTTAACACCTAATGATGGACCTCTGATTATCATTCTTCACCTTCGCTCATATTCAAACATAAAGAGCACTATTCTACCAATAAAATTATGACATACAAGTTATACAAATAGTTTTAAATTTATTATAATATTTAAGTCATCCAATATGCACTCTACCATTCCTTCACTCCAAAATTCACACACCCAAGCCTCTCTCCAATCTCTCACAAGTCTCTCACCTATCTAGAAACCAACACTTTTTGTTTCACTATTTATAGAGCATTCATGATCATCATCATCTTGGTCGGTAAATAGGCATGATTTAACCCTTAAAGAATCTATCTAATTGATACATAACTCAATACAATCTCCATATGTCATCCATAACATCTATGGTTCACATTTAAACAGCTACACCTATCAAATTGGCCCTTGTATCCCTTATAGGTATCATGGAGACCTATTCACCCATTTATCACTTCATCAATCAAAACAAGAACATAGGAACACTTTAAATTACATAGGTCCACTCCTTATGTACCCTTTGAAATCCTCAAATTATCACAGTCAACTCTACTTACCTATGTGTATGTTCAAACAACTCAAACACCGACCTGGTGCAAGGGAACATCATGAATGAATATATAATTAAATTACTAATATTTTTTCATACTATATACAAATTTTAAAACCTTAATAATACACATAGATGGTATTTATAGAGTCTTAAACATTCTCAAATATCTAATTCATCATTAAATATCAAAACCAAATCAAAATGAGCTCAAATAGCTTCTCAGTTTACTTACAAAACATAGTCAAACACAGTAAAATTTGGAGCTAAATAAATTTGAATATACTAATAATTAGACATTAAAATTTATATTTATAGATACACATTGGAATATTATACAAGTTTTATTTTTACACCATGAGCAAATTCATCTTGGATCAAAATTTAAATCCAAAATATAGAGCACTAGTTTTTCCTTTGTTAAATTCAAATATTCAAAAGCAAACGATCACAGTTAAACCTCAAACATCATGATCACATCTTGTGTCCTTGCTGCTCAGATTAAAAATTCACCAATTATCTTTTCCAAGATTATCCTATATTTAACTTTGTTATAAAACCATCACTTCAACCTCTTGACTTTAAAGTGCACCATTGATCTCTATTTGTACAATTATGTGCTCACCATTGATCTTTGAAAGAAGCTCAATCTTTATCTTTGGTAAATGTTAAAAATTGAATACCTATAAAAATCTCACTAATTCCTAAGTTTCAAACTTTAACTTGTAAAAAATCACTAAGTATGGGAACTATTGCAATCTATCTATAAGGCCAACTTTGCATAGTCATATCTTTTACCTCCCTTACTCGCATGTTCTCAAATTTAGACCATATGATCTCCTCACATAGGAGAATCCAAACATATAAAAAATTAATCTTTAAACCTTTACATGTGAAATATATAACACCATTAATTTTTTGACTCATATTTTTCTACCACAAAGCCAACAATGTCAAGAATTGCTTAGAAGGCCAACTTTGCGCATGCATATCTTTTGATGTGCTTCAATCAATGATTTAAAATTTAGAAAAAATAAAATAGGAAAAAATTAAAAAAACCCATACAACAAAATTATACTTAAATTTCCACACATGTGAGATATGATACCATCAAAATTCCTACTCAACTTTTCTTACTACATTGAAAATTTGGCTAAGTATGGGAAAACATTGTCAAACTACCTGGGAGCCCAACTTTGTACTTGCATATATTTTGACATGATTTAGTGCATGATATGAAATTTAATTCATAATATATAGGCATAAATTTTATCAAAACCATATAACCAACCCCCCTTGACTCATCCACATGTGGTAATGGTGATGTTATCAAATTGCTTACTCATATTTTCTACCACTAGACCCAAAGTGTCTAGATGAAAAAAATAATCAACTATATGAAATCCACTCATACACATAAGAACTAAAATCATAAAAAACCTATAATATGACCCCTTACACATCATAAAATAACCATACTCATCTTTAAATATCTCTAACCATGCCAAAACTAAAGATTAACCAAGCATCCTTCAAGCATACTAGGATAAGCACATTACACACTTTGTCATTATCACATATATTATCAAGGAACTTCATCCAATCACTTGGACACCTTTATGACATCACTATTACATCATTTAAAAATATCTAATAGTGGATACATGTGATGACTAGAGCATAAAGGATACAAGGTGATGGAGCTGGTAGAATGATCAATAAAGGCTCCAGCTCAACACCTGACGTGTACTCTCCACCCTGGTAATGAGATGCTATTGTATTATATAAAACCAAGATCAAGCTAATGAGAAAAGAGATGTCAATTTAGGTATTGAGTCTCTATAGATTTGTATTTGTATAAATGGAATTGTACCATTAAAATCACCATTTATATTAAGAATAACATGCATGCCATTAAAGCTATAAATTGTAATGCCCAAGCTCACCTGTGAGCCTATGGGTTGTTAAGTATTTTAGTTAAGCATAGAATCTATTTTTAAGAACTATGTACTATTTTCTATAACTAATATTTTATGAATGACAAGGAATGGTTATGGTAGACATGATGTTATATGTTTTATGCATCTTTACATATTTGTTTAAATTACAAATATAATGTTATGTGCTTGCTTCAGTTATATTGGGAATGTTATTTGTGAGTTTTTATGTTGCATCATTAATGACATCCCTATGTAAAATATGATATTATCATACTCTATGAAATAGCCTAAGTATATGGATCTCTTGCACCTATGTTCCTACTTTTGATAGATACGCGAGCTCAGAATGAATCCTTAAGTTAAAGCATCCCCTTGACCCATCTAGTGCTTATACATTGCTAGACTTAACTTGATAAAAGAGTGTACCCTTAAGATCAGAACTAAGTCCCAAAGTAGGATTACTCCTATAGACCATTAGACTTAGCTTAGAAATGGCCTACACCATTGAATCTAGCAAAATCCATCTCTAAAATGACCAAGCCTTATATGTGATGTGTTGTGCCATAACACAATTAGCCCAATGTAGGCCTGGTTATTTCTCTATTGTGCTTCAAGTGAGTGCATAAGGATTGTGCCTTATGTGAATTGATGCTAGCATATAAGAGTGATAAATGTTAAGTGATATGGGAACATACTATGGTTATACCTAATTGTATTAATTTTAAAACTGACTTGGATAACTAGATAAGCACCTAACCCCATAAGTGATGAATTGATCACCCATTTGCTACAAAATTTTGGTTCCATTTATAGGAATCATGTTCAATTTTGTTGTTACAATGGTATGATAGAATAATTCTATGACTCTTCCTTGATAACATTGAGTTCTAGCTATAATAGTTGGAAGATAACTTTGTGCTAAAGCATCCATCCTATAAAGGATAAAATTTGGGGAAGTGGGTTCAAAATAACCTATATGATGCTCTATATGAGGTATTATTTTGTGAACTACCTAAGCATGTGTACTGATGATTAGATGCTTATGCAACCCATAAAAGATGAAGCTATGGTCAATGCCTTAAGTTGATGAAAGAGTGCTTAGAGAGACTTGAGACTCTAGATGCCACATGGACTAGAGCAATAGATAAATGGTGGTAAGGAGTGCTAAACAGTTACATTCTTGAGTTTGTTGTATCAACATACTCATGCCTTAAAGAAGTAGAGTATCCATTTTTTATAAACCTAGAGGCATGTTTGAGAGAGAGTTTGGTATAGAAATCAATAAATTAATGGTGGATTATGGATTTGAAACTATGAGAATTAAAGGATAAATTCATTTCATGTAGGAGAAGCACAACAAGAAAGAAGGGGATGTGCATCTAAAACACAATGGAAAGGGATGAGTAGATTGACATTTGAGAGCTCATGAGACAAACTTATAACAGGAGAAGTCATAGGCTAATAGAAGATCTAGAACCTAAAGTGATGAGAGAACTTGTAGTGAGTAGGAAAGGCATGGTGAAGGATCTCTTGAATTACATTAGCATGAGGAAGAGAGAAATAATGAAGCCATAAATCAAGATCAATAGTTGATGGGTATAGAATGCACTGGGTCCCTACAGAATTTGGTAATTTAAGATGCACTATAAGTGTTGGGTGAATATTTTGTTACTAAAAAATGGTTATTTCAGACACAGTGTGATGAGATAAAATATCTCATCAAGAAATGGAGAGGCTCCCTTCTTATTGCTAACTAAAATAATAAGTTATTTTTTACAGTTATTTACACTAATTTTATCAAAGTGGGTCTTATCATATCATCCAATCATATTTTTCTAGAATTGATTTTTTCTTACAAACTTTCTTCCATTCTTTACAATGTATTATGAAATGTAAAACTTCTTGATGAAATAAGGATAACTGATATTCAAATTAGTTAGCTGAAAGAATAACTAGAATGATACCAACAAAGTAACATGAATAGATGGAACAAAGTGCATCCCAAAGTCTTCAACTTATTTCCAACAAAGATTAAAATCACCAAAGAATAATAACTTGTGGCCCAAATTCTCCATGATAAGTCACTTTCAATGATGAACACAAACCCAGTAACTAAATGTAGCTCAAAGACTCCAAAATCAGCTTCATAACACCTTCCATTTTATATAAATTTCACACCAAAATCCAATCAAAATATAAGAAAAAGTAATAGAAAATACGTAAGAACATATCCAACACACCACAAGTTTATCTCAATGTAAATATTGAAAGATCACTTGATTATTTTATATTGAATTAAATTCAAGATTTACAATATGAACATAAAGTTTCAAAATTGTTTCTCAATTCAGCAACATTTTACTTCTATATCTCTTGATGATCCTTTTTACAAAAGAGAATCTTCTTATTTATAGAGAGGAGTTATGAACAAAAATAGGAAAAACATAAATAGCTTGACTTATTCTAAGATAGAGTCTAATTTGACTTAGGACTATGTACTTCTACGTGTAATTTATAATGAACAAAATTACATAGAAATTTTACAAAAATAAACTAAGTGTCCTTAGACACAAGAATTTCTTCCTTTTAATTCTTATTTAGATATTCCATATATCTCTTCAATGTTGCCTAGACTTCATCACTATTTGGTCCTGATGTATTTCTAGAAATGGCATGGACTTTGGTGATGGAGTTTGTTAGATTGACTAACATGTCTTTACTCTTACCCAAGATTCTTTGTAGTTTATCCATTATGACTTAAAATTCAACCAATTTGTCATTGAAATCTAGTGTGAACATTCCTATTTCAATCTCTATTTGGAAAAAGGATGTAATCTCTTGGATCATAGTATCTATAGGAAGAATTTCTTGAGAGTCATCTCGAACCCAATAAGGAAGCTCTCCAATTTTATCTATAAGATATAACATTTTATCATTACACATGTCTTCAACTTATTTGATATACTTAATTAGATTATTGGGAACTTATCTTTTATTCTTCATTGCTTCCCTATACTCAATGAATATTATTATATTTGGAATGACCTTCTACTCAACCAAATATCTAGCTTGAATTGGCATAATTGAGTCCATGTATCAATGTCTTTTTCAGTCAATTCTAAATTTTGAGTGAGTGTTTTAATTATTTTTTGAATTTACATTTTCACTTCACTCATATTATTCAAAAATTAAAAGGTAAAATTCAACCATTAAGTACCTTGTGTTGTCAATCTCTCAATCCAAGCATTGACTGCCCAACCTTGAGATCTAATTTTCTTGGCCTATTGAATTTCCTTTTTAATATTTTCATGCTCAATAGGTTCAACAGACTTAGAAGACTATGTGATTTTTAGTAGAAAAGAGGTCAGTTGTTTTACTTGTATCTTGAGTTGATCTTTGATTTTCTTATCCCTATCATATCTTTCCAACAAAGATGACATACCTGCTTGTAAATCTTCTTTTTCCCATTCATGTGTTTTTTCCCCAAGTTTATCTATGCAATTACATAGTTAGAAACTTGGACATCTTTAATATTTTTATCTTAAGGATGCACTACAACCTTGGTGTATTTGTGTCTAAATTCAAAAATTACCCTCAACATATTTTTGGCCTTCTTTGTTGTTTTAGTTTTTATCGGCACAAGCTAACCAAAATCTAACTCATCAAGTGAAATAACTTACTTCTTCCTCTTGGGTGTTTGAGTCATCATCCATAGAGGAAGAGGAGATGAGTATTATAGGGTAGAGGAAGCCAAATATTATGATGTTTGGGGAGGACCAATGGTTTTTGAAGTGGGTGGAATGGAAAGTGAGGTGGTGGATGTATCTAGTACTTAAGTTGACACCAATGGGATAATGTTTATAATTGGTGGGGTTTGCATTAGTGTGAATGATACTTTGGTTTTTAATGAAAATTTGGGCACTAGGTTAATAGGGGCTTGAGGAAGATATGGACATAAATTTATCCATTTATTATTAAGTGAAATACAACTTAGTTGGAAATTCCAAAGATTTTTAAGGACTGGGAAAATTTTACAATGAATCAAAAACATGATCTATTGTGCTTTAGGAGTGAACTTGAAAGAGTGTGGAACTAGGAGGTGAAGGTGGAGATGAAAGAATAATTTGAAGAGGAATGGAAATAATTAGTACTATTGTATTTACAAGAGGAACTATGGAAAATGTTACCTTTAAAACTATAGTTCGAGAAGTTTCAACCAAAGAAACCTCTAATTATGTAGCTTCTAGCTGTGAATATTGTTGATTCACTAGTTGAGGTAATTATGAAACTGTTGGTTAAGGTGGTGCCTCACTCATGGCTAGGTTTTCCTCCTTTTATACTTGATCACTTTCCTTTGTACTAGCTTATTTGTATTTTCTCTTGCCTTTACTCACAAACACAAACTTTAGTTTCTATTTGGAAGTGGAAGCATCTTCCTTGTTCTTTGTCCTTAACTCCTCTTGTTTTTTGGCAATGTCTTCATTATATTCTTCCTCAGAACTAGTTTTGAAATGTTTCAACTTGATACCTTTGGACTCCAACCAAGTGTTAGTCATTTCAATAATGGTTTAAAATCTATCTCTAATTGATTTGGATTCTTTGACAAACCAATAGATTGGATGGAGAGGAGTGGAATCTACCTAATTACCCTCATATGAGGTGTCCAATACATTCTTGTCATCTGACAAATCTGCTAGAATATCAATCAACTTTAGATTGTCAATTTTGTCATGAATAGGAACCTTTTTCCTCTCACCATTCCTAGTCAATCTTGGGAAGGCTCTCATGCTAGCTATAACATAAACTAGATAAGAAGTCATATAAAAATTCAGGAAGAGGTCACCTTTGAGAGGTGGTGACATATGGCATCACTGATTTGTTTATCCTAGAAGATTTTTTATTTGTCCCTTTTGATGACCCAGGTGTATTGATACATCCACTCTTAGAAAATATTTGATGTGGGGAACCCCTTGACTCTACTTAGGAGGGTAATCAAATCCCATAATTCCTCTAATAAGTCACTATGGTAAAGGTACTTAGGCCATATAGATATAAAATATTGAGGAGTCTTGAGCCATTTGGAATTAATATACTTTTTACACTTTTTGGAATCCTTGTCATAGTGCTCCTAGGTTGATTTCATAATTACATCTAAATATTGTTCAATTTCAAAGAGATGGAAGACTATAAAATTACTCCTCATCAAGGTGGATGACCACCTTACCATTTGCATCTTTGACTAATATGCTCTGCTTATCAAAATGTGCAGCCATTGTCAAGACAAAATTTGAATCTTGTGTTGATATAGAAAATAAAACTACCAAGTGAATTTCACTATTTAAGACTAGTTGCATGTGAGATGCAATGGGGTCCCTCCCAAGTCTATGAAATAGCTCTACCATGTTTGACATTTATTAAGTAACTAAAAGAAGTTTTCATTGTTTTATAGTTAGAATTTTCATTCATCTTGGAGAAAATGCAAGAGTAAAAAAAAATCCATGCTCTTGCATGAGATATGGATAAAATTGGTCTTTGGTGTAATCTACAAAAAATTCTCTAAATGGCATGGGAGTTGGTAAATTATTAGGGTAAGGTGTAAGTCAAATAAAATTCTCCAGGTTGAACCTTAGTTGGGTATGTTTTAGGTGTAAATCAGAGAATTTTCTTCGACTTGCACCTTGCTTGGGTTTTGAATCATACATGACCAATCTTGATGTCTCTAATCTGATCCACATTAGGCTCAACTTCAAATGTTTAAAACACACCTTGTAACTTATAATTCATTATTTTCTTGGTAGGTGAGTCATCTGACATTGATTAAGTAACTACAAGAAGTTTTCATTATTTTAGATTTATAATTTTCATTCATCTTGGAGAAAATGCAAGAGTGAAAAAAAATCCATGTTCCTACACAAGATATGGATAAAACTAGTCTTTGGTGTAATCTAGAGAAAATTATCCAAATTACATGAGAGTTGGTAAAATTTTAGGGTAAGGTGTAGTTTGAATAAAAATTTTTGGCTTGTACTTTAGCTAGGTATGTTTTAGATGTAGGTCAGATAATTTTATTTGACCTGTACCTTGCTTGGGTTTTGAATCATGCAAGTTTTGGTAGAAATCAGAGAAAATTCTTTGACTTACACCTTGTATCTCATTGGTGTAGGTTGGATAATTTTCTTTGACTTACACCCTTGGTTTTGATTTCTTGGTGCACATCATAAAAAATTCTTTAATGTGCACTAAAGGGTAGGTTTTCCATATCAAAGAAAATTCTCTGATGTACACTGTGGGTTTTTAGAATAAGGGTGTACTTTAGATAAAATTATCTCATGTGCACTAGGGTATGGTAGGTTGGTTTGGGTGCATGCTAGATAATTATCTCTAACATGCACTATGGGAAGGGTATAACATGATTCATAGAGTAAATTGCAAGAAAATTTAGGGTTTTTGAACATGTAAGACATGAAACATGGTGAATTTACAAGTTATTTCCTAAATAAAAATAATCATGAAACAATAAAATGGAATCAATATAAAGACAACAACAACAAAAATAGGGAAAACCTAAGGAAAATGGAAAATAAAGGAAAAACAAATAAAAAGCTACTAACAATCCAAGATGAGGTATGTAAATAGAGGAGGAAATCAAACACAAAGGCAACAATGAATGCACATGAGCATAAAAAATGGTGATGAGAAATGCATAGGAGCACAAAAATGGTGGAAGAGCAAAGGTGAAAAATAAAAATTATGGTGTGATTATATATAAACTCGGTAATTAATGCCCCATTAATTACTAAATTAGGTGGTGGGCCCTGAGTGAAGGTTCAAAGAATTTCTCTGACCTTACATGTGTAATATTGGATAAATGCTCTTCTCCTACACAAAATGGCACAGTTCAGAGAAAATTTTATGACTTGTACCAAAATGAACTTGGTGTAGTTCAGATAAAATACTCCAAACTGCATGGGGTACAGAAAATCCCTCAAAAATTCTAACTTTTTGAAGAGAGACTAACATAATAAGGTAATAATCAACCTTGTTTTTCATGCTTAGAGCCCATGGGTTACGAAATGGACAAATGTTTGAGGGGTTGTTCCATGAATTGAGACTACTAAATTCAAGGATACCAGTTGGCTCTACCCGGGAAATTTCCTTCAAGAATTCTTTGAAAATCTTGAAGGAAAGAGAATCCTAAAAATCTAAGTTCCTTTCTCTATTAGACCATGGAGTCAGGTGATTGACCAGACTAAAAATAAAAAACAAAGAATATACAAATATTTACAAGATGTACAAACTTATCTAAAACCTCACTGAGTGAAAAGCTTCAGATGTTTCCCACTTTCAGGTAGTGGTAGTGGTGTTCCATCCAAGTATGCCAAGAGGAAATTATTTTATCCACTAAGTTGGTGAATGAGAAAAGGACTGCTCCATAGAGAATCAAATTTTCCATGCATCCCTTTTGATTCTCTCCTTTTGTCCTACAAAAGAACTAGATCTCTAACTCAAAAATCTCATAACTTGGATTTCTTGTCAAAAAGTTCCTTGATGTGACTTTGATGTTTAGAAATTCAATTCACTACCTTTGTACATTGCTCCTCTATTTGGCAAAGTACATAATATGGTTATCTAGGGAGATTTTAAATATTACATCTTTGATTGCCTTTTCTAGTTTGAGTGCAGGCAACTTAAATGTGATAGGTATTTTTATATTCAATCCATACAAAAGTTGGAAAGGATACATAGAAATCACTCTCTTAATAGTGATGTGATCAACCCATAATGCATAATACAATGCCTTATGCCAAGTTCTTTGATTATTCTCTACCAACTTCTTGATGATAGTTACCAAGTTCTTATTATTTGACTTAGCTTAACCATTTCCTTGAGGGAAGCAGTCTGAAGTGTGAGATAGAATAATTATATATTCAAAATAAAATTGAGTCATCTCCTAGAATGTGAAACAGGCAACATTATCAGTTATAATTTTGTTTGGCACACCAAATCTTATGATGATATTTTCTTTGAGGAAGTTGCAAACAACCTCTGAAGTGGCATATTTAGTTAGAATTTCCTTCACCCACTTGGTGAAGTAATCTATATCCATTAGAACATAACTATGACCTATAATTGACAATGGGTTCACCATGTCAATGAAGTTAACACCCCATTGCTGAAAAGGTTCTTCAATGATTATTGGTTTGAGAGGTAATGCTGCTAACTTGGGTTTCCCCACAAACTACTAGCACTTCTTTCATTTATGCACCCAAGCATATGCATCTTGAAAAAGTGTTAGCCAGTAGTATCTTGATTGAAAAATATTTTGAGCTATGATAGGATCTAAAAAATTTCCTCCACATGCCAAATCATGAAAAGAATCCAACAACTTACCTTGTGTTTTATCTGTGCATCGTAGAAAAATTCCATCAATGTTTCACTTATACAATCTATTGTGCCAAAGAATGAAGTTTTTAGTTTTAAGCTTGATTGTATTTTTCTATTTAAAATAAAAAATTTATAGACACTCTCTATGTGTGAGGAAATGAGCAATTTTATAATATCATTCATTCATTGTGATCACAAGCAAGACCATAGAAAGTTATTTTGTATCTCCTTCATCACTGAATATCTCTTTTGGCTTGGTCTCTGCCATGAGTTGACAAAAACCTTTTCCCTAAAAAAGGTTTTTAGGCTTGATCTCTATATCATAATCTTGGATATTATCAATCTAATTACCCCTTTTTCCTCCATATTCTTATTGACTCAAAATGGACTTAACTGTAGAATCTAGTACTAGCACAATAGTGTGAGAGTTGAGGATGTAATACCTAAAATGCTTAACTTATTTCACCATAGTATAAGCATGTTTTTCCATGGATTAATACTTGAGATCATGAGCCTTTAGAGGTAATCTTGTGGAATCTATGGGATATTCAACCCCCTCTTCATTTGGTTGCACTAACATTGTAGATAAGGTATGCTCTGAAGCATGACTATACATGATGAAATTCTTGGTATAGTCAAGGCAAACTAGGATAGGAGAATGTGAAATTACTTCCTTAATATCATGAAAATTCAGTCTTCCTTCTATGTTTTAATGGAATATTTATTTCCCTTTCATCATATTAAAAATATGATGTGTCTTTTTAGTAAAATTAGGAACAAATCTTCATAAAAATTTAACCTTCCCAAAGAGGGAATGAACTCCTTTCTTACTTTATGGAAAATTAAGATTCTGAATTGACTTGACCCATTAAAGATCAATATTGATTCCTTCCTTAGACATAATGTGTCCAAGGATCTTACCTTCAGTAAGCTCAAAAATGGATTTCTTGGGATTAAGAGATATCTCCTGTTCACGACATCTTTCAAGCACTTGTTGCAAATGGTCACAATGATCTTGGCACTTTTTTGATAAAATGGTTAGAACATCTAGGTATACCATAATGAACTTGCCAATTATATATTATAAATCCAAATCCATGTCCCTCTAAAAGGTAGCACTAGCATTGATTAATCCAAAAGGCATTCTATGATATGCAAAAGTGCCCCATGGAGTAGTGAAGGTTGTCTTATGTTGATCTTCATCATGGACCTCCACTTAATTGTATCCTAAGAAACCATCAAGCATGGATAACATTTCTAAACCTATCACTATTTTTAGTACTTGATCCATCACTAGTAATGGTTAATTATCCTTAAGTGACAATTGGTTTAGATTATGAAAATCAACATAGATGTGGATTTCTCCATTCTTTTTCCTAACAATAATAATATTAGATATCCATTTGGAATGACGTATAGGAAAAATGATCCTAACATTCAACATCTTTTGAATTTTAGTGAGGATGGTACCTAAAATTTTGGGATTATACTGTCTTTATTTCTGCTTGTGAGGCTGAGACCCTAGCTTGAGAAGAATATCATGTTGCACCTCCTTAGGTCAAAAATATTTATGATCAACATATGAATATGATAATACATTAATATACTGATGTAGGAATCTTACCAACTTCTCTCTTTCTTCCAATGGGCAACATTTCCCAATATTTATCATTTTGGGATGATCTTTTATCCCTATATTGACTTGCTCAATTTCTTTAGATGAATTGTATTTTGATGGTTCATGTTTAATGAATTGATCATGTTTATCAAAAAGTCTCTCCAAAGATACCAATCCTTTGGGAATCATATTCCCTTTTAGTTGCAAGATTTATTCACCAGTTTCCTCATTAAATTCAGAGATTGATTCTTTAGGAGTAGAGTCACTTCCTTCAGAATATAACTCATTGAAATTTTTCACCTTCTCCAAGAATGAGATGACTTGATCATCATTATTGAAAACCTACCAATGATTGACATTATCGAGAAAATTGGGATAAAAAACCAACTCAATGGTATAATTATTTCTTTGTAAATATTTTTGAGGAATTAGGAGAGTGGCACAACCAATGAATTAGCTCTATCATTATATTCTCTTAAAATGATTGATGTATCAAAACTTTCCATGCAATCCAAAAATCAATTGTGGTAATACCTTATCCTTTCATTATTTATTTGATATATGTTCTTGACTTGACAAATGACTAGCTTGACATCACCTTGAGCATGAAGGTTTTTAATTCTTTTCTTTTATACACCTCCATTATTAAAAATAAGGCTTCATATTCAGTAGTATTGTTAGTGTTATAAAACTACAACTTGAAAGAAAAAGGGAAGATTTTTCCTTTTGGGGATATGAGAACTATCCTGACTTCAGATCTAGTTGAAGAATAACTTCCATCAAATTCTAAAGTCTAACATCATTTGAACATTCAATTTTGATAGTCTCAAAATCCAAAACTTCTTCATCTGAAGTGGATGATTCATCTATTTCCTGATCTTTATCTAAAATATCATTTCAAAATATTGGATCTTTGTTTGTGGTCAATAAATTTATACCCATTACAAAAGTTTCAAAAAGGATCTGGGATTTTATATCCTTAGTGTTTGTCATAGTATAATTCACTTGCTTCTTAGGATGAAGTTTTTACATCATGAATTTGATAGGTATTCTAGCCTTAGACCAATCCATGTTGATTTCACCACCATCTTTGTAAAAGTTGCATCCCAATAGAACTCCATATGAGGCTATAAAATTAGCCATAAGAACCATCATCTTTATCTTTTTCTCTAGAAACATAATAAATGTAAATTATGCATTATTGATTTGGCCTATAAGAGGTACTTTCTTAGTTTATATTGAAAAACAATGGTCAATAGCCTTTATCAAGGTTAAACCCAAGGTAGTATCCACCTTGGTCAGCATCACATTATCAAAAGCACCTGAGTCAATAACATAATTACTGAGCTTATAACCATTGACAAATAGGGAAATATATAAAGGTTCTATCTTTCCTAAGTTAGATGTAGGAGTTAAAACTATGTTATTTTTCTTTGGTTTTGGTTTAGGGTTAATTGGTACACTCTTAGGTGAGGGGTGATCAGAATTGGTCCCTTTACTTTTTACAAAATTTGCCAATCTTTCAAATTGGTCAAGATTAGATTGGAGGTACTCATCCTCAAACAATTAGATTTTTGTCTTTTTGGCATGGTCTATGATATCAAAAGCTAGATATAGGGCAGCTAAGGAAGATAAGTTATTTTCATTTTTAAATTTTGGGTTTTGGGCATTGTGTCTAGATGTAAAAGGAGAAGAAATAGGATGAGAAGGTGTAATTTTTTTATCTATCATTGTGTCTTTTGGTTGAATTGGCAAGGGTGTTCCTCTTTTGGAAATCATAACCTCTTTATGTGGTTCATCCTTGGACTTATCTTTATCAACCTTCTATTGTTGATTTGGATAACTTTAAGAATGGGTGAACATGGCATAAGACTAACCATGTGTATCTTCCTCTTGTTCAAATTCTTCAAAGTTTAGAAACTTGTATCAGAGTTGCCATATTCTCCTTATTAATCTCCTATGAAGGGATTATCATCATCTTTTGGAACATATTCTAGCTCTAGAACATCATCATTTTTAGGTTCCAACCAATTGACTGTTGCATTATCTGATGGTGCCTCCAATGCAAGCCTTGATTGTGGTGGAGGAAGCTTATTCTAATTTTGGTTTCTTGTAGCATTATTGGAATAGTTAGAAGCATTTGGGTATGTTCTTCTTGGAACATCCTTCTATGAAGAAAAATACATACATTGAGAAATTTGATTCTTGAGTGCTAGCAATTCATTTGCTAGCTTTTGAACCATAAGATCCATGGTACTTGTTGGTCCCCAAAAATGTCACTTAGTTTTGGGACAACATATGAAGCTATTTTGGCCCTTGCCTTGGTTCAAATAAAAATGTTCAAAATTGGGTTCAAGTAGCATGTTCAACATTTGGTTCATCATTTGGTTCAATCAAATGGTTCGTCAATTGGTTCAAGGCTTCATTTGAACCATTGAACCAAAACTTGGTTCAATGGTTGGTTCAAGAGACAAAGTTCAAAGGAGTGCCCCAAAAGTCAAAGACAAAAGTGCCCTTATGAAGGGAATTCTTGTGGCAAAAAGTGACCAAGGCAAACAAACGGACTGAGACAAAATCCCAACAGAATCCTGTGGATGCTATCAAGTGTCGACGGCTGAACCTCACTAAAATTTGTTTATGTGAATTAGAGAATATTGCCATGTGTCCCTATTAAAGCTTGTTAGAAGCCTCCAAGTGTCAATATCCATAATCTCTTCCTCCTGCTTCTTGTTTTCATAAAGACTATGGTGGACCCCCACTGAGCTACTGAAGAAAGTAAAACATGCCATGTGTCATCATATGCTTGACTCTCCAAAGATGAGCAGAAGATGCCACCTTTTCTGTTGTAACTTTGTGGAGAGTGACACATGTCTACATCCATGATTCTAAATTTCTAATAGGTTTTAAAGCCTCTATTAATAAACATTTCTTAGAGTTTCATGGAATTTACCACATGTCTTCACCTGTTTAGTAACAAAATGTGCCATGTGTCAATTGCTAAAGACCAACAAAAATTGACTAAGGAATAAAGCATCGAATTGAATCTACAACCCAATTCAAATAACCAAAAAATGAGGAATGATGAAGAAGGATCAGATCACCAGGTGGACATTGAAAGATGTAAACTTTAATAGTGTGACTTGTTTCTCTGCATTGAGAAAAGTAAATGGGTAGATGCCCCTAAGCAAGCACAGTTTGAAGCCTCAAGCTTTAAGCTGAAGTAGGGCCTATTTATTTTCCATTTTTGTCTTATAATCTGGCAACTCTACTTAGATGTGTTATCCCTATTGTTCATAATTTGATCATGGTAGTTTGACGCCCCTAGGGTAACTCATTTGGCCCACTTAATGTAACTCCACCCCTGCATGAGCTACCACTCAGTTCAAGGAAGAATTTCCCCAAATTCTTTGGTGATGGAAGAGTCCACTCTGATGAACACATTGTAGCCTTCACCATAGCCTGTGGTGTGATAGGGTTGGAATTTGAAGATGTGGCAGTCAAGCTTTTCATGGAGACATTACAAGGTGCTACTGTAGACTAGTTTTACCATCTGTAGATTAGATCAGTGACTGGCTGGGACACTATTAAAGCCAAGTTTGAAGCAAGGTTTAAACCTGTAGAAGATGCTCATGCTTTGCTAGCCCAGCTTACACAGATGAAGAAGGAACCTCATGAGCCCATGAGGGATTTTATTACAAAATTTGACAAGATGAGAAACAAGATTCCCACAGTTACTCAACCCACACCTGAGAACCTCAAATGCTTCTTCATAAACTCACAACTGCTTGAAGTGAGTTTTTTGCTAAGACGTACTGGCCGCATAGATCTTGAAGCTACTCAAGACTTGGCCACTGAGTTAGAAGATGACCTTATATTGGCTGGAAAGATAAGAAGGGATTCAAATAGAGACGCATCTTCCTCATCTTCTAATAACTCACCTACAGCCACCATTGATCCAATGGTGTAGAAGCTAGAAAATGAAGTGCTAGCCCTCAGAAGACAAATGACACAAGGGATGTCATCTACTCCTTCATACATAGACGTACCAAGGAGGACATTCCCTAATCAGGCACATCAAGGGCAACCCAATCATCTTCCTCCCCCATAGAGGAACCTTGCCGTTGAAGCACCTCCAACCAACTCAGCAGTTGGGTATTTGGAAATAGAGCATGATTTCTCTTTCCAACCTAAGTTTAATCAAGAAAATGATGCTGGTCTCTTCACAAAGGATCAAGAAGAGTCAGCTGGTGACTCCCACATCAGTTTCTTGGATTACCAGGATGAACCCAAAAGTAAAGGTGGAACATCTGAGGGATCATATGCTGTGATCACCTAGTCCTAGAATTAGTCATCTCAACAAGCTGATAAAGGAGAAATAGAGGAGTGACCTCAGCCTACAATTTTGATTGCTAAGAGTGGGGCCACTCTGCCTATCTAGCTGAAGGACCCAGTGATTGCTGAGAAAGTAAGTATTCCAAACATCTTTGCACCTTCTACTTTAACTTCACAGATCAGTCCTCCCACCCCTCCCATAAACCAAAAATAAGAACTCCCATCCCCTGTGCCTAGTCCAATCCAACCATTTGACATAATTGATCTTGTTAAATGTGTTGAGACCCAAATGATGGCCCCTATAGGCCAAATTTTGTTTAAGTCTTTAGGCAAGGATGAAATAGCAGAAGAATTGGTGGAGTGCAGCATAAGTGTAGGAGAACCCTCCCTTCTAAATAAAGAAGAATTTGAGATATCTGAGGGGGACAATCAAGACATGTGTTGGGTTGAGCTATTAGAATAGCAAATTATGGTACTAGACCATGCTGCTACCCATCAATATTAAGAAAAGTAACTCTTTGCTGGGAGAGTAAAGATTCATGGTTTTTGGACCAAAAGCAAGTCTTCCTATGGGGCAAGAGAAGAAAACCAAGGGGAAGGCATAGAAAAGTGGTTTCCTAGTGGAGAGTTCCATTCACCCATCACTGATTCTAGGGACAAAATGGTTTTTTATTGGTTTATCAGGATGGGATGCCATTATCATTCTAACAATGGGTGGCATTTTAAGTGCTTCAAATCTTGAGGCATCAGATAAGTTCATTTGTACATATGTATATTTGTATAGTCTTTAGTTTTCGTTTGTGATTTTTGTTTTCATTTTTGTCACCTTTCTTTTTGGGTAGCATGAATCCATAGCCCAATGGCACACTTCAAGGCACTAGAGATTCTAGATTCTACTCCCTTTGACTATTTTTACAATAGAAGGAAGTTCCCCAACTGGAGCTAGCTGTTGGTCCCCAAAAATGTCACTCAATTATGGGACACCATATGAAGCTATTTTGTCCCTTGCCTTAGTTCAAACAAAAATGTTCAAAAGCAGTTTCAAGCAACAGGTTCAATGTTTGGTTCATCCTTTTATTCAATCAAATGATTTGTCAATCAGTTCAAGGCTTCATTTGAACTGTCGAACCAAAACTTGGTTCAATGGTTGGTTCAAGCGATAAAGTTTAAAGGAGTGCCCCAAGAGTCAAAGACACAAGTGCCCTTGTGAAGGGAATTCCCATGGCAAAAAGTGACCAAGGCAAATAAATAGACCAAGATAAAATCCTAACAGAATCTCATAGATGCTGCCAAGTGTCGATAGCCAAACCTCACTAAACTTTGTTTCTATGAATGGGTGGATATTGCCATGTGTCCCTATTGAAGCTTGTTGGAAGCCTCCAAGTGTCAATATTTGCAGTCTCTTCTTCTTGCTTCCTTTTTTCATAAAGACTATGATGGACCCCCAGTGAGCTACTAAAGAAAGCAGAATGCACCATGTGTCATCATCTGCCTAACTCTCTAAAGATGAGCAAAAATTGTCACCTTTTTTGTTGTAACTCTGTAAAGAGTGACACATGTTTACATTTGTGATTCTAAATTTCTAATAGGTTTCAAACCTCTATCAATAAACATTTCTTAGAGTCTCATGAAATTTTCCATGTGTCTTCACTTGTTTAGTAGTGCAATGTGCCACACATCAATTACTAAAGACCAGTAGAAAGTGACTAAGGAATAAAGCATTGAATTGAATCTAGGAACCAATTCAAATAACTAGAAAAGGAGGAATGATGAAGAAGGATTAGATCACTAGATGGACATTGAAAGATGTAAACTTTTAATAGCATGACTTGTTTCTCTACATTGAGAAAAGAAAATGGGTAGATGCCCCTAAGTTCAAACCTACCTTCTTAACAGATTTCAATGTAACATGATGTATGACTATTCTCGAGTCCTTGAAGAGGCTATATAAGGGACTCTCTTCTATTGTAAAAGGATCTCTTTTTGACAATCAGAACAAACCTCTACCCAAATTGAAAGGCACTTCTGAGACTTTAAGCTCAGTTTCTTTATCATATTTTGTTATTGGAATAAGAAATCAAATGGTTTTTCAGACTTTATGCTGTAATATCTTTGTTGTTGAAGAAACTATTATTATGTCTTTTTCTTCAATATATCTTTTGTTCCTTTAATTCAACAAGCAAAATTAGTGACAATAGTCAAGAAGGTGTCCTGAAGAGTAAATTATGGAGAGAATTTGTGCCCCCATAATTTCCTTTAGTGTGTTTTTCTTTTCATTTCTATGTAAAGGAGCTTGAAGTGACTTTGTGCCCTCATTGTCCTTCATATCTTACTCTTAAGTAATTCAGGTGAAGACTTTGTGCTACATCTCATTTTGCTAGTTACTGCATCCTCTATTACATTTTATTGTTACTACCTGGAGTATTCTTGTGGCTTGCTAAATAGTACTTCTGAAAGAAGAGGAGTGCTTTCTATCATTTTCATTGAGTTTCTCCTATGATCCACATGCATCATCTCTGAAGAAAGAGAGATGGATAGTTTGTCCTACCCTTGAGTACTATTTTCTATTTACATATATATAGCATACCTACAGGGAACCTCCCCTTGATGAGAGGAGAGATTAGTCCCCTTTTAATGTGGTAAAACTACACATTTGGATGACTAATCTTCCTACTTTGGCTGATCAGACCTATTTTGTTTATCAGTATGCTGATTGACAAAATATTCAACCAACAGTGCTAATAGAAGGTGAAGTTGTAGAGGGTTGCTCTCTAAGCTTGATAAAATTATTTTTCACTTTCCCAGCTAAAATTAAATCATCTTCTACTTTAGTGGCTAGGCTTTGAGAAGTTTTAAGATCAATTGGGGCTACTCTTCATAAGAGAAAACTTAATTCTAGTAACTAAGAATTGATGAAGAAGCATTTCAAGTTCTTAGGTGTAAGTTGAGCAACTACTGGAATCATATTCCTCAACTTATTAAACTTTTCCATGAACTCATGCATGGGTTCATGTGTTTATTTCTTCATTTGTGTAAGTTGAGCCAACAAGGCATTAGTATCTTATGTAGGTTTGAACCTTGCGTCAAACTTAGCCTTAAGTATTTCCCAACTTGTGATGGTTTTAGTTGCAAGATGGGAAAACCAATCAATAGCAATGGTTTATAGTGTTTCTATGAATAATCTTATAGAAACATCTCCATGTTCCACTCTAAGAACTCTACATGCAATTTAGAATGTAGCAATATGTTCATCTAGATGTTTCTTACCATCACCATAGAAATTTGGGAAGTTTTTATGTGAATCATGAGGAAGTTCATGAGATTTAGGTGTCATTTTCAAGGGACCAAAATTAGTTCTCCATGGACCTTGAATAAGCATTATGCATGGATTATAGGGAGGAATAACAAATCTTTACAAAGGCAAAATAGGGAAGACCCTGTGAAAGTTGAAAGCTTCCCCTAGTATATGAGATCTTGTATTGGTAGGTGGAAAAATTCTTGTATGTTGAAGAGGTGACCTTGTATGTGCTGACAAAAGATTAAAGTTATGCTCTTACAATAACTAAAATGAAGGATCAATGTGTCCCATTACCCTTCTGCCATGACTGTATCTTTATTTCACCATATTGTGAAAGTATTCAAAAAAGAAAAGAGATTAAATAGAATAAAATAGTAGAAAATAATAAGGTGTTGGTCCTATATCAACTAAATGAGTGTAGAACTTGGTCATGTGTTTGTTCCCTAGCAGAGTCACCAAAAATTGTTAGGTTAATATCTTTTTACTAACAAAGTGGTAGTAAAATGGTTATTTCAGACATAGTGTAATGAGATAAAATCTCTCCTCAAGAAAAGGGGAGGCTCCCTTCTTTTTGATAATTAAAACAAGTTATTATTTATAGTTATTTACACTAATTTTATCAAAGTGTGTGTTGTCATATCATCCAATCCTCTTTTTTCAGAATTGATGTTTTCTTACAAACTTTATTCCATTCTTTACAATGTATTGTGAAAATGTAAAACTTCTTAATGAAACAAGGATAATTGATATTTAGATTAGTTAGTCTAAAGAATAACTAGAATTATACCAACAAAGTAATGTGAATAGATGGAATAAAGTGCAGCCCAAAGTCTTCACCTTTGTTACAAAAAAGATTAAAATCACCAAATAATAATAACTTGTGGCCAAAAGTACCCTCAGTAAGTCACTTTCAATGATGAACACAAACCCAATAACTAAATGTAGCTCAAAAACTCCAAAATCAGCTTCTTGGCACCTTCTATTTTATAGAAATGTTACACCACAATCCAATAAAAGCATAATAATATGTAATGGAAAAGACATAAAACATATCCAACACACCCAAAGTTTATCTCAACTCAAATGTTGAAATATCACTTGATTTTATTATATTGAACGGAATTCAAAATTTACAATATAAACACAAAGTTTCAAAATTGTTTCTCAATTCAGTAGCATTTTGATTCTATATATCTTGGTGATACTTTTTACGAAGAGAATCATCTTATTTATAAAGAGGATCTATGAATAGAAATAGGAAAAACATAAATATATTGATTTATTCTAAGACAAATTCCAATCTGACTCAGGACTATGTACTTCTCCTACATGTAATTTACACTAAACATAATTACATAGAATTTTTTCAAAAATAAACTAAGTGTCCTTGGACATAGGAACTTCTTCCTTTTTATTCTTCTTTAGATATTCCTCATATCTCTTCAATGTTTCCTATACTTCATCACTGTTTGGTCCTGATGTATTTTTGTAAATGGCATGGACTCTGGTGATGGAGTCTGCTAGATTAATTAACATGTATTTACTCTTACTCAAGATTATTTATAGATTATCCATTATGACTTGAAATTCAACCAATTTATCGATGGAATATAACATGAACATTCCTATTTCAATCTTTATTTGGATAAATTATGTAAACTCTTGAATCACAGTCTCCATAGGAAGAATTTCTTGAGAGTCATCTCTAACTCAATAAGGAAGCTCTCCAATTTTATCTACAACATCTGACATTTTATCATTTCACATGTCTTTAACTTCTTCAAGATCTTTAATTAGATTCTTGAGAACTTCTCTTATATTCTTCATTTCTTCCCTATACTTAATGAATATTATTCTATTTGGAATGACCTTCTAGTAAACCAAGATATCCGTCTTGAATTGGTGTAATTGAGTCCATCTATCAATGTAATTTTTAGTCAATTCAAAAATTTTAGTGAGTGTTTTAATTGTTTGCTAAATTTCCATTTTCACTTCACTCAGGTTCTTCAAAAATTTAATGGTAAATCACAACCATTGAGTCAATTGTGTTGTCAATATCTTAATCTAGGCATTGATATCCTAACCTTGAGATCCAATTTTCTTAGCCTACTAAATTGCCTTTTTAGTGTTTTCATGCTCAACAAGTTCAATTGACTTGAAAGATTGGGTGATTTTTAGTAAAAAAGAGGTCAGTTGTTCTACTTGTATCTTGAGTTGATATTTGATTTTCTTATCCCTGTTATATCTTTCCAAAAAAGATTCCATATCTTCTTGTAAATCTTATTTTTCCCCTTCATGTGTTTGTTTCCCTAGGTTTAATAATGCAAATACATAGTCAAACACTTAGACATCTTTAATATTTTTATCATGGGGAGGTAATGAAACCTTGGTGTACTTGTGTCTATATTTAAAATTTACCCCTGACATAGTTTTGGCATTCTTTTTTATTTTAGGATTTATCATCGTAAGTTAACCAAAATCAAAATCATAAATTGAAATAGCTTGCTTCTTCCTCTTGGGTGTCTAAATCATCAACCATGGAGGAAGGGGAGATGAGTCTTCTAGGGTAGAGGAAACCAAGGATTGTGATGTTTGTGGAAGACCAATGGTTTGTGAATTGGGTGAAATGGAAAGTGAGGTGGTGTAGGTATCTGGTAGTGAAGTTGACACCAATGGGATAGTGGTTATAATTGGTGTGATTTGGGTTAGTGTGAATGATACTTTGATTTCTAATGGCAATTTGGACACTAGGGTAATATGGGCTTGAGTGGTTATTTTAGAGGAAGATGTGGACATAAATTTATCTATATCATGTTGAGTGAAATACAAGTTCATTAGAAATCCAAATGACTTCGAAGGACTGGGAAAATTTGATAATGAATCAAAAACTTGACCTAGTGTGCCTTGTGAGTGAAATTGAAAGAGTGTGGCACTAGGAGGTAAAGGTAGAGATGAAGGAACAATTTAAGGAGGAACAAAAAAAATTGGTATAGTTGTATTTATAGGGGGAACTTTGGAAAAGTTTACCTATGAAACTATAGTTTGAGAAGTTTCAACCAAAGGAACCTCTGATTATGTAGCTTCTAGCTGTGAATATTATTGAGTCACTAGTTGAAGAAATTATGAAATTGTTTGTTGAGGTGGTACCTCACTCATGGTTAAGTTTTAATCCTTTTTTCTTGAGCACTTTCCTTTAAACTAGCATCTTTTTCTTTTCTCTTGCCTTTACTAACAAACAAAAACTTTTATTTTTGTTTGGAAGTGGAAGAATCTTCCTTGTTCTTTGTCCTTAACTCTCTCATTTCTTGGCAATGTCTTCATCATATTCTTCCTTAGAACTAGTTTTGAAATGTTTCAACTTGATACCTTTAGACTCCAATCAAGCATTTGTCCTTATAAGAATGGGTTGAAACCAATCTCTGATTGATGTGGATTCTTTGATAAACCATTCGATTAATGGGAGAGGAGTGGAAACTACCCAATTACCCTCATATGAGGGGTTCAATACATTCTTATCATCTAACAAATATGATGGAATATCAACCAACTTTAGACTACCAATTTGGCTAGTGGTAAGATGGTTGTGATAAAGTTTTCTCACATCTTCATTAGTTCTACATTCTACCTATATGTCTTCAATCCTATGTATGTGAGTGAAATTATTCTTTATATTTTCCTTCTTCAACTTGTAATCAAAGTTTTCTCTACTTTTGAATCTCTTAAGAGTTATCCACTATAACTTAGTTTCCATGGTTTTGGCCTTTAGAGTTATTGTAATTATATACCACCCAATACTAATTGAAAACTTAAATCCTCATTTGTGATAATTTGGCTATTTCTTTTGTACACTCAATACTTGCCTCCACATCTCCATCAATATCAATTTATCACTTGGATATCTTGGTAGCATATATGGCTTCTCATCAAATCTTGCTACCTTAATGTGGGTGAAGTTTGGGAACTATAGAAAGATGCAACCGATATTATTTATTGTTACCAATGCTTGATATGAAACTATCTTATTCTCAATGTCTTTCTTGAAGATGCAAATGAATTTATAAAAGAAAGCATCATTAACTCTCTTATAGTGTTTGATGCTTTCCTTAAGAGTTAACTGTGGATAGTATTCATGAACAAGAACCTTTTTTCTCTCACCATCACTGGTCAATCTCATGCTAGTTGCAATATAAACCAAATAAGAATTCATATAAAACTTTAGGGAAGAGGTTACCTCTAAGAGCTAGTGACATGACATTGTTGATCTATTTAACCCAAAATATCTTTTGTTTTTTCCTTTTGATAACCCAGATGTATTGATACATCCACTCTTGGAAAATATTTGATGTGGGGAGCCCCTTGACTCTACTTAGGAGGGTAATAAAATCCCCTAATTCCTCTAATAAGTCACTATGGTAAAGATACTTGGGCCATCTAGCTATAAAATGTTGAGGATTCTTGAGCCATTTAGAATTAATATACTTTTTGCACTTTTTGGAATCCTTGTCATAGTGCTCTTGGGTGATTCCATAATTAAATCTAAATATTGTTCAATTTCAAAGAGATGGAAGACTATCAAAATACTCCTCATCAAGGTGGATGAACACATTAATATTTGCATCTTTGATTGATATGCTCTGCTTATCAAAATGTGCAGCCATTGTCAAGACAAAATTTGAATCTTGTGTTGATATAGAAAATAAAAATACCAAGTGAATTTCATTATTTAAGACTAGTTGCATGTGAGATGCAATGGGGTCCCTCCCAAGTCTATGTAAGAAATCTACCATGTTTGACATTGATTAAGTAACTAAAATAAGTTTTCATTGTTTTAGAGTTAGAATTTTCATTCATCTTGGAGATAATGCAAGAGTAAAACAAAATCCATGCTCTTGCATGAGATATGGATAAAACTAGTCTTTGGTGTAATCTAGAGAAAATTCTCTAAATTACATGGGAGTTGGTAAATTATTGGGGTAAGGTGTAAGTCAGATAAAATTCTCCAAGTTGAACCTTAGTTGGGTATGTTTTAGGTGTAAATTAGAGAATTTTCTTCAACTTGCACCTTGCTTGGGTTTTGAATCTTACAAGTTTTGGTGTAAGTCATACAAAATTGTATAACTTGCACCTTGTATCTCATTAGTGTAGGTTAGATAATTTTCTCCAACTTACACCGTTGGTTTTGATTTTTCAATGCACATCAAAGAAAATTATTTGACATGCACTAAGGGGTAGGTTGTGTACATCAAAGAAATTTCTCTGATGTACACCATGGGTTTTTGGAATAAGGGTGCACTTGAAATAAAATTCTCTAATGTGCACCAAGGTATGGTAGGTTGGTTGGGTTGCATATCAAAGAATTTTCTCTAACATGCACCCATGTGAAGCGTATAATTTGCTTCATGAAGTAAACTACAAGAAAAACTAGGTTTTTTTAATATGTAAGACATGAAACATGGAAAATTTACAAGTTATTCCCTAAGTAAAAATAATTATGAAATAGGAAAATAGAATCAATCAAAAGATAATAATGACAACAAAAAAACAAAAAACAAGAAACAAAAATTGGGTAAACCTAAGAAAAAGGGAAAATAAAGAAAAAACAAAAAATTACTTGAAATCCAAGATGAGGTCTATAAATGGAGGAGGATATCAAACACAAAGGTAGTAAAAAATGAACATGAGCACAAAAAATGGTGATGAGAAATGCATAGGAGGACAAAAATGGTGGATGAGGAGAAAATAGACGTAAACATGATAGAGGATCAAAGGTGAAAAATAAAAATTACAAGGTGATTATATATAAACTCAATAATTAATGACCCATTAATTACTGAGTTGGGTGGTGGGCCTTGGGTGTAGGGTCAAAGAATTTATTTGACCTTAATGTGCAATATCAGAGAAATTCTTTGCTCCTGCATACAATGGTGTAGTTTGGATAAAATTCTTTGACTTGCACCAAAATGAACTCGGTGTAGTTTGAAGAAAACTCTTTAAACTTCATGGGGTAGAAAAACTCCCTCAAAAGTCTAACTTTTTGAGGAGAAACTAACACAATTAGGCAATGATCATCCTTGTTTTGCATGCTTATATCCCATAGGTTATGAAATGGACAAATTTCATAGGGGTTATCTCATGAATTGAGCCTACTAAATTCAAGGCTAATAAGAATCACCTATCCACTTTGAACCTATAGTGTAAACTCATGCATTGGGTTACCCACATGAAGGAAGAAGAGTGATAACTAACCCTATTGTCAACATAAACTTTGGACATTTTGTAAAATTGGAGTCTAATTTTGTAATTGAACAAGTTATTCCTAATGAGGAGTTGAGTAAGGATACCTATAGACCATTGGGTGATAGTTCACCAAAATATAACATGAGTGCAAACATACTAGCTCATCCAATGTTAGTTTCATAGACTAGATAACAACCCACAAGAAGTGGCCTGACATCACAAGTGAGTAGTATAATGTCATCATCATCTACGACACTAGTATTGACAATGGGACTAGTGCCTATACTAGTGGCTAGAGGTGTTGGAGGACCACAAACAAGACAAGTACTAGGAGGACAAGTACCTTAGATGCTAGTTGTATCCCCAAAACAAATATATTATGAGATGGCCATGCACTTTCCAAAGTATTGTGACATGGATAATACTATAGCACATGTGCTAAAATGTGAACTACAATGGTATGCTTAGGGCATCACCCAATTAGAACACAAGGAAACCTAGTTTATGATAAATATACTTGATCACACATATACTTGGTATAATAAATTTGACCCTAACTAGGTTATGGTTGAATACAACACCTTGAAGGAAGCACTCCTAAAGGAATTTGACATACTAGTGTTTGAATAACAAAGCATTACTGCACTCAAAAAGATTAACTAAGGACTCTTAGAGAGTTTGTGCCTATATGATGTAATGTTAAAGACTCTCCTTTCTAAGATTCCTTATGATATTCACCCCTCCCATCATGAATAATGGTTCATTAGAGGATTATTAGTATTATTCTAAAGAGCACTTTCGATGAAGACATTCACAAACCTTTGTGAAGTAATTGAAGTGACACTCAAAGTCGAGGTAGTTAGAAGTGCCAACACTGGGATTAACCCATTCATGGAGGTGCAAATTGCATCCATGGATATCCTACTCCAATATCTTACCACTAGTTCATCACAATATGCTTGAAGTGGGTTATGGTACATGAATTGCAAAATAAAAGGCCATAATAGGAATAATTGCCTACAAAAGAATGTATGCACATTGCTTCTATGTTGTGAGGTCTATCATGAGGTACATGATGTTCACAACTACCCTTTATTGCAACATGTTAGTTAGGTTAACATAACCATCTATTTTTGATTATATAATAGCTAAACTCATACCATAAATAATTGTTGAGTGATTGATGAGATGCATGAGAACATGGAAAGAGGTGCATGGAAAGCCACTATAATAGTCAAAGGGAAAGTTAACAAAATAAATGAGGGTTATGACCAATATAATTCAAGCTCTGGGATGTAAAGAGGCACTAGAGGGTGAGGTGGAAGATGCAGTGGAGGAAGATTCCCAGTATGATCATGCTACAAATCTAGATCAATAAAGCATTATCAGCATGACTGCCCTACACATCCAATGTGTGGGTATTTTTGAGGAATAAATAAGGTCAAGGAATGCCCCAAATTGTAAAATAAATTGACCCAAGGCAAGCCTAACATAGACAAGGCCATAGTAATGATCAAGCATAAGCTAAAAGTAGAGAAGTGTGCTCCAAAGTTGTAACTGAACCACATAAAGATAGCTAAAGTGCAAGCAACTACTTGTAGTTGATTCATAAATAAGCCACAAATTGTACCAAGTCTAGAGTTGCACCTATAATATGAGGAACATATTAATACTAAGTGCATCATGTAGCCTAAACCTAAAGCTACACCTTATTCCACCTCCTTTAAGAACAAGATAGCCAAAAGTCCAAGATATAAGAACTAATAGAGATCCTACACCTCTTACATGTAAAATAATTGCCACCCCTATTGAAGAATTTTCTTTTGAAATATGTAGGGTAAAATCTAGTTGAAGTGTCCATGCCACACATGAAAAGGGCATAAGAAGTGAGGCATACATAGAATGTGGAGTATGATCAAGAACTCCTTATGAATACCACCTTTGATAGATGGTTTGTATGTGAGGTCCTTGTGGATGTAGGCATTTAGGTCAATATCTTGACCAAGAACACATGGGAGAAGATGAGGAGACTAGCCTTGAGGATTTATCCTCATGTGATTTTTATTTCCAATAAGACATGAGCACAACCAATCAAAATTTTGAAGAGTATCATTATAGATATCATGGGAACTAAGTTCCACACTAATTTTGAAGTGATCGAGTTGGAAGAATAAGATAATTATCTATCACTTTTAGGAAGGACATGGTGCTATGTAAATAATGTAGATATAAGATTTAAAATGCACTATATGAGATTTGAAAATAGTAAAGAGAGGGTTCTAATCTCCATATCAATTGACCAAGGACCCCTCTATGTAGAGAGTGTTGATCTTAAGGATGAGATTAACCATATATATAACATCATGATGCAAGGTGTTGAGATTATCAACCTTAATGATCAAGGAGTGATTTCTTAGGAAGATAGATAGTTAGCCTTAGACACCACTAGAATTACATGTGATCGATGGGTCAAATAAGCTTATGAAACCACTATTTAAAGGTGTTACTTAGTGTGTGTAAAGGAACCAAAACTTATGAGGACTAGCTGGGTCTAGATTGGTCACACCTCAAAAATATGGGTCCCTTCCAATAAGAAGGGAAAGAGTGTGTTTCTCCTAATTAAAGTAAACTTGTGACACTCCTAAGATTTGATGAGATTAATCCCATGGAATATTATGTTTGTAACCTTGAAGTGTGCATCTAAAAAGAGGTAGATAGATTGGGTCCACTAGTGTATACTTTTAGAAGCACTATCACTCATTGGTGGGGAACATAAAGGCCTAGCTTGACAACTTGGCAAGATGTCAAAGTAGCCATCTGCATTAGATTCAAGAAAATTAGTGAGGACCTAGACATCTCTAATTACTCTAGTGATTTTGAACCTTAACGCATGTGTGTTTGTGTGAAGAAACATGAACTTTTTATGATGAGAATTCCCCAAGGAACTTGTGGGTGTATGCCTTCTATAGAACCTTGAATATGTGGGTATGATCATGGTACATTGTCAAAAAGATACACCATGAGATATAAAATTGGGATATACTTAAGGATCAGTTCATTCACACCTTTTCCTTTTCTTCATATAATGTAGAATTGATTGAGCCACTATAATTAGTTTGTAGGGTAGTGTTTGAGGACACTAAAATCATAGAAGAGTACCTCAAAGATATGTTAGGGTAAAAAGGTTTGGCATTCCTATATTTAGTTTAAGAATAAGTGTTTAATAGTGACTCAAGTGAAGAGGATGATGAAACATGGAAGGTGCCCAATTGGATGACCTTGACAAGAAAAAAGAAGCTAGTGTGCCAAGTAGATGATAACACCCCCAATGAAGAGGACCATACCCATATTCACATAGAAACCATTGAGGGTAGTAGGTAAGTTGAGGATTCACATCAAAAGAATAACAAGACTTATCGTACACTTCTCATAACTACCAAGGTAGACATTAGCGTGGAAGGAGAACCAAATATGGTGACTCTGGGTGCATATTGGTCTAACATAGAGCTAGCATGGACTATGGATCTCTTGAAGGAGTTCCAAGACTTTTTCCCTTGAAAATACTTATACATGAAGGGCACCCACCCATCCCTTCAAATAATTAGTATAAAGTTATTTTATGATGAAAGACCTATCAATAAGCACCCTTAAGAATGAACCCCAAGGTTAAAATGGAGATTGATGGAATGTTACTCACAAGTGTCATCTACCCTATACAAGAATATAAATGGGTGAAACCCATGGTTATTTTAATTAATAAGGATAGGTGCATTCATATTTTCATCAATTATATACTATTGAGTGTTGCCTACATTATTGACCCCTTCTTGACTCTGTTCACTAATGAAGCCTTGGATGGAATCATAGGCTATGAAATATATACTTTCACTGATGGGTTATTAGGATACCTTCAATTCCAAATTAATGAGGAGGATAATATTAAACAAACCTTTGTGATAGAATGGGGTTAATTTGCATATAATGTGATGCCTTTTAGAATCAATAATATGCCAACCATGTTTTCTATAGTGTTAATCACTACATTTAAAGATTCATTCATAATTTGCTCTAACTATACCTAGATGATTGAACTATGTATGGAATAGTGAAAAACCATTATGATAACTTATGCCTAATGTTTTAGAGGTATAGGAAATTTTAGATATCCTTAAACCTTAAGAAATGCATATTCACACCTTTTGGTACCTTTCTTAGGTACATCATTTGTAAAGATGGTTTTCTCATCAATCCCATGAAGATATAAATTATCTTATAGCTCCAGAACCCTTCCATGCAAAAAGATGTTTGCACCTTTCTTGGCCAATGTGGATAATATATAAATTTTATAAAGATCTATGCAAATACTTTAGTGTTACTAGAGGATATCTTGCATAAGAATGGCCCATTATATTAAGGCATAGTGTAATAATATGTGTTTAAAACTCTGAATCTCAAATTAGCTAGAATGCCTATTTTATAAATTCTTGACTAGGAAACCCCATTCTACATGCATGTCGATATATCTGGCTCCATAATTGGTACCATTTTGACACAACTAGGGGAGGGTAAAATGGATCATCCCATCTCTTTCACTAGCAAAAAATTAACAAATGTAGAATAGAGCTATACCACCATTGAGCAAGAGGCACTTGTCATGGTCTAAGCCCTATAAAAATTTAGATAATACTTTTTATCAAACCCATTCATCTTTTTCATCAATCACGAGGTACCTAAGTACCTTATGAATAAGCCTATTTTCTATGAGCACATTTGTAGATAAATAATTCTATTTCAAGAATTCTAGTTCTCATTTGTCGTGAAGCATGAGAAACATAACTTGGGTCTAGACCATTTGTCTTACATCAACTTTGGTGATGCAACAAGACCTATTGAGGATGACATGCTAGAAACACAACTTTATAGAGTTTAGTGCATCCCTAAGGACTTGGTAGAGATAGCCAGTTTTCTAACATCTGGATCTACACCCCAGACTATGAAAATAAAAGAGAAGAAATAGCTTGCAGTATACATTGTTCCCTTTCAACACATTAATGAGGAATGGTACAAATTGGGCCAAGGTGAAATCATGAACTAATGTGTCTTATAACATGAAAAAGACTCCATCTTATGAGAATAACATGAGGGGATAGTAAGAGGCCATTACACTAGAGTTGTAATAGGGTGAAAAGTGATGAAATCAAGCTTGTGGTGGCCAAGTCTATTCTAGGATGAAAAATATTATGCCAAGGCATGTGATGTCTGCCAGTGCACATGAAATCCCAACTACAAGTATGATATGCCTCTTATCCCCATTCTTACCTAGGTGCTATTTTAAAAATGGGCCATTTATTTTATTGGGTTGATCACTCCTATAACAAGGTGCATAGGTGTAAGGTATATTTTGTTGGCCACCAATTATTTTACCAAGTGGGCCAAATCCATACCAACCAAAGATTACACAGTCACCATAACCACAAGTTTTATCTAGGAAAACATCATAAGTTATTATGGGTTCCCACTTAGTTTGACTAACAATAAACGCATGTAATTCATCAATGAAATTATGCAAATCCTATTGACTTAATACATGGTGGTGCACCACAAGACAACACCCTATCATCCCTAATCAAATGGCATAACTAAGGCATTCAAAAAGATACTAAGGATGTACCTCACAAAGATATGTGATGTTAGTTACAAAAATTAGGATGATCGAGTGTCAAAAGTATTATGGGCATATCAAATGACCTATAAGTGCATAAATTAGGATACACCATTTCAAATGGTGTTTGGCATTGAGGTAGTTTTACTAATGGAGTTTATGGTGTCATCATGTGAATTATGTATACTAGTCATTTGGATGAATAAGATTTTTTGGAGACGCAATTGGAAGACTTGAAGCACTTAGATGAGGTGTTTTCCTAAGTAATAAGGATCCAACAAATATAGAAGGCATACCAAAAAATATGGCATGATAAGCATATAAATCACAAGGTGATTTTTGAATGAGTATTGGTCTTAATCTATGACTCCAAGTACCTCAAGCACCCAAGTAAGTTGTAAATTAGGTAGATGGACCCTTATGTCATCCATAACATATTAGAAATAAGTACATACACATTACACACATTTTCTAGTAAAATGTTCATTGAGAATTTTAATAGTAACTAAATAAAGTCTTCTAGACAATAATATGGCATTTTCACCATCAAACACTAACTTCCTGATAA
Organism: Torreya grandis; assembly: GCA_037957365.1. NCBI lineage: Eukaryota > Viridiplantae > Streptophyta > Pinopsida > Cupressales > Taxaceae > Torreya > Torreya grandis. The sequence continues at coordinate 598,902 of JARHVA010002892.1, read as the reverse complement.
CAATTTAGTTGTATTATGATAACCAGAATAAATTTTGTGCAAGCTAAACATTTCCTTAGGTTTTTTGGTGTTGTTGTTGATGAGTGAATAAGAGAGATGATTTTAGGCCTACAAGAAAACTATTCTAAAACTTCCACATATAACTCTAATTGGGTGAGTCAATCATAGATGCTTTCTAAACACCTAAAGTCAGACACCTAAGTTTATGGGTGCTTGGATTTTTCCATACTTAGAAATATATGAGTACCAAGTGATAAAAGGAGGTGCATAGGATGATTATGTGTAAGAGATAGAAATAAGGTGCATAATATGATCATGCACAAGAGACCAATAGAGGAGATAAAATCACTAGAATACTAGTGTAATAATTTGTATGGGGTAGGATAGGCTAGGTCAAGAGACTAAAGCACAAAAATTTGACCAACAAATGGAAGTGCACTTGGAAGGAAGAATAGTAGTAAGAGAAGATGTAACTAAAGAGGATGAATTCCATGTATGAGAAGCATTGCACCTAGGTTACCATAAGAAGAGAAAAGGTCGTGACAAGGTGAATAAAGTGTAGGAGAAAAATAATCTAGACAAACTAGCATCCACCCAACGATATGCGAGAAGTGACTACTTAAAAACACTTATCACTTCACCAAAAATACCATTTATAAAAGTTAATGTGATGATGGTGGATGCATAAAAATAAACATTAAATGTGAATATAATGGTGTATTTTTGTAAATTTTATGGGTTCTAACAAAGTTCTATAAATCCATGTGTCTCCATGCTATTGCTCACCTATAATTAAGATGGTCGTTAAAAATAAGGTATAAATAAGTGAATGACTAGTTGTAGTAGGTTAACTATTTTTTGAAAATTTGAATGTAAAACCATAGATAAAGTAATAAAATGTTACCATGGAGAGACATAATCACCCATAACCACCAAAAAATAATGAGGAAATAAGGGGTGAGATTACATCTCATTTGACATTGGAATAGAGGTGTGTGGAGAAGGAAATATCAAATAACCAGACATCATAAATTTGAGTGATGTTGAGGTTTCCATTACTGGTAAATGAAGTTTAAGAGATGAAGTAAAAATCAAAGACCCCAAAAATATGAGGAAGTGATAAAAACATTAGAGGCTTTATCACAATCATTACATCACACTTCAATACTAGTCAGTTCAGAATGGGAAAGAAATAGATGAGTTCTAGTCCATCACATGTGTAGAAAGACACCAATAGGCAATAAATGATAGAGGAGACATCTGATGTAAATAATAAAATGCATCAAATTGATGGATTTAACATCAATAAGGTTGACCTTGAGGTGCTCCCCAAAATGTCATAATAGGAAATACAATTTCCCTTAGAGATTTTGATAGGGGAGACTTGGGTGTCTTTCATGCACACTTGTAGGCTAAAAGAATACAACCAACACATGTTTACCAATGCATAGGAGCTCAACCAATATTGTGTGGTTGACACAAGAGAAAATATAGAGGTGAGCATAATATTATTTGATGTCTCCATCTAAGATAGGCTTGTGACTACCAATGTAACCCATCTCTATGAGTTTCCATATTTTGGCAAGCTAGAGGAACTCATGTAGTTTCTCTTTTCATGAATCCATAGGGACCACTTATAATTTTTAGGGAGACACATTTATATATCGATGTGCTTAATCAGTAGAGTCATCAAGCTTCCAGAGTTAGAATAAACATCCACTGGATGATGGCAAATGATGTAGAGGTAGAAAGGGTTATGAAGCTCCTTGGTTACTATAAGGGAGGTTTTACATGCCCAATAAAGGACATAAAGGACCTTGATACAAGTCCATATTGTGCCTAGTGTTTTTCAAGCTTTACCTTAGTGGAAGATGGATGGACATCAACAAGGCCTACTTGTGAATCGCCCATAACATGGCAGAAGGGGTCAAATTCAATATTTTTAAATTCATCCCTAAATAGATGGTGAAGAACATGTTTGATTGTCATAAGGCATAAGAGACATTTAGATGGGATTCAATGTTAATATTAATAATCATGGAGGAGATCAATGTGCATGATGGTGATGAAGACAATTTCTAGGTCTTCCCAATGGATAAAGACTTCCTAATGCTAAAATAGTAGGACTTCACCTACCCACCCTCCTCCAAAAAATATAAGACTCAAGTAAATCGGTGGTGTACTCAATACATCAAGGCATGTAGGATATGATGATGCATCCCATAGGAGCTCCCCCAACATATGTTTGGGATGGAAACTTTCTCTTTCATGAAACACTTTTATGTAGTACACATGACACTCAAAGATGGTAACCTATCTAGTCGGATAAAACTCCCTTTTGATTTTTCTATAAAATAATTCAGGGAGGTGCTAAGGAGGATTCCCAATGCATAATAGTTGGACATATTAGTGAAAGTTATGGACATAGAAAGGAGTAAGATGAAGCACCAATTTGTGCACCCAAGAGGGAAATACACAAAAGATGAAGAGGATGACTTTGATAGAATAAACCTCTATCCCCTCTAAAGATAAATGATCACAGGGCACATCTTCAATTTATTTTATGAGATGAAGCTATAAAATAAGGGTGTAAACCCTAAGAAAGGTAATGATCTCCCACCTCATAGTGGTGATGATTGGAAGCTAGTTTTATAAATGCAAAAGAAGTCTCCTTAGAAAAATTAGGGAGAAAAACTTGAGTAAATTCAAGAGTGCATTAGGTTAAGGGTCACCTCTAGCGAAGAAGCCACTCCTTTAGCTCAAAATAAGAAACATGTGACCTTCATGCTAGAGATTAATTCTTCCAATAAGAAGCCAAAAAATAAGAAGTCCAATGGACTTGTTGTGATGCCAACCATAAACCTAGCAAAAATAGAGGAAGAGGCCCATGTGTAGGGAAGGGAGGAAGATATAGAAGAAGAGGCAGAAGAAGAAGGGACAAAAGTATACATTATTTAGAAAGAAGTGGGAAAAGATCCCAACACTGAGTAAGTTCAAAAGGCACTCCAAGGTGGCACTACCACTATGCTTGGATAAGTAGGGAAGTTGGTGAGCACTTCATCCAAATATCTCTCCATACAACCTCCACAAACTGAGGAGGAAAAGAGAGGTATGGATGAAATTAGGAATAAGTGAGGTAGAAAATTTTAAGTTGCATAAAATAACATCATGAATGATATTAGAGCAAATAAATGGAAGGAAATCACCAAGGAAGATGAAGAAAGTGTACAGGACATGAACTTCAAGATGCAATAACTATGAGAGCACATAGAGATAGCTAAACCATCCCTTGTAGTTAGTGTTGATACATTGAACCTCTTAGAGGTTGATAAAGTATGCATGCTTGTGGATCATATACTCTTAAGGTTGAAAGTACAGCTAGTGTAGGAAAAATAAGAAGAATAAGATCCATAAATCATGTTACAAAAAGAGTTATTTAACAAAATCAAAGAGGTAGAGGACTTCTTTGTAAAGTTATAAGAAGGTAAAAATGCATTTGATGCCATCTTCATGAACTTTTCCAACCCAACATCAATCATAAATGTATAACTCAAATAGGCAAAAGGGGGAAAAGGAAAAGATGATTACATAGGTATAATCTAAGAGTAGGTTAGATCTTGCATAGATAATATGTAGGGTCAACATGATAATCACATAAGTAAAAGACTAGGAGTAAAATTTGGAAGAACTCTTCCACACCTTACAAATGAAGGCCTACAAATAAGGAGTAATCTTTGACAGAAGAGTGATGAAGGATAAGGAAAATCTTATGGCCTTTAGAACGAATTGGAGAAGATAGATGTGATCATGATTAACACCACCTCCAAAAAGATATATAGTGATATTGAGGAAATAAAGCTCACTATCAAGGGCTTTAAGGACTTTAATTCTAAATTTAAGGAGAGCATGCCCAATTTCTACATGCCAAAGGATTTAACAACCTAGTCTAAGGGTAGACTAGAAATTTAATTTTTGGCCCCTAATTTGACTAAGTATGGATTCATGCCAACTTGATAGACATATTGATGTGATATAATCATTTGGCATGATTGGTATTTTGGTATCTTTTGTACCAATTGGAGGAATTGGTGCACATCTTATACTAGCTAGAAAATAGTTAATTGATACCCAAGTTTTTAGGGCATCTTCAAGAGTGGATATATGTGGTGATCATAGTTCAAAGGATGCAAGGTTATGGAGCTAGTGGAATGATCAAAAAAGACTCTAACTTAGCACTAGGTGTGTACTCTCTACCCTGGTAAAGAGATGTGCTTATGTGCTATACAATTGAGCTCAAGCCAGTGAGCAAAGAGACACAAATTTATGTAGTGAAGCTCTATAGAATTGGGTATGGATAAATGTAATTTCACCATTAAAATTACATTTTTATTAATAATAGCATAGATTTCATTGAATCTCCAAATTATAGTGCCCAAGCTCACCTATGAGCCATTGGGCCATTAAGTAGTTTAGCTAAGCATGGACTCTATTTTTAAGAACTATGTACTTTATTTTATAACTAAGATTTTATGAATAACAAGGAATGGTTATAGTAGACATGATGTTATATGGTTTATGCATATTTACATTATTGTTTAAATTATGAACATAATGCTATGCATTTGATTTAATTATGTGGCTAATGTTGTTTGCAAACTTTTGGGTTATGTCATTAATGACATCCCTATGTAAAAGATGACATAAAAATACTCTGTGAAATAGCCTAAGTGTATTATCCCATACACATATGTTCCTACCTTTGATAGATGTGTGAGCTCAAAATGAGTCCTCAAGTTAAAGTATCCCCTTGACCCATCTAGTGCCTATACGTTACTAGATTTAACTTGATAAAGATGTGCACCCTTATGACCAGAACTAAATCCCTAGATAGGATTTTACCTATAGACCATCGAAATTATCCCATAAATGGCTTGTGACATTAAATCCACCAAAATATTTCTCTCAAATGACCAAGTCTTATATGTGATGTATTGTGCCATGGTAAAACTAGCCGAATGAGGGCCCTGGTTCTTTTTCTACTACACTTTGGGTGAGTGCATAAGGATTGCACCTTATGTGAATTGATGCCAATGCATAAGAGTGATGAATTTTGAGCAGTAAAATAACATAATATGGTTTCACCTAGTTGTAATGAGTCTATAGCTGACTTGGATAATAATATAAGTGCCTTACCCCATAAATGATGAATTGATCACCCCTTTTCTATAATAGGTCCTTAAGCGATTAATGAAAATCTTATTGGTTTAACCACTTATTTATAACTCTTCTCACTTATGCAATTTTATAATATCTTACAATGTTGTCTTAGGATGAGACAACATTTTAAGTTTGTGAAAATGTTGGGAAAATAATTTGAATTGTAAAGTTGTGCATGATATTTATCTGATATCTATATGTTATATACTATTTTTTTCATGTATAAGTCTATTTTTCCCTATCTCAATGGCTTGAAATAGGTTATAATATGAACTTAATCCACTTTTTTCACCAAGTATGAGAAGAATATGAATAGTCATAAACTAGAAATGACTACATATACTTATGTTCTTAAGAAATTTTTTGGGGAGATCAATAAAGACTATCTAGTTATGGTTACCTATGGTTTATTAATTTATTACTTTCATGTGTTCTCATGTCTTATTTGATTAATTTCTATCTAAGTTAATATGACTACTCTGGTTATGCTAATGATTCACTGGTTGTTCATACTTTCTACTTAAAGCATGATAATTCATACTTGTTATGTTTCTATTTTCCAACATTTTGTATGAATATGATAGGCTATCCTATGTATTAGAGTATAACCTATTTACCCTCCTCCTTATCATGTTATGATGTTTCAATAACCTCTACTAACATATGCCACTTATCAATTTTAATTTCAATCAATTTTGTATTTATATTCATATTTATGTGTAAATTTCATATTTAAAAAAATAAATAGATCTATCAAGTTTAAAACCTATTTGCACAACATTCATTTATTAAACGAAAAATAAGGTGAAATATATTGGTGAACTCATACAATTTTGATTATCTATTTTTTATCCTAGGTTTTTAGATTTTTCTTAATTTTACTTGTAATTTTTTATTATTTGGATTTAAATGTTATTTTTAATTTTCTATATTTTTTATTAGAACTATGTTTTGATAGCTATAAAACTCATGAAATTTGTCACTATAAGTAAATCAATCTTCCATTCACATGCATGATGTCAAATTCCAAATATTCTCATTATCTTTGAAATGCATCATCTATCATCTTTTGGAACATTACTCAATTTTCTGTCATCATACATTTGCCTCCATTTTAGGGCATGAAGGTATGATGAATGTTCATTAGTATCAATCCCTAATTTTTTATAATCAAACCTTGTATGAGTAGGTATATAATAGAGAAAAAGTTTACATACACCATGACACCATTTAGAAATGATATGAAGTGTGTATGCTTTGATACCACTAATCCAAGGCCCAAAATGAGACTCGATAGACAAACTACTTAAATGGATTTAAGAGGTATATATAAGAAAGTAAATTATGGGTGATAGAGGATATAAAGGTGTAATGAGTTAAAGAACAAGGAAAATAAAGAAGATGATGAAAACCTATGTAGAACTATAATATCAATTTTTTATGCTAATCTCTATACATGATCTAAGAGATCATATGTATGGTGTCTATGCACTCCATAACTTCATATTTGTCAATGTATAGATACCTAAATCTAGTTATAGGCATTTGATAATGTTAATTCTTGACATATCTTAAACCACTTAACTTATACTTAGTTACATGACTCTCATGTTCCATTCCTATAGTTATTTATCTAGATATGGGATTAACCCCTCAATTTTTCCTCGTTATTATTCATAATTGCCAATTCAACACTAAAACTATCTTATATCATCTCTCAAACTATTCTAATTTCAAGATAGTTATCCCTAAGTTTTTAAGAGAAAGTCACACTAGGCAGACAGGTCCATCATAGTGTGGCTTTGTCCTTGTGCTATTCAAAACCTAGTTTCTAAATTTGAAATATTCCTTTGGGTTTTATTTCATGTTCCCAAGTTCACATAAATGAAAGTGTTCAAAGGTTTCATTTTATAATCAAATAAAAAACTCATTTTAAAGAGACTTCATTTCCATCTAACATCTATCTTTCAGACTATTGCACACTAAGATATTTTCCAGCATTATTTCAAAATTATATATTAATCACTAAGATTAGTTATAAATTAAGTATAAATAATCTCAAATCAATTCAAGGTCAAACATTTTCAGTATCAAATCCAAATTTTTAACTATATATATATATATATATATATATATATATATATATATAGTCAAAGATCATAATTTCACAATCACTCTAGGTGGGAGAAGTATGTATGGATTGATTTCTTCCTTACATTATTTGGATACATACGTAGTGGTTAATCATCAAATGATTTGATTTAGGTTTATCTCAACCCATTACACTCCTCTATTTTTGTAGGTTCCAAGCTATCAAAACTACCCCTAGGGTTTCTAATGTAAAGATAAGGAATATATATATATATATATATATATATATATATATATATATATATATATATATATATATATATATATTACATGACCCTTAAATGATACTAATATCCCATCCCTCTAAGTGGATACATGAATGGTGGTAGAAAAATAAAAAAATTGTCACACTCAATGTGGATAAGTTTGTGATCAACAAACACAATCAACCTACACTATCATCCAAGGAGTGTAGACCTATCTAGGAATGTTTATTCTACCTCTATATCTGAGCTATCATAGTACTTTATTTCATTGTTTCTTAGTGTCAAACACTAGATATATTCAACTATAAATCATAAAATATAAGTATCTTGTGTTCGGTGGTACTTACTATTTTTAGCATATGCCACTTGTCAATTTTAATTTTAATCAATTTTACATTTACATTCATATTTATCCTTTAAATTTATATAATAAAATACAAGTAGATCTATCAAGTTTAAAATCTATTTTCACAACATTAATTTATTAAATAAAACTAGGGTAAAACATATTAATGAACTCAGACATTTTTGAGTATTTTTTTGTCTTAGAGTTTTAGATTTTCCTTGTAATTTTTTTATGATTTGGTTTTAAATTTCAATTTTAATTTTCTCTATTTTTTCTTAAAACATTTCTTTGATAGTTTTAAAACTCATGGGAGTTGTCATTATAGATAAAGCAGTCTTCAGTTTTACATGAACCATGGTATGAGGAGTACTTCTTCAATACTCAAGCCATTAGACAATAATATAAATAGACTTACATTTTCATGTACCTTATGATATTTTAGTAACACATGGGTTTTTTTATTTTAATCTATATGAATCCTTTCATCCACCTTTTTTTAGTGCACTGGTAAGTAGTTATCCCTAAGAAGTTACTCTCAATGTACTCTAAAGATGGGAATTAGTGTGGCTACAAGGTGGTAGAATCCTCTTTAGTTAGTGACCCTTTGGGATTTATTCACTATTTAAAACTTTGATAAATGCATTTGAGAGCCTACAAGTCAAACACAACATGTCTAGTTACACCCATTGTATCTTACCTTTTAAAAAATTTCATGATTTCCTCTTTGCCACTTAAGAAGGTTAACTCATGATTCTTCTAAGACATGATACTAGATTAATTGGAATACCTGTACAACATATTAATATTATTTTGGTCTCTTCTAAAATGGATTATATATATATATATATATATATATATATATATATATATATATATATATATATATATATATGATAATGCAACTGCTAAAAGTTACGTACATGACAAAACTAATGATGAACATGATAATCAAGATAATGAATATGAACATGATAATAAATACAATTAAAATAAACATGATAATCAAGGTAATCATGATGGATCTAATAGAATTCATTTAAATTATTTTAATAGGTTAGATTCTAATCAATTCAAATAATTTCCCAATTTTTGTCAAGGATTTCATCAAAATCCCAATATGTGGATAAGGTTGTCCAATTTCTCCTAGAATTTAAGACTACACATCAATATAAGATTACATAATTTCAAGCATAAAAATAAGGGATGCCTTTCAAATTTGTTCATACTCCCATTTTAGGGGTTCCAATTTCTACTATAAATTATATCCAATATCGATACCTCTAGTCACATATGGGACATCATCCCTAGGTATGGGAGTGTCACAAGGTTTATAATATATTAAAATTCCTATATTTATACAAGCATCATACACACCTCATATGATTACTATACATGGTCCTATTGGCAATTTTGGCCCACATGCTAAGCTTTTACTTGGACAGATTAACTAAGCAAAGTCTTGATTAAAATAGATGATCAAGAAATGACTTGAGTAAGCCTTGAAGAACCAGGATGTCATCAAACATCATGCACAAATACAGGCATCAATTTAGTTGTGTATTTAATATATTCACTTGGAAAGATTTTTAGGCTAAAATATTACATGGACATGATGTATTTCTTACCTAGATCATCCTCTACAAATTACATATTTTGATGTCTTTTCTATCTCAAGATATAAAGGATCAAAGTTAAACTAGTAGTCTAGGACGTGCATAGAGATGTCAAGATAAATCTATGACATGTAACCATTTGGGTTCAAATGATCCTAAGGTTGAACCTAGATCCAATAGGTGTCAAGATCTTGGGCTATTCGGTAGAAGATATATGGCATGCACAAGGTCAAAGAGTCAAAAAGTGCTTGAAATAAGATCAATGATCAATGTTTGATCAAATCAAAGATCTAATAATGAGTGGAAACCTAATGACATTGGTGGGTTTCAAAGATATAACATGGCATATTTGATCATACACCTAAGATCTAAGATCAAATAAAAAAGTTAGAGGATATTGAGATCAACTAGAAAGAGATCGATGGCATGCATTTAATCACTCAAAAGAGATCTAAGGTGCATGTAAGGTCAGAAGGCTAAAGAGCTAGATCAAATGTGAGGCTATGACATGGTATAAGCATGTGAGCTAGATAAATATTGATAGAAGGGCCCATAGGAAGCATGGAAGGTTTCCAAGGGTTCCATTCTAGAAGGTCATACCAAGGATCAACATGAGGTTTCCAAGTGGCACCATTTGGAGAGCATATTAAGATCAGTGATCAATATTAAAATTTGAATCCAAGAGACTTCAAATATAGAAAAATTGTGACCTAGGTCAAACCAAAGCAAATATTTTAAAGGGTGCCATTAAAGTTTAGTCAAGGCCTCCATTTGAAGATCCAAAGCATGTAGACTTAGTTTTCTTATGGTTTCAACATCATTTAATGATCACATCCCTCATGTGTATTGGTTTATTAGTTCCCACAATGTTTAGAGGTAGAATATGTATGTTTAGACCTAATATAGTTTAGTGCCCAAGTGATGTAGTCTATAATCTCTTCATGGATATTAACTATAGGAAAACTAATAAATGGATTATTTTTCAATCTATAGTAGGAATAATTCTCAAATATTGAAGTAGGGGTAGATATTAATGGTTATGAACAAGTGTCTCATATTCGACATAGCCACATCCTTGATAATCAGGCACCTATACCTTCTCAAAGTAAACATAATCATGGCTTTGTTAGGTGGATGAATATGAAGGGTTTTTCCTTATAGTGAAGGGAATTAATGCAAAGGAGATTAAGAAGGATTCATATGGTGGGGTTGGTTGATTCTTATAGTGGTCTTGACCTTCATGATCCATCCTTCCATGCCAAGAAAAAAACATGATGGTATTAATGTAGGGAAGGGCTTGATGAAGTTTTAAGTGGATATTATGACTACTTCCAGTATTAATCTCAACCTTGATCATTATGACCCCTTTTCCACTCTCCCACACATCCCTTCCCCTCTCTCTCATCCCATTCTACTATAAATTCAAGCTTTGAATCATTGAATTTCATCCCTCTCTTGGGCATGACTAGACTCTACCAAGATTGATATTTGTAACCTCTTGAGATAAATAGAAGACTATGTTAAGATTTCATTATGGTTATTCATTGAGTTATTATTAGTTTATTTGCATATATGGTAGATTTTTCTCCCTTGTCAAGTCTTTATCTCACCTAGTTAGTAGTTTTTCATGTTATGTAGGTTATGCCTAGTGTTTGATGTCATTTGATTGAATCTAGTAGTGGATACATTGATTGCTTAGTGTCTTGAGTCTAGCCTATTCCATTATTTCCCTCAATATTTAATGAATTGATGAAACCTCTACATGAAATATTGATGCATAAGATATTTATGAGTTTTATATCCAATTATTTATTCTATCTCATTAGTGTTTTAGAATCTCAATTAAGAGTGGATGAGAAATCATTCGAGGTGTATCACTAGTAGTAGATTAGGGTTTTCCTTTCAGTGTATGTCTCCCCCTTTTCACCCTAATAATGAGCAGGTTTTAGTTTAAATGAGCTAAGTTATACATTATAGGAGATATCATCATTAAAAATTCTATAGGTCTAACCTAAGATTAGGTGACCCACAACCTAGGGTCATTCCCATGTTGGACTAGGTTTGAGCAAGAGGACCCAAACAATCATTTACTCAACTAGGGTGAAATCTAGGACTCCAATAGTTATAACACACATGATGGGACCATATTTTAACTATTAAATCAATTTTTCAACACACTCATCTTTAGAAATAGTTGTAATTATTCCTTGGTCCTTATCTCAAGGTATGAGGCATATTCTTGTTCATGATTTCAGTTATCTTCATGTTTTCTAGGCTATGGCAGCCTATAAAGAAGAATATTATCTTTCCTCTCCTTATTAATAATTTAAAAATGATCCATATACATCCTAATATGATCCTCACTAGTAGTATGAGGACCTATATCAGTCATACATGCAAGAGTACTACCTTGGTCTTCCCTATGAACAACTAATCCATCATGATATTTCCCCTTCCTAGTCCTATGATGAGCCCCCTTATTACTAAGATCATCAAACCTTATATTAATCTCATCTACCCCCTCTATATCTTGGTTACCTTCCTAATCAATCATGTAAATTACATGACATTCCTAAATAGCCTACTCATACCCCAAGACATTCTATATATAGCCTTAAAAAATATCTATTAGACTAGGAGAGGAATATGATAAACATTGATACATTGAAGGGGTATGGGTAAGAAATTACAAAACATGTAATTATAGGGGTTAGGATTTTAGTGAAGTAATTAAAGGAATGGATGTATTTCATTAGGAGAGGTTATTATAGAATTAGTAGTGATGTGCTTGACATAGATGGCCTCATCTCCAAGATTTAGGAGAAGTTGGTAGCCCATGAAGAATAACAAACACTTCATCACCCATCTTATCTTCCCTCATTCACTCCATGTCAACCTCATGCTAATATTCTCATCATTACTCATAATACCTCACCAAATGAGTTTCAAAGTCATCATAGTTCCCCCCAGCTCCTCTCAACCTTCCCATCATGGAAAGTTGTCTAAGGGAGAGTCTATGAGGAAAGGCAAGTTAGTGTTGGGAAGGATAATCATCATGAGAAATCAAGGTTTTATTTTGAAACCACCCTAGCCAAATAAATTATGCTTGCAAATAAACATCCTCAACATTCAATGATAGTTGTAAAGGCAACACAATAAGAAACTCCTTCTTTCTTACCCATAAAAAAAAAAGTGTAGAAGTAAAGGTTTCTAAACCTAAGTTTATGACTTGGAATTATATTCAATGGTCAAGAGAGAAATAAATACATTAAATCATAAGCCTAGATGTTGATGTCAAGATAAAGCCATAAATCATTCAACTTCCACTCCTTTCACCTCAAAATCCCATAGCCTTTCCTTCATGGAGGGCCATTCAAGAAACAATGTAGCAAAGAGAGAAGGTGAAGGTGATTCAAGAAAAATAGCTCCATGAGAAAAAATAGGTATATATGGCTACTTATATGGACCTTTTTAATCTTATTGAGTACTTTTAGGGATCTACTATGCCTATCTTATAGAAAGATCCTCTCCTTTTTTAGGCAAGTCAAGAATATGAATCTAAAGAAATTGAAAATGAAGGGTATTTGAGTTATCAAGAAAAATAAATCATGGTTTGGACACCTTTTGGCAATGACAAACATGTTTTAGTCTACCATAATGATGCAAACATGAGACAAGTGCAAGGGAAAGCTGAGGTAGAGGTTGAGATACAAGTGAAAAACAAGTACATGATGAAGAGGTTGTTGATGTTCAAATTATATGAATTGAAGGTTTTTTCCATGAACTCTTTGACCACACAAAATCTACCATTCATCATAGTAGTCAACAAGATATTTCTGAAGTAGTGGAAAGTGAGTACTAATCAACTAATTAAGATGAAGAGCAAGCTGAAACTGATGGCATGCTCAATCATCATCTTGATATTGAAGATGAAACAATTTTAATTAACCAATTTGAGATATCAAAAGAAGACTTATATCCTCATGATTATGGTCAAGGAATTGATATGCTTGCTTCTAACATTCAATTTGAAAAATCTCTAATTAAACTATAGCTTAATGAGAACAAATATTTATATTTGTTCTATGTCTCTAATTTAGGTTATTCTTTACTTGACTGTGGTCCATTTTAGACTAAATAAAGTGATTTCATCAAGTAAGAAGCAATTTTTCTCTCAAGAGATAACATGTTTGAACTTTTCAAACATTGTTATCAACTTTTGTCTTAAACTTTAGACATATCTCTACTTTTGGAAGCTAAGTATGAACACAAATGGCCTCAAGTAGTCACAAGATCATATCCATCTCTCTTAGAGGCCAACCTTGAAGATTTAACAATCTAGTCTACATGATCATGATCATTAGTTCATAAATGAATAAGAGTTGAATATGTTCTTTGAAAGTACACAAATCTACGATTAGGATGATCAGGTCTTGGGTCCATACCTTCAATCAATGTATCTAAGAATGGAGGTTGGAATCCTAGATGCATCATCAAGAAGACAAGGACATCCAATTGATCTTAGCTATAGAAGAAAGTTATCAAGAGATGGAAAATATTTTTCAAAGATCCATGGTCCATTAGATAGCTTTCCATTTGATCCTAGAATAAAACTTCTCATTTTAGGTTAGTAGGTTTGTTTTATTCTAAAAAATGATTAGCATAAGCAGTATTTTTTTTCCATTTTATCTTATTTTCCCTATTTCCTTAGGTTAGTGGTCCTTGATTTGTTTAGGTTAGTTTCCCATCTATTCTCTATTTCCCTTTAATAAGTGCCTTGGGCACTTTGTTCTATTTTATTCTTTTTTATCCTTGTTTGTTTCTATAGGAGTTATCCAAGGGTTGGTATCCAATTTTAGCTTTAAATCAATATGTTGAACCAAAGCAGAGACTCCATGCCCAATGGACTAGACAAGGTAACTAGTCTAGGTTATCAATCTCAACATGCATCTTTCCCTATGAGTCACCAAAAATGTTGGCCATTTTGGCCCACATGACAATAATTTTCCTAGATAGATCAATTGAGTAGAGTATTAATTGAAATGGATGATCAATAAATGACTTGAAAAAGCCAAAAAGAACTAGGTCATCATCAAACATCATGCATAAATGAATAGAGCAAGTTAGTTGTGCATTTAATATATTTATTTGGAAAGCCTCTCAAGCCAAAATATTACATGGACATCATATATTTCATTCCCAAATCATCTTATATAAATTTCATATCTTGATGTCTTTTCTATCTCAAGATATAAGCTTAAAAGTTAAACCAACAGTTTGATATGTGCATGGAGATGTAAAAACAAAGCTATGATAAGTAACCATTTAGGTTCAAATAATCTTAAGGTTGAATGTAAATATAATAGGTTTCAAGCTTTTGGGAGCTCAGATAGAAGATATATGGAATGTGTAAGGGAAAAGAGTCAAAAAGTGCCTAGAACAAGATCAATGATTAGTGTTTGATCAGATCAAAGATCTAATGATGAGTGACAGGTTGATGACATTAGTGAGTCCCAAATATCTAATAGAGTGCATTTGATTATGTAACTAAGACCTAATGGTTAGTATCAAGTCAAAAAGTTAGAGGATATTGAGATCAAGTAAAAGGATATTGATGAGATGCATTTAATCTCTCTAAGGAGATATATGGTGTGCATTGTAGACAACTAAATCTAGCCATCAATAACCTCTAACTAGGCTTTTGACCAATTTCCATCCAAAATGCACAATTTGGCCTAAAAACACTAAAGTACATTAAATGAGTTGAAATTTATATATTCAAGTGTTGATTCTAGCTAGGGTATCCCTAAATGGGGAAATGCAATTTGTGGGCCAGCTAACTTTGATCAGATCATTCTGAGTCAAAATGCCAATTTTGTACCTGAGTGCTTTGGATTGCTCTTTCTTATCAAATATATTTCACAATACACATGCATTTTTTATTTTTTTTGTAACATCTTAAATGGGAATATGGTTTCAACACATATGACATCACCTTCCAATTCTAATCCAATTGAATTTTGGACCAATAACAAGGCATTCTTATCAATTTGAGTAATTTGTGCACAAAGTGCTTAAACATGCTTAAGATATAATTGACTCAAATAAAGGCCTAATTAAGAATTCCATGGAAAAAAAATTAAAACTTATTTTTGGAAATGGATATTGAATATCTGCATCACTAGGTGACCTCATTTCTTGGGAAGACATCCCTAGGCCATAAATGCCACAAATATCAAGATTTATGCCCTCCATGTATCGTCAATGACTTCCATGATTCCATCCATGCCTCTTAATTACCCCTTCTTCCAATGTAATTATGAGGATAATTATAAACTTAATTCCAAAAATTGAATTAATCTACAACCACACATCTCAATCTCAAGATGGATGGTTCAGGTTGATTTTAAACATTCTCAAAAATCTATAAATAGAGAGGCCATGAATATCATTTCTAAGATATTTTAGTAAAAATTTATAATACAAAAGTATCTTAAGGAATCCAATTAGTGTTACCATGTCAAATTGATTCTAAGCCAATCCAAGCCATAATCCAAATGTGCCAAAGAGAGATGGAGGTAGACAAGCTTCCATTGCTAGGGACTTCAAGAGCACAAGCTGAGTAAGCCACTACAACAATCATTTTAGAGCATCTAAGAAAGGTAAAAGAGAGTTTATTTTTCATTTTAGTTGTGTGTTTTATTCATGTTTGTTAACTAAGATCTGCCTAGTGTCTAGGCTTAGAGATGTTATGCTAGTTAGTGTGTTTCTTTCATTTTGTTTTCATTTTGAAACTAACACCATACTAACCATCCTCTCTTGAGTCAAATTCCCTAGATCACATATGCCATGCCTGATGGGACTAGATGCATCCCACACATGAAGAAGATCATTTTATATCTTAAAATTATTCATTTGGGCCATTAAAACTCTTACAAATTGATTTTGTAACTTTATTTTTCCATTTTTGTTTGCCACAGGTTTACATAGTAATTAACATCAGCTAGTAAAACCAACATCAATTGGATAGCTTAACTGACATTGGCTAGTAAAATTGACATCAGTTGGATACCTATCATCAATCACATTAATATAACTGATGTTGGTTAGATAGGTTAGAAAATGTAACCATTGTCAGTTATATAATCAACGTCGATCACTGTGTTTTTCTTAAAACATAAACCTGAGAGTTCTTTCTTTAAAGTTCATTATTTCAAACCTAAAAGAGATTCAAGGCTAAAAGACATGCTAATGTTTTTTTCTTAAGGCCAAGCTTGAAATTTGCTAAAAGCATGTTTAGATCACCTTTTGCATGATTAAAAATAAATTAGGAACCTTGTTTTGGTGTTTAAAAAAAACAATTAGATGTTTATGGTGAAAGTTTTCAAAGTTTGCAACTAAGACCAAGGGGTCAAATGAACACCACCTCATTTTCCATTTAGGCTTAAAAATTAACTCACATTTTCAAATCTTTTTGTGTTTACTTAGTTATTTAGATTAATTTTTTGTTTGGCAAAAAGATGGATGTTGCGTGTATGCTCTTCCATTTATCCCCTTTAGGGAATCCTTGGAAATAAAAGTGCCATTCATATTTCAAGTAACCTAGTCCAAGGCTTAAAAAGAAAGACATTTAAATAACTCCCCAAAAACTCATCAAAGTTTGGGTGACCTTAAAAATGACCCTAAAGTCTTTCTACTTTCATACTTTCTTTATTTTTAAGCAAAATTGGCTTGCAAGGGAGACTTCATCACCTCTCATGAGTTCTTTAGGGAATCTTTGACCTGGGGTTTCACCTCATGGTATTGACTTCATTTGGATGCTAATTGGAGTTGCACATGAGATGTAGTGGAACTTTGGACATTGCACTACATTGATGAAATAATAGGATGTAGTATTTACAAAAAAGACTAGACCTTTTTGTAACAAGCCAAGTGATACAGACCCAAAATTTGTGCTTTTCTTTTGCATTGTTTGGCATGAAAGTCATTGTATAATTGATTCCCCTAGAATGTTTGAAACTTGTTAGATCTTAGACAAATCCCCACTTGCCACAAAAGTATTACTGGTCTAAGGTGTGCCTCAAGGTCCATGTCATAGTACTATCATTTGAGAGAATCAGGGGTATAAAAACCTCTCAAATGATGTATATTGATGGATTTCAACAATACCAAGAAACCTTGTCATTTTAGGATCTAAGAGTGATTAATTAGTTGGTCTTATTTTATATTAAAGTCTTGATTGAAGTTAAAACTTGGTGTAAACAAATAATTCAAACCCAAACTCATAGTTCTAATTTTCCTTTGAACAAAGAGGTGTTATGCTACCTACATGAGATCATCAATTTGCATTGTTCAAAGGTCATCAAAAGCTTGGGAGTCATATCATCCACTTTAGCATAGTTATGCTTCCCAATTGAGTCTAGACCTTTACCAAAGTTGTTTAAGTCCTTCACTTATAATCTAAATTCAATAGGTTTGACGTGTTAAGTGCATTTTCCATTTGCACTAAACTTGAGGGAACTTATGTTCAAATTCCAATTTGGGTTGAAGGCCACTTTTAGACTCAAGATCACTATCACCACTTGATAGACTTAAGCCATTTTGTACTAAACACTTGCACTCTGAGTCTATGAACCATAACATTTTGAGTCAAGATAATTAATGTTATGATGTCAAATTTGTGTGAAATTATCTTTTCCTTAGAGAGTTTTTTTTTTAAACAAGCTTTTTTGTCACACCTTTTGGGTAGTGTAGCATCATTACGCTACCCAAAACATTTCAACTATTGTTTCATAGACCCACTTGTATAGAATTCAAATTTGGTCTTACATTTTTAAACTAATCTAAGTGTACTTTTTAATCCTTTGTCCAAAGAATAGTTATATTGTTCACTTTTGTCGATCTTATTTGTTAAAGGAACCAAGTTTTATACCATTATTTATGAGAAAATAAACTCTCTAAAGTGCCTTTTATTTCATACCTTTTACCTAGTTGATCAAGTTCATGTCCAGGAATCAAATTCCTAGTGTTTGTTAGAAGTGTTTCAAATCCATTATATTAAACCTTTCATCTATTTCAAATTCTAGGCTTTTGACATCATTTGGCCAAGAGTCCTAGCACATGCCTTGTTTGAGCCTAGATTTTGACACCACATTTGGCCAAAAGACCTAGCAACTTTTAAAATATCTAGATTAGATTGATTTGAAACAATTTGACCTTATAGCTTGGAATTTTGATTTTTGGCTCATTTATTTTCTTATCTTTGTGTGAAAAATGAAATGTTAGATACTTCATGCGAGCTTGTTTCCTCACAAATCTTTGCATAAACCTTTTGATACTTTTGATGAACCTAGACCAAGTTGAAACATCATCTATTTTAGGCATTGTCTTTTATAGTTTGAAAAACTCTTTGACATTTTATCATAAAGCATTGACTATGGATCCCAACATGTATTCCTACACTTGTAGTGGACTCATGTATAATCCAGGGATTAGTAATGTAGTTACGTAGGAAGAAATGGTGCAAGACCCCTATGTAGATAATATTGATTATGAGATGGATTTTTATCCCTCTTATAATACTCAAGCATGGGCACAAATCCAAAATCCATTGGATAACTATTTGCTTAACACACCACCCTATTAAAACAAGACCAAGAAAAAACTACACATTACCTAGCCACAATACCCATAGTGGATGAGCCAGTTCTACAACAATCATATTTTACTAATACAGCTTCCATGTATGATCCATTTTTTTAACAACATTTATTAGAGAACAAAGATGAGATTTTGGTTAGAGCCATAGAGGTAGGGGCCAAGTTTATAGAAAACTTCCCCCATGATAATTTACTAAGTCTAGTAAGAGTGCCCAACAATATCATTTATGATCAATAGGCTTCTTCTAGCAATTCTATGGCTCTTGTCTAAAAAACATATCAAGATCCTAATATATCTAATCAAGTCAAAAACATCATGGAAGATCAATTTAACAAAATGCAAATAGTATATCAAACCTACCTAAATCTAGCATGTAATTTCAATTATATGAACATGGTGAGTAAACCTCTTATTGACCTAGTTATTTCAATAGGATTGCTGATAGAGTTAATTGGACAAGAGAATCTAAGTTCTAACCTATTCATAAAAACCACTTTGATAGATAACTTGATGTATATGCCCATTATTTAAGAGTTATCCTCAACCTCTACAAAGAATAATGAGCAAAACATAGTGGACAATATGCAAACAATGTTCCATCCTAATCAAAGTGGTACTAACACATAAATAACTAGCCAACAACATGTGCTTGTAGTTAATCCTATGAGTAGATCATCATACAAAGGAATAGGAGTTTCTACACCCCAAACTCAACCAAATGCTTTCTCAAGAATACAATATATAGGATTAGGTAATCAAATAACAACCAATGTCATGCCTCAATGATAGAATGTGATGAATCTTACTCCTCCTCAACAAGTAACGAGTAGTATTTCACAATAATAGGCATAATATAGTATACCAATACAATAGAAGACAAATAAATTTCCATCTCAATTAGGGGAAACAAATGTTCCACCTCGCTAGGTAATGATGAACATACCTCTTCAATCACAGACTAATATGCCAATTCAAAACCAAGTAATGACTAGTCAATAACATGCAAATATTGGTCAGTGATAGATGTTGAACTTGAAACATATTTTAACTTTTCCATAGGGATTCATGAAACAAGTAGGTGCCCATGTTTCTCAAGTACCTACTAGACAACCGTTGGTTCAAAATATTCCATAAATTTAGAGACAAGGTCTTGGACCACAAGTTCCCACTCAATATCAAGGTTTGATTAGTCGATAACATGTCCCTTTTCAACCATAGTAGACATAGCATAGTTATATCCTTTTGTCCCAACCATAAAATGCTCCAGGTCAAACCTTTATCACAAACCCAAATTAGAATATCACTGTGTAATTTTAAGTACATCCTAATCCACATATGCATATTCCTAGTCCATTCCCCAACCAAAAAAGTATACCCTAATAGGTATCTCCATCATACCCTGGTTAAAGTGTCCCACTTGTGGCCTCCCAAACATTTACCTAAACCAATATTCTCCCTCAAACCAATGTTCTTTCTAGTTGACTATCCTAATAATTGTAAAAGATGAAGGATGTAATTACTACCATTCAGGATAGAAAATATACTAAAAAGTTCAAATTGGATGATGTGTGTTTTTATCTATTCAACATGGACTATTTTCATATACCATTTCCTCCAAGATATGAACCACCAAAATTTGACAAATATAAAGAGAAAGGTGTCCCTAAGGCTCATTTGACTAAATTATTTTTCACATGTCAACCAGTGGTATATAAAGACATAAATTTTGTTATTGTTTCCAAGGAGCTTGGATGGACAAGCCTTGGAGTGGTTTTTAAAGTTTCCCAAAAATTTAGTGACAGATTTTGATGATCTTTCTGATAAGTTTGTACAACACTTTTCCTATAATTTTGAGCATGAGATTTCATTAGTGCACTTAATGCAAGCAAAGAAAAAAGTTAGTGAGAGTTTTTTGAGTTACCTATAATGATGGAAAGCCCTTACAAGTTATTTCACCCATAGTTTACTAGTTAAAAAATTAGTTGTTGTGTTTACTAAAAATTTTCATGGTGAGATAGCTTATCATTTGGAACTACAATGTGCACATACTTTCAAAGAGATCATTGATAAAGGTTTATTGATTGATCATGCACTCATCAATAAAGGAGTCATCAATCTTAATTCAACAAATCAAAATCAAGGTACCAATCAAAGAAATTACCAACATCAACATTCCATTCATACGTAAGCATCCCAATCAGCACATGACAATAACCAAGAAAGACAAAAGTAATTCAATTGCAATAAGAATGTTATGGGAAATGGAGTAACCAAATCCCATCATGTCCAAATGGTGAAAACATAATCTACACCACCTTTTTAGCTTACTCCTACCTATAAATCTCTCTAACCAATATTGCAAGCACAAAAACTAAAACTTGCACAAAAAATACAATAACCTTTACCATTACAAACCCCCCTCCTAGGAGAATCGTGCCTATGCGTCATTTCTTTAGTGACCTAAGAGAATCTATTGAGTCTATATTTCACAAGCTTTCTATCACTAATCTAATTATTTGGCCTATACCAAAGCATTATCCGTAAGGCATTCCTTATCATGATTGGTACTATGAAAATAAATTATATGACTATCATCGAGTCAATGGGCATAATCTATGAAGGTGTGTCTAAATCAAGAATTTAATTTAGAATATGTTATAAAATGAGGAGATAATATTGGATAATGGTGCTTTCAATTCTAATCAAACTCTTGGGATCTATCAAAACCCTTTTCCCCAACATAATGATCAACAACAACAGAATAATCAGCAACAACAATAATGTTTAGTACAGTAGCAAAATCAATAGTATCAAAATCAAAGGCCAAACTAGTAGAATCCAAAAAATCAACAGCAAAATTAATAATGATAGAACAATGGAAAAAACTAAGGTTAGAATGGTAATAACCAACAAACCTACCATGCATTTGCACATCACTAAAATAGGGTTATAGGTCAAATTATAGGGAGTAGTGTTAATATCATCTCCATTAATCCTAAACTAAGCACTAATTAGCCTAGACCATTCTTAAATATCAATATTCAACCAAATTACATGGATAATCCTTCTTTGACTTGGGAGTCCAAATAGGCAAACTAGAAAACTAGGACTTCTCCCTTTGGACCTTATATCAACAACTCATCCTTGCCACGTGACCACACATGAGTGCAATGGTAATCAAGACTTGTCCTGTCTAGTCCCACACCATTCCTAGCATTTTTTAGCAATCATGGTCTAGTATTTAATCCCAATTGTGTAATCATAACTTAGAGGTCAAATATTACTATCCTAGGCCCACAACCATCTACCACTTTTCTTGTCATCCAACCAACTATTTAACCTCAAAATAAACCATTCACTCCTGACCAAGATAAGAAGTTTGATATTATGAACCAATTGTAAAAGACACTAGCACAAACTTATATTTTAGATTTGATGTGAACATCAATAATCCATAAGAATATCTTGAATGAATTTTTGTCCCAATACACTATTCCTAGTGACATATCCCCTAATAAATTTTAAGCTTTGGTTGGACACCTATCTCTAGCTCAACAAGTCACATTCAAATAAAGCAATATCTCTTCCCTTGGCTGACTCCATAATAACCCATTATACATAAAGTGAAATGTGTCCTTAGAGACAATGGATTAGGCCTCAACATATTCTCTCTAAAGATCATCAAGTTTTTTGGGTACACAATGGTAGATCTTCAACCAAAAATGATAACCATCAAAGCCTATAATAATTAGGAAAGAGAATCTTAAGGAACCATTAGTTTTCTAGTTATCATTGGGCCTTTAACCTATGATACACTTTGCCATGTGCTTGATCTTGATTTATCATACAATATACTTCTAGGTAAGCCTTAGTTACATGAGATTCATGTAGTCCTATCAACACTACACTAATGTATCAAGTTTTCCCACTCAGGGATGGAAGTAAATATTTTAGGAGATTTACACCCATATGAACACTACAAACATCTTGAGGCTAAATTTCAAAGCTACAATTATTAGTACAATATTAATCTATGTTCCAAGTAGGATAAAGGAAAGGATATACTTATTGATCCTTCATTAGATAATTGCATAGATCCTAATACCTTGGATTCCATTTCCCACATGCCACCTCCTGAAGCTTCTAATCATTTCACCATTTCAAATAATAGACCAAGAGAGTATGTGACCCATGATACATTTCATATTTCCAATCTTCCTTAGAATCCAAAAACCTTTGGTCGACCTAAAGTCACCCCACATATGCATTGGAAACAAAAGAACAAAGATAAGGGACCTATCACATTTGTACTAACATCTGGCCTAAAACCTGACCCTCTTAAAGGGGATGGATCATGGTTATATAATGACAAAAATGCTGATATTTATAAAAATACAAATTATCCTATTCCTAATAAGATCTTGGAGCATCACAATTATGAAGGAAGAGGCCTCAGACCAAATCAACAAGGAACCATTGAGCTAAATTCTATGACTAACTATGAAAGACCTTATGAACTTGGATTTAAACCACCTGGGGGTGACCCCACATATCTTATTCAAACTCCATCACTAGTGACTAATGAGGATGATGCCAATAGTGAAGTAGAGTCTGATCATAACCCCACCTTTGATGACCTAGCTAAAACCAACATGTTTGATAGCAATGCCATTTATACCCTTATCCTAGCCATTCATCACAATCCATTACCATTATATTATCCCCAACTCATATATTGGGACTAACAAGAATCTAGTCTATCAATTGATGAGTTTTAGAATGATGAGGCATTTTGTGACTTCTTAGGTCTTAGAGAAAATGTTCTGTTGGGAGATCATAAGTTAGGATTTTGAATTACATTATATCCTATAGCCTATTTTGCAGAGTGAGTGAACACCCATGCCAAAAATAAATAAGTAAAACATTGAGGTCCCAAAGTGAAAACCTCTTTGAGGTACTTTCTGAACAAGGAAAAAGTAAAGATAAAGGCTATTCTAGTGGTGAAAACCAATTTTAGGTGCAATTAGATGGGGGTGTTCATTATTCTTAAAATTTAAACTAGGAAACCACCAAAGACAAACTTGTCTATAGATCCAAGTTTAGCTTTGAGCAACAACAAGTTTTTGATCAAATTCTTCAAGAGTTTCTAACTATTTTTATCACATGTCCAAATTTCCCATTAGGGGACTCAGATTCATCATGCCTAGGAGAAGTTAAAGAGCATGTCCTAATGAAGGATCCTAACATAATTCAATAGTTCAAGTCATTGCCTACTATCCTAGAAGATGGTTTGATCCTTCTAGTCAAAGATATAATAGAGGTAAATATCAGGACTCCATCAGACTGAAAATAGATAAAATTAGGCACATCCCTCACTAAGGAAGAACATGAAGTTTTTACAGCTCTGTTTAGAGAATTTGTAGATATCTTTGTATGGGACTATTCTGACATGCTAGGTTTAGACCCTGTCTTGGTTTTACACCACCTTATGGTTAATCCTGATACTAAATTGGTGAAACAAAAGTTATGTAAGATGCATCCTCACATTGTTTTATTAGTAAATAAAGAGTTGGAAAAACTCTTATAAGTAAGATGCATCTGATCTATTGAGTA
Source organism: Torreya grandis (assembly GCA_037957365.1). Taxonomy (NCBI): domain Eukaryota; kingdom Viridiplantae; phylum Streptophyta; class Pinopsida; order Cupressales; family Taxaceae; genus Torreya; species Torreya grandis. The sequence continues at coordinate 574,096 of JARHVA010002892.1, read as the reverse complement.
CTTAGAATGGATGTCTAATGTGGTACTTGTTAGTAAAAAGTCTGAAGGAATCAGAATTTGTACTAATTTTTGAGACATCAACAAAGCTTGTCCTAAAGATGATTTTCCCTTGCCTAATAGCAACATGATAATTGAATCCATGGTAGGTTATGAAATGCTTTCACTCATGGATGTATTTTTAGGATACAACTAGATCAAAATAACACTAGAAGACCAACATAAAATAGTGTTCACCACTCTATGGGGAACATTTTGTTATTAGGTAATGCCATTTGGCCTTAAGAATGCTAGATCTACATGTCAAAGGGCCATGAATATCATATTCCATGATATGATGCATGATATTATTGAAGATTATGTTGATGACATATTAGGAAAATCTAAAACTATGGTTGATCATCTAATAGTGTTGTGTAAGATATTTGAAAGATTACAGGAGTACAAAGTTAGACTCAATCCAAAAAATGTGTTTTCATTATAAATTCAATCAAATTAGTTAGCTTTATCATGTCTCGTAGAGGTATTGAAATTGATCTAACTAAAGTCTATACTATAACTAAGATGTCACCACCAACCAATTTAAAATAACTTTGTAGTTTACAAGGTAAGATCTAGTTAATCTGATACTTCATCTCTCAGTTAGAAAACAAGTGCCATCCATTTACAAACCTTTTGAATAAGGGAGTTACATTTCATTGAGATGATCACTACCAAATATATTTTCAACAACTCAAAGATGATCTTATTAATCCACCTATTTTATTACCTCCTATGTTAGGAAAGCCATTCTTGTGTACCTATCAACTACTGACCATGCTCTAGGGGCACTCTTGGCTCAACATGATGACAATGGAAAATAACATGCCATATAATACCTAAGCCATACCTTGGTTACATATGAACATAACTATGTACCTATTGAAAAATCTTGTCTGGCCATGGTCTTTGTAGTTCAAAAAATGTGCCATTACATGTTGAATAATAAGACCATGGTCATTTCAAAAGTAAATCCGCTCAAGTATCCACTATCTAAAATAGATTTGCAAGGTAGAATGGTTAAATAGATCATGCTTCTCAGTGATTTTAACATAGATTATGTCAATCAAAAGGCAATCAAAAGACAAGTTCTTGTAGATCAACTTGAGAAATCATCTCTCACAGATGCACAATCACTCAAGTTTCAATTTCTTGATAAATCTATAATGACCATCATTGACACACTCTTGAGGAGTAGCTTTGGAATTTGTATCTTGATGGTTCATTTACTACACATGGATCAGGGGTAGGCCTATTATTTATTATGCCATAGGGGTATCTAATCCTTAAATTATTCAAAATCAACTTTCCTTGTACAAATAACATGGGCGAATATGAAGAACTTGTTGTAGGACTTTGAAAAGTAGTGCATTAGAATATATCTCATCTCCAAGTTTATGGTGATTCTTATTTAATCATTAATTAGGTCACAGATCATTTTTAAACTAAAGATGACAATCTAGTTCCATATAAAGCCATGGTCGACACTCTTAAGCAACAAATTACCAACATTCAGTTTGAGCACATACCAAGGCCTAGTTATAAAACTGTAGATGTCATGACTACTATTGGCTCTCTAATTTGACAAATAGATAAAGTTAGAGACTATTAGTTCCTCATTAAAAATTTGTCATCACCAGTTCATGAACCTCCAACTATTGTAATGATTTATGATATTATTGGTCCTAATTTTATCTAGTACTCAAACCTTTATACCTACCTTCATAGCCAAGTTCTACTACCTAACCTATCTCAAAAACAAACCAAAGCCTTCATTCATTATTTCACTCATTATACTCTACTTGGATCCACCCTTTCCATCATAGTTTTGATGGAACTCTGCTTCATTATTTAACTTTGGTAGAGTCTATGCTAGTGTTAAGATAAATTCATGAAGGAGTATGTGGATCTCATTATAGCATGGTATTCCTATCCAAAAATCTATTGTGTACTAGTTATTATTAGCCTATAATGAATGTAGATGTCATTGCATAAGTAAAGAAGTGTGACAAGTGTCAATGACATGCTAATCTGATTCATGCCCTAGCCAAAACTTTGAAACCAATTTTGACATCATGGCCATATTCTACATGGGGACTTGACCTCATTGGGAAGATCAATCCCAATTCATCTGACAGCCATAAACATATCCTTACCACCATTGAGTATTTAACTAAGTGGGTTGAAGCTATACCCCTCACTTATATGACTAGAAAGCAAATTTCCAAATTCATCTTCAACCATCTCATTTATCACTATGATATCCCCTCTGTCATTATATCAAATAATGGAGAATCATTCAAGAAAAAGGATGTAGATAAGTTATTTACCAAATATAATATCACACAACATTTTTCTATAGTATATTACCCTCAAGGTAATGGCTAAGCTAAAGCATTAAATAAAACCATTTTCAATATTCTCAAAAAGATTGCTAATGATGCCAATCATGATTAGCACCTATAGATATTCCCTACCTTTTGGGCATACTATACCAATCATCATTCCCCTACAGGAGCCACTCCATACTAACTTTTTTATGGTACTGAAGCCATCCTTCCATTGAGGTCGAATTGCCTTTACTACACATCTCTTTCAATCATGTCTTGGATGATCATGACTATCAAGTAGCTCACCTATAAGAGATATACCTACTTGATGAGAAATACACAGTTGTGCTCAATAATATTTAAGCATATCAGAATTGACTAAAAGGCCACTATAATCGGTGTGTTAAGTATATAACATTTGAACTTGGTGATGCTTTTCTTAAAGAAAACCAAAAGAATACCATGGTTGAGAAGAAGCATAAATGGAAATTCAAACCAAATTGGATAGGGCCTTTCATCATTACTATATATTATGGATCAAGAGCATACAAGCTTGCCACACTAGATGGAGATGAAATTCCTGAGCCAATGAATATTATTCATCTCAAGTGGTACTATGCTTGAGTGCTAAGGTGTATTTTATATAAAGACCATTTTAGTTATGCTATTTTATCACTATTCTTCTTTGTACAAATATCATCCTTATCTATCATATTAGCTGTATCCATTTTACCAATCTATGCTCTTAACCCAGTGTGTTCTAAAGCCTAGACTATTTGACCTTAGATTTTGCCATTCGTTAAAAATTTTTAACATCAAAGTATTTGATTAGTTTCATTATTTGGTTTAAGTACTTTAGATAGAGATCATATTTTGGAATAGTGTGATAGAAGTTTTGATAGTTGCATGCTTCATTTGTTATTCCTTTCTTACCACCGGTCTTGTTACTAATTATAAACACCTTTGGGAAAATTAGTACCATTGATCTATACTATTATGTGATTATTATAATCACTTATGGGTAAACTAGGGGAAACATTTGTTTATTAAGCCTTAGCATACCAACTTGCCATTTCCTGTGCCACACTGTGCCTTTTTACCAACTATGCCTATTTTGTTTGAACTGATTACTACACTAGTTGAATTCCTCTGCTATAAGGTAAAACTATAGTGACTTGAGGTCCTACTCTAGGACTATGTAGGCAACACTCGATACTTTTTGAGGTTAGCTTAGTCACCCTAAGCCATGCTCTCAACATTTTTTGAGCAACCTAAGTTTGAACGCTCTTGCCATTTTATGAGAAACTTTCATTTAAACGCTCTCGCCATTTTGTGAGCTTGAACCATTTAGTGTATCATCATTCTTGATTAATATAAGATACTTCAAAAATTACAAAAACATTTAAAAAAACATTAGAAAAGAATAAAAACATTGACCACTTCTTTGACTTAAGGATTTTGGGAACCCTTACTAAGTTACAAGCAAATCAATTATCATTTAGTTTCCCCATCTTTTTTGGCCTTTTCTCTCATGCACTTTCCTTTCTACAAGACCATTCCTATTCTTCTATCACATCTACTCTATTTGTTTTCATCAGTTATCACAATCTTCCAATTCCTTAGGAGAATTACATTTAGCTTGAGGTTTTTTATTATATATTACCTCCATGGAACTATGTAGGTAACATCCACTTGCCTAGTGCACATGGAGATAGCTCAGCCACCCCCTTCCTTTTCTTCTATTCCCTCATTTTGTTCATTTGTTAAGTTTTCACCTATTTTCTAGGGGTAATGTTCATATGGTTTCTATTACATTGTTTGTTTATTTATCTACTTATTTTTTTTCTTTTAAAATTGTTACCTTGATTCAGTTTATGTGTGTTCATTGGGTGATTCCTTACCCACACTTATACTCAAATCCATCCATATTCAATTGTTTACATTTTCATCATGGTTTCTATCATTAGTGTATTGTTTTCTATTGAGTATTGGATTCTGAATGTCAGTCCTCATGATGTTATACCATGATTCCTAATGGCATGTGCTATAGAAAACCTCAACTTCAAGAAGTCTATCTATTAATGGTGACATCTCTTTGGCAATGACATCATGACCCCATCCTAATCATCTCCCAAATAGAGTAATTAAACATGAAAAAATTTCAACCTTTATTAGTTCAGATGAGCATCTCCCTACTAGTAGGTTGTTTCAATTCATCATTACCCTCTATGTTAATTTATCATCATCCTTGACCAAGTTTATCATGTTTTTCATAATTAAGGTCCAATGATTATAATCTCCTATGGGAAAATCATAAAACACTGTTCCACCTAAATTTCTCAATGACTATAACCACCTTTGGGCAAATCATTACGTTGTCACCACTTTACTTTTTTTACCTTTACAGATGCATGCTATTATTTTGTTTGTCTATCCTAACTGGGCCAGCTCCATCTTCTTAATGATTATAACCACCTTTAGGTAAATAATTGTGTTATCATACCACGTTACCACTATCAAGGTACAATGTCTATAAATACCTTTGGGCAAACCATTATACACTATCCCACTTGCATTCTTAATGACTTTGACCACTTTTTTAATATCATTGTGTTTTCACCCCATCATCTTTCCTTTCTTTGGTCCCCTCATTTCACTTCTTTCTTTTCTAAGAACCATTTGCCAATCTACTTATGACAACCATTCCCTCAAGGGGGTATCATACAGTTAGTTTATCATCATTACAGTTATAGGCATACATGACCTTTTCATTCTTTGATAAGATGTTATTGTGCTTATATCTTGAAACACCTTCCCAAATAGGGGCAAACTATAGACACCTAAATCTTGCCACCGCTAACCTTCAACCAGTATTTTGACCAATTTCTACCCAAAATGAACAATTTATCCTAAAAACACTAAATCACATTAAATGAGTTAAAGTTGATATATTCAAGTGTTGATTCTGGCTAGGGTATCCCTAAATAGGTCAATGCAATTTGTGAGAAAACTAACTTTGATTAGATCAATTCGAGTCAAAATGCCAATTTTGCACCTAGGTGCTTTGGATTGCTCTTTCCTATCAAATATCTTACACAATACACATGTCTTTATTATTTGCTATTGGTAACATCTTAAATCATAATATATTTATAATGCATCTAATATCACCTTCAAATTTTAATCTAGTCAAACTTTGGACCAATAACAAGGCATTCTGATCAATTTGAGTAATTTGTGCACAAAGTGCTTAAACATTCTTAAGAGTTAATGAACTCAAATTAAGACCTAATTAATAATTCCATGGAAACTTGTTGAAACTTATTTTTGAAAATGGATATTGAATATCTACATCATCAGGTGACCTCATTTCTTGGGAAGACATCCCTAGGCCATAAATGCCATAAATATTAGGATTCATACCCTCCATGCCTCATCAATGCCTTCCATGATGCCCTCCATGCATATTAATTGCCACTTCTTCCATTGTCATGATGAGGATAATTATAAACTTAATTTCATAAATTGAATTAATCCTCAACCACACATCTCAATCTCAAGATGGATGGTCCAGGTTGATTCTAGACATTCTCAAAAATCTATAAATAGAGAGGCCATGAACATCATTTCTAAGCTATTTTGGTGTAAAGTTATAATGCACCAATATCTTTAAGAATCCATTGAAATTAGTTTTACCATGCCAAATTGATTCCAAGCCAAGCCAAGCCATAAGCCAAAGGTGTTAAGGGGAGATGGAGGTAGACAAGCTTTCATTGCCAAGGATTTCATGAGCACAAGTTGAACAAGCCACTACAACAATCATTTTAGAGCATCCAAGGAAGGTAAAAGAGAGTTTATTTTTCATTTTAGTTGTATGTTTTATTCATGTTTGTTAACGAAGCTCTCTTTAGTGTCTAGGCCTAGAGATGTTATGTTAGTTAGTTTGTTTCTTTCATTTATTTTTCATTTTGAAACTAACACCACAACAACCATCCTCTCTTGAGTCAAATTCCCTAGATCACATGCATAAGGTCAAAATTTCAAAGATGTAGAGAAAATACAAGGGCACCACATGATGTAAGCATGTGAGGTACATAAAGACTAAAAAAAGGGTCTATAATAAGCATGTAAGGTTACCAAGTGTCTCATTATAGAAGGTTAGACCAAGGATTGATGTGGGGCTAAAAAGTGGCACCATCTGGAGAGTAGATCAAGATTGATGATAAATATTAAAATTCAAAGCTAGGAAACTTCAAATAGAGAACAAATGTGACCTATGTCAAACCAATAAAAATATTTAAAAGGGTGTTATTAAAGCTTAATCAAGATCTTTTTTTGAAGATCCAAAGCATGCAAACTTGGTCTTGTTATGGTTTCAACATAATTTCATGATTGCATCCCTCATTTGTAATGGTTTCTCAATTCCCACAATGTTTAGATGTAAAATAGGTCTATTTAGACCCAATATAGTTCAATGCTCAAGTGATGCAGTCAGTTTGCTCTTCACGGATATTAACTATAAGAAAGCTAATAAATGGATTGGTTTTCAGTCTATAATAGGACCTATGCTCAAATATTTTAGGGGTAGATATGAATGGTTATAAACAACTGTCTCATATTTAACATATCTAGATCCTCTAAAAGTAGGTACCTATAGCCTCTCAAAGTAGACTTAATCACGACTCTATCAAGTGCATGAATATGAGGATTTTATCCTTACAATGAAGGGAATTAATGTAGAGGAGATCAAGAAGGATTCATGTAGTGGGGTTGGTTACTTCCTTTAATGGTCTTGACTTTTATGATCCATCCTTCCATGCTAGGAAAATACATAGTGGCATTAATGCTGAGAAGGGCTCGATGAATTTTTAAGTGGTTATTATGATTGCTTCTAGTGGTAATCTCAACCTTGATCATTATGACCCATTATATACTTTCCCATGCATCCCTTACCCTCTCTCTCATCCCATTCTTATATAAATTTAAATTTTGAACCCTCAATTTTCATCTCTCTCTTAGGAATGACTAGACTCTACCAAGATTGATCTTTGTAATCTCCTAAGATAAATAGAAGATTATGTTAAGATTTCATTATGCTTATCTAGTGTGTTAATGTTAGTTTATTTTCATATGTGATAGAGCTTTCTCCCTTGTCATTTCTTGATATCACCAAGTTGGTAATTTGTCACGTTATACAAGTCATGCCTAGTGTTTAATGTCATTTAACCGAAGCCAATAATGGATATATTGATTGGTTAGTGCCTTGAAACCTATGAAACATTGATGCATAATATATTTAGGAGTTGTAGATTAAATCATTTATTCTATCTCATTAGTGTTTTAAAATATCAAATAAGAGTGGATGAAAAATCATTCCAGTTGTATCACCAATAATAGATTAGGGTTTCCCTTTCAATTTTTTCTCCCCCTTTTCATGCCAAAATTAGTAGGTTTTAGTTTAAATGAGATAAGTGATACATCAAAGGAGTTAGCCTTGTTAAAAATCCTAGAGATTTGACCCAAGATTAGGTGACCTACAACCTAGGATCATTCCCATGTTGGACTAGGTTTGATCAATATGACCTGAATAATCCTGATCAGCTAGGGTGTAACCCAAGAGTCCAACAAGTCCATCACCAACATTACCTAATACACATACCCTTGAATAATCTATTATGGCCTTGCATGCTAAAATGTTGAAATTAGAGCTAGGCATCTCTAGATTCAATCATTTAATGAATTATCATACTTTCCTTCACAATATTTTAACACCTGAGATAAGATCTTACTCATTAACAAAATGATTTTTAGATCATAAACTACCACTCTATGAAGGTAAATGTGATCTTGATCAGAATCTTTAATCATTTTACATAGCATGTTTATATTATTCATGCAATGATGAAATAATACCCAAGTTGTTTCTAAGAAGCCTCAAATAGTATGATTTTAAATAATTATATGATCTTCCATCCAATTAGTTAAAGCATTAACCCCATTTTCAAATTAGTTTCTAGCACACTTCTCTATCAACATTGGTGAAAAACTATCTTATGCATAAATTTGTAAACTCAATAAAGGTTTAAATAAGCTAATCAATGAATATGTTCTATGATACAAAATTATGCCAATTAAGTTGACAAATTCTATGGAGAATAATTAGTTACAAGATATTTTTGCATAATGTTTTCTAGTAGCATTGTATGAGACTATCATGTTTGATAAATTCAAATAAAAAGTCTTATGGTATATAATCAAATAATGATAATTCAAGCTCTTATCTTTGAAAAATATCAATTAGGAACCAATTATTCCAACTACTTCGAATTCTAAGTTTCAAAACAAGCCAAACTACAAGGTTAAACCTTTTGAAATCAAGAATGAGGTAAAAGTAATAGTCAGTACAATACCACAACCAAAAAATAAGATTTAATTGATATCTCCACCAAGGATGAAATTTATAAGGTAACTATCACCTCTATATGTCTTCAGACGTGAATTACTTGAATGAAATATCATATCTCTCCTTCCACCATTAGAGGTTGATATGACAAAACCTCAACATAATTTATTTTATAGTAACACATATTGTGACCATCATATATGTATTGGGCATTCTATAAATAAGTGTTATAGGATAATGCATAAGATACAATATCTCATCAATGGCTATATTATTAAGTAACCAATAGAGGATGATAGGCCAAAACAAAATAAGAATATAAAGTAAAATATATTCTAAATATGATATATTGTTATAACATATAACAATATATCTAACAATAATAATCTATGTTACCGTATTGACCATACGATTATAACAACCAACTATTTAATTTTTACCACTAAATATTTACCTCTCGATAAATATTACTTACACAATATTAATAATTTGAATAATATTCTAACATTTACCCCCTTGTGAACATTATTAATCTTATCTACACCCCCTTAATGTGAGCATGGGGAAAACATACATCTTCAAGAATTGGCCCAAACATAATAATATGCCAACACATACTTTTAGGTCTACATACTACTGTCTGAACCTTGTTGTCTGGATCTTGCTACATATGATCACTAGAATACTTCTTACATATATTCCATTTAAACACACTAGATGTGTCACTGACCGATCATCTCCATAAAGAAGTAAGGCAGTCAGAGGATCTCTATAGTTAGAGGATTTATGTAGTTAGCTACCCTCCTATACAACTATTGACCATATTCCATTATATCCACACTCTCCCTTATCTCCAAATAGTAGAGGTATTTCAAAAAAGTAGGGGAATGAAAAACACATACTAAATGTCACATTTTACCTTGTGAGAAATAGACTAATAACTTATAGCCACTATGAATGATCATGCTACTCAATCTCACACAACAAAGAAGACTCTCACTACCACTAGTAGTATTCCTTGACTTTAGTATATTTAGTTTTGAATGGAAAATGAAACATAGCTTTATGTTCCTATTCCACAATGTGAACATTTCCACACCACACAACTTAAAAAATAAATGTATCTACCACACTAAAAATCATAACACACATCAAAAAATACATGGCCACCAAATCAATATATGGCCTCATTGGTGGCGCCTAACAAGAGGTCACTAAATAAGCTGCATCTTCCATGTAGCCTCCAGCCTCTAGTATGTTACTTACTTAGGAAATGTGTCTATGAAGCTCAAGTTCATGTCTTTTTTTAAGGGAAATCCCATCCATAATGTGGGCATTATGTACAAGCAAAAATCCATTTATGACTTTAAGCCTAAAAAACTTTGACTTTTTCAACATAACTCTTTTTTATAACTTTTGACTTTTGACAAAATGAAATTTTTTGACAATGGACCCAATAAAAAATTTTGACATTTTTGAATTCTTACTTTTGACAACAATGAAATTTTAACAATTGATGACTCAATTATAAAAAATGACTCTTGTTTTCAATTTTGACTCATAACATGATGACATACATTAATTAGAAAAATCCTAACTAAAGGATTTTGGTACATATTTAAACTCAAAGACTTATTTACAATTTTACTAAATATGAAAGGAATTACAAACATTAAAATAATTCCTAAAACTATAAACTTATTTTAAAATTTGACTCACAACATTAAAGGACTCTAACAATAATATTTGATAAAAGGAATATTTCAACTTTGACTTGTCTAACAAATAATAAACACTAACCTAAAAGACACAACTTATAAATACATGCTTAATAGAACTTACAAACTTGAAAATATTTTTTTACACATGTACGTGTACTAAGTTGAATTTATATTTACTATATAAAATAGTGATGAATGAGTGGCATATGGTGCATGCATGTCATGAAATTCTCAAGTCTCCCAATTGAATGCAAAGCTAAGTTGTCACATTTAAATGCAAGTGACATCATTGCCTAATGATATGCTTTCCATGTATATTTGTAGCTCACCAAGGAACATATAGGTTATTGTATATATTATTTAAGCATGCTATGTGGATAGTGAATAATAGACAAAGTGTCATAAAAATCCAAACCTCAGGTTTGATGATGTTGTTTCATAAACACATGGCATATAATTCAAAAAATAGTTGCACACAAGGCTCATGAAGATCTCAATGCTAGTTCATTATTGGTATTATCTCCTTATTAAATAGGATGTCTTTAATTCTCATGATTAATCTACTATGATATATAGACTTAAATGATAAAATGTGACAAATTCACTTGGCTATGATATATGGTGAGATCTGTAATACAAATATTACCACGAACCAAATAGAGAACTAAACATAGATCAATGAATTTTGTAGGTCATACAATATTGATAGGTTACATGACATAAATACTATAGTATAAGATTGAATCTCATTCATATTTGAAATATAATAAATTTTTTCACTTACAAAACCTCACAACTATGCACTTTTATGTAGGAGTTTTTCTCATTCACAGGAGCAAAGTGTAGAACAACTGCTCCTCTTTTTCTTCTAATCCTCCTTCATAGAGATTGATCACTTCTCTGATAACAATAATAGATATTATAAGAACTAATATTAGATTTAATTCATTCACAGAGCTAAGTACATAGAGATAATTATTTCAAATACACAAATAATATTATTTCACTCTCATTACATAAACATTCGAGACAATACACACAAATATATAGGAAAAAATTTCCTATATTTGAGAATTCCTAAATCCCTACTAAATATCTCAATCCTCCTAAATATTCTAAGTAAGATATATTATTATAACAATAACAATATATTTAACCATAATAATCTATGTTACCATATTGACCATATGGTTATAACAACCTACTATTTACTTTTTACCACTAACTATTTACCTCTCAATAACTATTACTTACACAATATTAATAATGTGAAAAATATTCTAATAAATATATGATAATGATGCAATGGAATTTTAACTGTATCAATTTTGTGTTGCTTTAGGTGATAGAGATCATTTACAATGTGAATGTCTAGGTTAGAAGAATATAAGTCCGTAGGTTTTGAGTTTGAAGTCCTATTGTGTTTTCCCACCAATTCTATAATTTTGAAAATTTGAACTTGCTTTTAAAGATATTGGTCATAAGTCATGTTTGAGATAAAATCAATGAAGTATTATTATTTTTTGAATCTAGAGGGGGTCAAGGGCGTCAATATTATTGTTGACCAAATTTGACTTTTAGGTCAATTTGGGGCACCCCTAGTAAAAAAATTGACTTTTAAGTTTTTTTTAGGGTTTAATATTTAATCATAAGTTATATCATAGGTCATTTAATGTTATTCAATGACATTATCCTTGGTCACTTATTTAATTAGCCAACATGTCTTTTTAAGTCATATTAGGGGTCAAAAAGGTGCATTTAATGAGTTATATAGATTTATTAAGGAGTGTAAAGGCTATAAAATGTAATGTAACATCTCATGTGTCCTTATATGTCTTAATTAATTTACATAACTAAAAATTTGTAGGTTTTTTAGTTAAAAGGGAATTTTTCTTGGGAAAAAAGGAGATTTTAACACTTGTATGGCTCTTTGGGAAGTGTGTCACATGGGAAAGGATCACACAATGCCTCTTCAGCTTCCCCAATATTAGTTTCACATTTGGTTTGATCTATAAGTTCCATTTATTTCTCAAAACTAAAACCATTCTATTCCCTTTTCACCCTTCTTGGAAAGTAGAAGTGACCTTCAGGGTTTTGCTTAGTACAAATAACTCAGGAAGTTTCAAGACAAATGATTTTGGGATGTATTTTTAAACCTAGAAAAATTCATTTAAATATATGGAGTTTTAAAAATGGTGGCTTTTGCTTCATGAACCATCCTCATGAAGTGGACCTTTCAAATTTGCCTCCTAATCTATGTACCCTACAAGTTTTGCCTTGGGTTGAAAAGATCCATAAAATCCACTTACTAATATTGGTTATAAAGGATTTTTAATATCTCATATAATTCTTCCCATTCTTAGTTTCAAGTTTCAAGTTGATTTTATGTGTAAATCATCTCAAATTTATAAATTGGTCTTATATGTGATGGCAGGCATGTTTTTACCATTTCCATATTTTCATGATTGTAAAGTGTCTTAAGAAGGTTATGTTAAGTTCATCAAAAAATTTCCAACATGATTTTTAATCTCATTTCATCTCAATTTATCTCTCTAAAATAGTCTCCATGAGTTTCAGTCATATGCAACATTAGCATAATTCTACCATTAACACACAACTTATAGGTATTTGAAAAGGAAAATCATGTTGGAGGAAATGTTTTATGCTAATTTAGGTCCTTGATTATGGAAGAAGTTTGTTTTGTCATGCTTGAGAGTGGTTTATATCTTATATTGAAGGCCAATTCAATGCTTATTTCCCACTTTCCTCTTCATTGCCTGCATATAGGAAAATGGTCCCCTGTAGGTGACAATTTAGATAAATGAAGATTGTTGTTTTTAAGATTTAAATCATGTTTAAACTTTACTTGAGGTATTAGTATGTTGAATAGGGTAGAGCATACTCATTTGAGGGGTTAGATTGATAACTAGAGGTGAAAAAAACTTTAAAACATGATGTGACTGAGAATAGGCCCACTTTCCCTAAAATGATAAAATAGAGGTCTCAAGTGTTGTTTTGGTATCTTGTAATAGACATTCAAAGGGTTTTAAGGCATCTATCTAGGTCAATATTTTAGTCCCTAGTAGCAAGAGGTTCCATGCCAAATATGAGGGTTAGAATATGAAAGGAAGATGGTCATTTGGGGCCTTAAAATTGCCTACAAAACATTTGATTCTTTCACTATTGTCTGTAGGCCTGAGACCAAAAAGACACAACTTACCATCTCCTTCTAATAATAATAATAACACACACCTACAATAGGGTATAGACTAGTGAGCTAGCATTGGTGATTTGGTGATGTTTTAAGGGCATTCAAGATGAGTAAAGGTATAAACATGCACCTTATGACCCTAGGGGACCCAAGTGAAGTCCTTTCATACCATAACCATCTCATTTAAGGATTTAAACACCTAAAGGCAATGCTTAAATGGGTAGAGTACCTTAATCATGGTAGGAAGAAACTTGATCATTAAACTAAAGATCATATAAATGAACCCAAGATGATTATGGGTGTTGTGTGACCTCAAAGTAGGTTCAAGGTGATCTATAAGCATCATAACTAAATGGATGAGCCAAATACACCTATAGGTAGGGCCTAAAGGCAAGGTTTCCTAGTCACCTAAGGAAAACTCAACTTGGTGAGTTCAAACTATAGGTAAGGGTAAAAAAGAGGTTGGATTGATATCCAAGCATGTGGCCACCTCCAATAGTTTAATGATGAACTTCATAAACTCTCACATTAAAAAATAAGCCTATAAAAACCCCTCTAAGACCCTAATTTCACCTACAACCATTATAAATGATTGTGTTGGTAGTGAGCAGTATGAGGTGATGTTCCTATTGAGTTTAGATCCCTTTGGGGCTATCACATGACCATAGGGATATATTTTTGGGGCCTAGAGAGCTCCACAAATGTGGGGAGCATAGTTTTCCCTATTCCACCTTTTGTGTAACCGAGTTCAATGTGTGAGTCAAATATTATTTGTATTTATAATTTTTATGTTTCCATATTTTGTGGAGTTAGTTGCTAGATGCCTTTTTCCCATGTTGACTTCCTTGATCTTTGGGAGTTAGTTGTTCATTGGAAAAGGGGATGCCTTCCTCATTTTTAGGAGTTGGTGTGATTAAATTCTATTGGAAAATGTGCCTTTAAAGGTGGAGAGATAAACTTGGCATGTTCCTTCTTGATGGAGCTTTTGGATAAGCTTGTTGAGGTGGAACCAAGTTATCTTTTAGTGGATGATGCTTATCCTAGATAAGCATGGAGAGTTTATCCTCCTTTGGTGGATTTTACCTTGGTTTGATATATATATATATATATATATATATATATATATATATATATATATATATATATACATACATATATATATATATACATACATATATATATATATATACATACATATATATATATATATGTATGTATATATATATATATGTATGTATATATATATATATGTATGTATGTATATATATATATATATATATATATATATATATATATATATATATATATATATATATATACATACATACATATATAGGTGTGATATGACCTTTAGAGGTTGATGGTTTATTTGCAAGGTGTGGCTTTGAGGATCAAAGTCAAAGTGTAGATGATTTTGAAAAGTGCAGGTGTTTATTACAAGGTGTGGTATAATAGTTTGTGAGATATAGTACTTTTTAGGTCTAGGTGAAAGTTCATCATTTAATTTGTGCAACATTTTCTACAAGAGATATTCTATCTCTTTGAGAGCTCATTGTAATCCTTTTTTTTATTATAGTTTTATTTGAGGATTTTCTTGATGGATGTAACCCACATTGGGTGAACCACGGTAGATTTGTGTTATGTGTGATTGATTCCTTTTCTCTCCATTTCATGCCTTCATATTATATACGATTTGAGGAATGTTTTCATGATGCATTTTAATGCATAATTTAGATTTTATTTATGGTCATATTAAATCTGGTTTAAATTTTTTTAATTCCTAACAACTAGTATCAGACCATTGGTTGTGTTCTGCTAAAGTGATAAATCATAGGAAAGGATATTAGCTTGAGTGGGAGCTATGGGAGAAGATATCATATTCAGGGTTGAGAAGTTTGATGGTAAGCATTTTGGTTTGTGGAAAATGTAGATGGAAGATTACTTATATCAGAAAGAACTACATCTCATCTTGAAGGGGAAAGTAAAACAACCTATAAGTATAAGTGATGCAAATTGGCCATTTCTTGAGAGGAAGGAATTGGGAACCATACAATTATTCCTTGAATATTCTATTGCATTTAACATTTTTGATGAGAAAACCACAAAATATTTCAAGGATAAACTTGGAAAGTTGTATGATCAACCCTCTACTTCTAATAAAAATTTTCTTATGAAAAGATTATTTAACATGAAAATTTATAAGAATGATTTAATTATTAATCATCTAAATTATTTTAATATGATTTTAAGTATGCTCACTTTAGTTGGAGTTAAGTTTGATGATGAGTTTAGAGATTTGCTAATTTTATGTTCTTTGCTTGATAGTTGGGATAACCTAGTAATGGCTGTGAGTAATGTAGTCCCTGCCAAGGGAAGCTTAAATTTTGAGGATGTTGTAGGTGTGATTATTAACAAGTAAATTCAAAGGAAAAGTGCTAGTGAATCATCTTTAGGTAATGCTTTAACTATTGATACTAGATGGAGGCAAAAGGACAAGAGCAAAGGCAAATGTGGAAATTCAAAGGGTAGATCTAAGTATATATCTAGATCCAAAATGATATGTTGGAATTTTGGGAAGAGTGGACACTCAAAGAAAGATTTGTGGTCACTTCAAGATAAGAATTCCAACAAGGAGGAAAAGAATGAGGTAAATGTGACATCAAGTAAATCATGGCAGGATGCCTTAATCATTTCTATGTATAATTTTTCTAAGTTTTGGGTCTTAGATTCAAGGGCTTCTTTTCATGCCATCCCACATAGGCACTATTCTACTAATTATGTTCAAGACAATTTAGGACATGTATATCTTTGTGATGATGAACTATATGATATAGTAGGGAAAGTTTGTTTTTAGGTTAATATGTATAATGGGAACACATGGCTACTCAACGATGTCAGACACGTGCCTATGTTTAGATGGAATTTAGTTTTAGTGGGGAAATTGGGTAGTGAAGGATGTTTGGTAATGTTTATTTCAGATTATTGGAAAGTTACCAAAGGTGATCTTGTGATTTTGAGAGGTAAGAAAATTGGTACTTTATATTTGACTAGTAGTGTTTATTCTTTTTATTTAGTTACTACAGATGGACATGCAACTATGTGGCACTAAAGGTTCAGTCATATGAGTCATAAGGGAATGAAGATCTTAAAAGAGAAGACATCAAGATTAAAAGACATATATTTAGAATTTTGTGAGAATTATGTGTATGGGAAATAGAACTGGGTTATGTTCTTGAAGGTTAGACCCATAAAGAAAGAGCACGAGTTAGAGTTGGTACATTTAGATGTATAGGGACTAGCTCAAGTTTCTTCTATCAGTGGATCCAATTATTATGTTAATTTTAGTTATGATATAACTAGGAAATTTTGACTTTATTTAATTAAAATGAAATCTAATTTACTTGACACTTATAAGAAGTGGAAAGCCTTGGTTGAGAATGAAATAGGTCTCAAGTTGAAATGTCTTAGATCAGATAATGGAGGTGAGTATTATAGTAATGATTTCTTTGATTATTATTCTAATAATGAAATACATAAGAAAAGGATGGTTCCAAGAACTCCATAATATAATGGGGTATCTAAAAGGATGAACAAAACAATAATGGAATGTGCTAAGAGCATGAGGTTATATACAGGGTTGCCTTTAAATTTTTGGGTAGAAATAGTTAGCACAATAGTAAATATGATTAACAGAGGACCTTTTATGCCTTTGGATGAAGGTATTCCTAAACAAACTTGGTCTATTAAGAATTTTGATTATTTTTTTCTTAGATTTTTTGGATGTGAAGCTTTTTCTCTCATTAATAAAGAGGATAAGACCAAATTAGAGGAAAAATCAAAGAAATGCACATTTGTTGGTTATGGTGAGGATGACTTTGGTTTTCATCTATGGAGCATTAAAGATAAGAAAATATTTTAGTCTAGAGATGTAGTCTTTAATGAAAAAGTCATGTATAATAATTAGTTGCAAGAATAGGAACAAGAACAGAAAGATTACAGAGTATTAAATGACATTGAAAATGGAAAAGTATCTAATGAATCAGTTCATGAACCTTCTATACAAGGACCCTAAAATCCTATGGTAAGAAGATCACCTAAATTTTTTTCTCCTTATTTAAATTATTTATTACTCATCGACAATGGATAACTAGAGTGTTATGAGGAAGTAATGTAGGTAGATGCTAGGATGAAGTGGGAGAAAGCCATGGATGAAGAACATAGATCTCTCATAGATAACCAAATGTGGGATTTGGTAAGGATACCCAAGGGCAAGAGTGCATTGACAAACAAGTGTATATTTAGAATAAAAGAAGAGGGTGAAGGGATAAATAGGTATAAGGCCAAAATGGTGGTAAAGGGGTTTGCACAAAAATCATGTATTGATTTTGATGAGATTTTCTCTAATATTCTAAACATGACTTTTATTAAGACTATTCTTGGTTTAGTTACAGTTGAGGATTTGCACTTAGAATAGTTAGATGTGAAAATTACTTTTCTTCATGGTAATTTGGATGAAGAGTTGTATATAAAGTAGCCACAGGGATATGAGGTCAAAGGAAAGGAGAAATATGTGTGCAAACTAAATAACTTGTATGGCTTGAAACAAGATCCATGATAATGGTATAAGAAATTTGATTGTTTTATGTTGGAACAATAATATCAAGGGTGTAACTCTAACCATTATGTATACATCAAAATTTTTGATGATGACTCATTTATTATTTTATGCTTGTATGTGGATGACATGTTATTTATAGGAAATAACATACAACATATTCATATGCTCAATAAATAGCTTAGTGATTCATTTTCTATGAAGGATTTGGGTGTTGCAAAGTAAATACTTGGTATGAGGATTACTCATGATAGAAAGGAGAGGAATCTGATCTTATCCCAATCAAAGTATGTGAAAAAAGTCTTAGAAAGGTTTAACATATTGGATGCTAAATCTATTAGTACTCCTTTGGTAGGCCACTTTAGATTATCAAAGGAGTAGTATCCTAAGATGGAAGATGAAAATATTAAGATGTCTAAGGTACCTTACTCATCGATAATTGGTAGCTTGATGTATGCCATGGTTTTTACTAAGCCAAATATTTCCCAAGTAGTGAGAGTTGTGAGTAGGTATATGAGTGATCCTAGTTATGAGCATTGGAAAGCAATAAAATGGATTCTTTGATATTTGAGAGGAACTATGGATTTTGCATTATGTTATGGTAGATCAGATACCACTTTGTGTGGTTATGTGGAATCAGATATGGTAGGGGATATTGATAGTAAGAGTATAATAGGTTATATATTTATTATTAGAGATATAGTGGTCAACTGGATTAATAGGATATAGAAGGTTGTGGCTTTATCAATCATAGAGGTAGAGTATATTAATACCATAGAGGCTAGTAAGGAGATGATTTGGTTATAGGAATTGTTTTCAAAGTTAGGGCATGAGTAAAAATTTGGAAGACTACATATTGATAGTTAGAGTGTCATTCATTTGACAAAGAACTCTACTTTCTACTTGAGGACAAAACACATTTAGTTGCATTAAAACTTCATCAATATAGCTTTAGAGGAGAACTTGGTCGAGCTAGAGAAGATTCATACTAGCCAGAATCCTATGGATATGATGACCAAGGTGGTCACATTGAACAAGTTGAGACTATGTTTAGATTTGGTTGGCCTTAGTGGTCATAGAGTAGTGATAGATTCTATTTAGGAGAAACAGTCTCTAAGTGGGTGGTTGTTGAGTGTGGAGCCATTTGGGGCTATTAAATGACCATAGGGATATATTTTTGGTGTCTAGAGAGATCCAAAAATGTGGGGAGCATAGTTTTCCCTAATCCACCTTTTGTCAAACCTTGTTCCACATATGAGTGGAATATTCTTTATATTTCTAATTTCTATGTTTCAATATTTTGTGGAGTTAGTTATTAGATGCCTTTTTCCCATGTTGACTTCCTTAATCTTAGGGAGTTAGTTATTCATTGTAAAATGGGATTCTTTCCATGTTTCTAAGAGTTGGTTGTGATCACATGTTGGAAAATATGTCTTTAAAGTTGGAGAGATAAACATGACATGTTCCTTCTTGATGGAGATTTTGGATAAGCTTGTTGAGGTGGAACTAAGTTTTATTTTAGTGGATGATTCTTATCTTGGATAAGCATGGCAAGTTTATCCTCCTTTGATGGATTTTACCTTGGTTTGCTATATATACAAGTGTGATGTGACCTTTAGAGTTTGATGATTTATATGCAAGGTGTGGCTTTGAGGATCAGAGTCAAAGTGAAAATGTTTTTACAAAGCGTAGGTGTTTATTACAGGGTGTGGTATAGTAGTTTTTGAGATATAGTATTGTGTAGGTGTAGGTGAAAGTACAACATTTCATTTATGCAACATTTTATATAGGAGATATTCTATGTCTGTGAGAGTTTATTGTAATATTATCTTTTTATTATAGTTTTATTTAAGGACTTTATTTGAGGATGTATCCCACAGTGGGTAAACTATAGTAAATATATGTTATGTTTAATTGATTCTTGTTCTCTCCATTTTATGATTTCATATCATCTATGATTTGAGAAATGTTTATGTGATGCATGTTAATGTATAATTTAGATCTAATTTATGGTCATATTAAATTTGGTTTAAAAGTTTTTAATTATTAACAATTGATATCATACCATTGGTTGTGTTTTGTTGAAGTGGTAAATCATAAGAAGGATATTAAATTGAGTGGGATATATGGGAGAAGAGATAAAATTTAGGGTTGATAAGTTTTTTGGTATGTATTTTAGTTTGTGGAAAATACAAATGGAAGATTACCTATATCAGAAGGAGCTACATCTCCCCTTGGATGGGAAAGTAGAACAACCTGTAAGTATGAGTGATGAAGATTGGTCATTACTTAATATGAATGTATTGGGAGCCATATGGTTATGCCCTACATCTTCTATTGCATTTAACATTTCTGATGAGGAAACCACAAAAGATCTCAAGGATAAATTTGGAAAGTTATATGAGAAACCCTCTTCTTCTAATAAATTTTTTCTTATGAAAAGATTATTTAACATGAAAATGTCTAAGAATGGTTTAATTTATAATCATATAAATGATTTTAATATGGTTGTAAGTATTATCACTTCATTTGGAATTAATTTTGGTGATGAAGTTAAAGATTTACTAATTTTATGTTCTTTGCTTGATAGTTGGGATAGCCTGGTTATGGTTGTGAGTAATGCAGTCCCTACCAAAGGAAGCTTAAATTTTAAGGATGTTGTAGGTGTGATTCTTAGCTAGGAAATGTGAATTAAAATCACTAGTGAATCAACTTCAAGTAATGATTTGTCTATTGATACTAGAGGGAGGCAAAAAGACAAGAGCAAAGGCAACTATGAAAAGCCAAAGGGTAGAACTAAGTCTAGATCTATATCCAAGATGATATGTTGTCATTGTGGGAAGAGTGGACACTCAAAAAAGGATTGGTGGTTACTTTGGCATAAGAATGCTAACAAAGAGGAAAGGAATGAGGTAAATGTGACATCAGGTAAATCATGTCAGGATGCCTTGATTCTTTCTATGAATAGTTTTTTTAAGTCTTAGTTATTAGATTAGGGGATTCTTTTCATGCCACCCCACATAGGCATCATTACTAATTATGTTCTAGAGAATTTTGGACATGTATATCTTGGTGATGATGAACTATGTGAGATAGTAGGGAAAGGTTGTGTTCAGGTTAAGATGTAAAATGGGAAAACATGGCTACTCAAAGATGTTAGACACGTGTCTATGTTGAGTTAGAATTTAGTTTCAATGGGGAAATTAGGTAGTGAGTGATGTTTAATAATGTTTACTGTAGATTCTTGGAAATTTACAGGTGATCTTGTGATTTTGAGAGGTAATAAAGTTGGTACTTTATATTTGACTAGTAGTGTTGATTCTTTTGACTTAATTGTTGTCGATGGAGATGCAACTATATGGCATTATAGGCTCAGTCATATGATAAATAAGGGCATGAAGATCTTAAAAGACAAGCTACCTAGATTAAAATACATAGATTTAGACTTTTGTGAGAATTGTGTGTATGGGAAATAAAAACAGGTTATGTTTTTGAAGGTTGAACCCACAAAAAAAGATCACAAGTTAGAGTTGGTACATTCAAATGTATGGGGACCAATTTAGGTATCTTCTATTGGTGGATCCAATTATTATGTTTATTTTATTAATGATGTAACTAGGAAAGTTTAGGTTTATTGCATTAAAATGATATATGATGTATTTGACACTTTTAAGAAGTGGAAAGCCTTGGTTGAGAATAAAATAGGTCTCAAGTTGAAATGTCTAAGATTAGATAATGGAGGTGAGTAATGTAGTAATGATTTATTTGATGATTATTCTAATAATGGAATTCATAGGCAAATGATAGTTCTAAGAACTCCATAGTAGAATGGGGTATCTTAAAGGATGAATAGAATAATAATGCAACATGTTAGGAGCATGAGGTTACATGCAGGGTTGCCTTTATAGTTTTGGGTAGAATTAGTTAGCATAATAGTATATCTGATTAATAAAAGACCTTTTATGCCTTTGGATAAAGGCATTCCTAAACAAGATTGGTCTAGTAAGAATGTTGATTATTCTTTTCTTAGAGTATTTAGATGTGAAGGCTTTTCTCTCATTAAGAAAGAGGATAGGAGCAAGTTAGAGGCAAAATCAGAGAAATACACATTTATTAGTTATGGTGAAGATGACTTTGGTTTCTATTTATGGAGCATTAAAGATAAGAAAAAAATTTAGTCTAGAGATGCAGTCTTTAATGAAAAAGTCATGTATAAGAATCAGTTATAGGAATAAGAATAGGAATAAAAAGAGTACATAGTATTGGATGACATTACAGATGGCAATGTATCTAATGAATCAATTCAGGAACCTTCTACATAAGGACCCCAAAATCCTATGGTAAGAAGGTCTTTTAGGGTAAGAAGAGCACTGAATGTTTTTCTCCTTCTTTGAATTATTTATTACTCACTAACAATAGAGAACTAGAGTGTTATGAGGAAGTAATGTAGGTAGATGCTAGGATGAAGTAGGAGCAAGCCATGGATGAAGAGCATAGATCTCTCATGGAGAACAAAATGTGGGATTTGGTAAGGCTACCCAAGGGCAAGAGTGGATTGCCAAACAAGTGGATCTTTAGAATAAAAGAAGAGGATGATGGGAGAAATGGTATAAGGCCAAGATGGTGGTCAAGGGGTTTGCCAAAAAATTAGGTATTGATTTTGATGAGATTTTCTCTCTTATTGTAAACATGACTTCTATTGGGACTATTCTTGGTTTAGTTATAGTTGAGTATTTGCACTTAGAATAGTTAGATGTGAAAATTTCTTTTCTTCATGGTGATTTGGATGAAGAGTTGTATATGAAGCATCCATAGAGATATGATGCCAAAGGGAAGGAGAACTATGTGTTTAGACTAAAGAAGAGCTTGTATGGCCTAAAAGAAGCTCCACAACAATGGTATAGGAAATTTGATTATTTTATGTTGGAATAAGAATATCAAAGGTGTAATTTTGACCATTATGTGTACATCAAACATTTTTATGATGGTTATTTTATTATTTTATACTTTTATGTGGATGAAATGCTAGTTGCAAGAAAGAACATATAACATATTCATATGCTCAAGAAACAACTTAGTGACTCCTTTTATATCAAGGATTTGGGTGTTATAAAATAAATGCTTGGTATGAGGATTACTTGTGATAGAAAGGAGAGGAGGTTGATCTTATCCCAATCAAAGTATGTGAAGAAAGTCTTGGAATGGTTTAGCATGTTGGATGCTAAATCTGTTGGTACTCCTTTGGCAAGCCATTTTAGATTATCAAAGGATTAGTATCCCAAGATGGAAGCTAAAAATATTAATATATCCAAGGTACATTACTCATTGGTAGTTGGCAGATTAATGTATGCCATGGTTTGTACTAGGCCAGATATTACCCAAGCAATGAGAGCTGTGAGCAGGTATATGAGTGATCCTAGTTATGAGAATTAGCAAGCAGTGAAATGGATTATTCAATATTTAAGAGGAACCATGGATTTTGAATTATGTTATGGTGGATCAGATAGCACTTTTTTGGGTTATGTGGACTTGGATATGGCAAAGGATATTGATAGTAGGAGGAGTATGACAAGTTATATATTTACTATTGGAGATATAGTAGATAGTTGGATTTATAGGATAAAAAAGGTTATGGCTTTGTTAACCATAAAGGTAGAGTATGTTGTTGCCATAAATTCTAGTGAGGATATGATTTGGTTATAGGATTCTTTTTAGAGTTGAGGAATGAGTAGGAAGCTGGGAGACTATACAGTGATAGTCAGAGTGACATTCATTTGGCAAAGAACTCCACTTTCTACTCAAGGATGAAACACTTTCAGTTACATTATCACTTCATTAGGACAAATTTGGAGTAGAGCTTGGTAAACATAGAGAAGATTAATACTAGCTATAATCTTGTAGATATGATGACTAAGGTGGTCACATTGGACAAGTTGAGACTATGTTGAGATTTGGTTGGCCTTAGTGGTCATGGATCAATGATAGATTATATTCAAGATAAATGGTCTCCAATTGGGACATTGTTGAGTATGGATCCCTTTGGGGATATCACATGATTATAGGAATATTTTTGAGGAATATAAGCTCCACAAATGTGCTGACCATAGTTTTCCTTACTCTACCTTTTGTGGAACCTTACTCCACACGTGAGTGGAATATTCTTTGTATTTCTAAATTCTATGTTTTCATATTTTGCAAAGTTAATTGTTAGATGCCTTTTTCCCATGTTGACTTCCTTGATCTTAGGTAGTTAGTTGTTCATTGAAAAATGGGATGAATTCCTTATTTTTAGGAGTTGGTTATGATCACATGTTATTGGAAAATGTGCCTTTAAATGTGCAGAGATAAATTTGGCATGTTCTTTCTTGATGGAAATTTTGGATAAACTTAATAAGGTGGAACTGAGTTTTATTTTAGTGGATGATTATTATCATAGATAATCATGGCAATTTTATCCTCCTTTGGTGGATTTTCCATTGGTTTTCTATATATATATATATATATATATATATATAGAGGTGTGATGTGACCTTTAGAGGCTGATGGTTTATTTGTAGGGTGTGGCTTTGAGGATCAGAGTCAAAGTGAAACTATTTTTACAAAGTGCAAGTGTTTATTGCAAGGTGTGATATACAAACTTATGAGATATAGTATTGTGAAGGTGTAGGTGAAAGTGCAACATTTCATTTGTGTATCTATTTTCTATAGGAGATATTTTATTTCTGTGAGAGTTCATTGTAATCTTGTTTTCTTATTACAATTTTATTTGAGGACTTTCTTGGTGGATGTAGCCCATATTGGGTGAACCATGGTATATATATGTTATGTGTGATTGATTATTATTCTCTCCATTTTATTATTTCATATTACCTATGATTTGAGTAATGTTTTTTGATGCAGTTAATGCATAATTTAGATTTGATTTATGGTCATATTAAATCTATTTTAAAAGTTTTTAATTCTTAATAGTTCCTTAGTGTTAGTGTGTTTCAAATATCAAGGGATGAAGCTCATCATGGTTAAAATACTATGGATTATTAAATTAAGTTTAAAAACATTGTATTAAAGGCTTGGTTCATACATAAGTCTACCTACATGGGTTTTTCCAAGTGGAAACATAATCAGATAAGAACCTTAGTTTTGACTTAGCAGGGTGTATAGAAAAGAGCAAGTAGATTTGAAGTGAAAAGAAGATTGAGATAAGATTCATCGCAATATATAACATCCTAATGAAATTATTATGATGTATTTTAAGTAGAGAAGGAACTCAAACAAGCATAATACAGTCCATTAGATGAAATCATGTGCACAATCTGCCTTGGGAAGAGTTTGTTTTGGGTTTTGGAGTGATTTTGGGGTCAAATAACCTAATAAGAGGCTAAATTTTTGTATAAGGGATACTTATAACTTTTAAAAGTAACTAAAATAGTCATTTTTTTGAGATAATAGGGTAATTACCTCCTATTTTCTCTCAGATAGGGGTTACTTCCCCTTGTGCATAAACAGTCATGTTTGAGGAAGGGAGGTGATAGGGTAAAATTGAGGTTTTTTGGACATTATAGATAGGTATGTGAAGTTTTAAAATACCTAAAAAAATATTAATAACCTTTTAAATAAAGTAAACTCTCTATACGGTGGCCTAGACCATCAAACCTATCATCAAGCTTAAAGGGCAGGATTAAGCTTAGTGTCCAAAGAGGAGGTCATTCACACCTTCAACCTCATAAATGAATTGAAACCTATTGGAAATTATTTTTGGGACCATATAAAAGTTTTTAAAACATATATTTTGTATGATAATCCATGAGGAGCTATTTTGGGTTTCAAAGATAACTCAGGCCTACTAGGCAAGGCTTAGGCCTAAGTCTAAACAAGGTACCAACTTCATTTTCAACCTTGATAGAGAATTAAAATTAATTTAGTAATTTTAATAGGTTCACTAAATGTGTGTTTCATCTTATAAATAGAGGATAAATCATTAGGAGAATCAATTTTGTCTTAAGACCAATGTTAGGCCTGTGCAAATGGAGAAAAGACCTCGATGGGAGATGTTCAAGTGTTCATATCTTTCTTGATGTTTTGATGGGAGAAATATGAGTTTGGGTAGGTTTTTATGGGTTTTTAAGGAATATTTTTTTTAATTTCTATACAATTTTGATGTTAGGTTTTTATGAACAAATCTTAAGAGGTCAGACAAGCCTAAAACCTTCCAAAACCCTTCCAAGTGACTTGACTAGAGAAATGAAGTTAGAGATGAATTTTAGTATAATTTTTTGGCCATAAAAACTTTTTAAACTTATATATGACTCAATAAACCTCCCTCACATGATTTTTATCTATCTAGACTTGTATGGTCATGGTGAAAAATAAGGTATTTTTGACTAATTTTTGTGTTTTGTAGGCTATAAGAGGAGTCTGAAGATGAAATAAATTTTGGAGAGAATATTTATACTTTTTATAACTCCACATGGCCATTTTATTCCTTGAATAAAATCATAAGGGTTTGAAAAATATATCTCATTTTAGCCAGTCAAATTGGCATATTGGACAAGCTAGTGAGAAGGATGGAAAGCTACAAGTGAGGTGATTTTAAAGAATTATTGATGCCTATAAGGCTATGGATGGTATTTAAAAGTTTATTCCACTCTCTCTCATGTATTTTCATGAGAAAATTATTACAATTTTGAGGCCAAGTGTGTAGGGTGCATGGAAGAGGAGTTTTCTTGACAACAGATGATGATAACTTAGTTCAGGATGATTCCAAATGACCAGGCCTACAACCAATCCATATATAGGAATTATTGGTGTAATTAAACTTAATAAAAATCATTTAACTATTTTTAGTCAGTTATGAGGTGTTAAAATAGGGCCAATCATGAAGGTAGTTTTTTTGAGCCAATAAAGGGAGTTTCATACTACTTTTCATGAAGTTTTTGCCTTGAATTGGCACTTGTGCTTCTTGAAATTCCATGGTTCATCCCATATCCTATTATCATGCACAAATACTTGGATTATCTTGAATAGTGTCCTTGTGACCCTTAGACTTCTCTTTTCTCCTCTCTTTCTCAAGTTGTATAAGAACTAGCCATTTTATCCATTGTACTTTATGCTCCACTTGAGTATGGTGAATCCATACTCATTTGTATACATTTTGATCAATAATAATACTAATTTTTACCTCTTCCATGATTATTATTAGTGTGTTCATTTGGAATTTTTAATTTTGTATAAGTGAAGACTATGGATTCCTTAGCATGTTATTTCATTATACCATCTATTTGTAGTTGGGAAGATTCTTCTTGAAGGGCATGTGAAGTGTTCTAGTAAATGTTAAGGATTGATTGAGTTATTATATTCATTAGTGCCCTCATAATCCTCTCATATAGTCCTCTTAGCTTTTCACATTCATCCATAAACTCATAATGTAGCATTGATGTGAGAAGATGAAGATTGGATAAGTGTATGTTCATTTTATCCCTTAATTTCAAGTGTAATATGCATATGGTTAGAAGTAATCAATATATTTTGTGTATCACCTTCATTAGGATAGCATTTTTTAGTTATCTCGTTCCCTTTTCACCCCTAAATTTTATTTGTAGTTGTGATCGAAAGTGGTACATCAAGTGAGCTAGCAATATATACATATATATATATATATATATATATATATATATATATATATATATATATATATATATTACCTCATTCCTTATGCTACCCACAAGCCTAGAGGTGTACATCCAAGTGACAAATTTTTTATCAATGCTCAGTGGGACTCTTTGTCTAAGAGGTTGAGATATTTTTTGTGTTTTCTCTCAATAATCAACATTTAGAGGCATCTATCAAAGCATTAATGACAACTTCAAAGATCCATTAGCTGGTCAAGTAGCCTAGGTTTCCTTTTAAAGATTATTGGTGATATATTTCTTAGTGTTCTTACTTTTATGAAGTTTTATGGCTGACTTTGGTGTTGAGTTTTGTTCTTTAAAATTTGGTGAGACATTTTAATCTTGTGCCATTCCTTATCAACAAGATAAAATCCTTAACTAACCCTTTCATGAAGTGTACCAGCCCCAATATGGTTATTTTCAGCCCCAATATGACCATATTCAACATTTTCATGAGTTTTATTAGTCCTATAATCAACCTCCTCAATGTCTTACTTCTCTTAGTCAACCTAGGCACTCCTCAACTCCATCTATTTCCACCTTCAAGAAAAGACTTTTGGGATATGAGAGGTACATGTTGGAGATTAATACTTTAAGAGGATGTGGTCAAGAGGTACCTAGAAATTTCATTAATAAGGTGATAGATTCCTTAGATTTGGTCAAAAGAGAGTGGGAACCTATTGAAATATCCAATTGGAAAAGGTTTACAAATGATATGTTAGATGTGTGTGGTTTGATGGCATCCTTGAAGGATAAGATAAGCATTCATGAGAGGTAGCCTTCCAAAGTCTATAAACCTTCATATCCACTTCCCCAAATTTTTTATCAGACATATTTGATCCCTAATCATAAACCTAATCAAAATTTCCAAAGTCATCCTTTTCTAAATCAATTGGAAGAGAGAGTTAGAAAGACTAGCCTTATGTTTGAAGCAAACCTTAATAGACAAATTGATTTGGCCAATAAGCAAATATAATAGTCCATATTAGTATCAAAATAAGTTGACTTCAAGTCCTCATTTCCCTCTCACATTGCATCCCCACCAACTCAAAAAGATACTCATGATCCCAATACCCTAAGTTGGAACAAGATAATGGAGTCATAGGGAAAGAAAGAGAATAGAAGTTTGGTTGATAAGGAGTGTGAAGCTGTGAATGAATTTGACCCTTTGAAAACTCCTTCCCCCATTATTCAAGAAACCTCTTTTCCTCCATATGAATCCCATTTTATTACTCATCTTCATGATGATGCATATCAAATTCAAGAGAGACTTTTCCAAGAGAACCTAGCCAAGTAAATTGAAGAGTTAGAGTCACGGATGAAGCTACTAAGTCAAGATGTGATGGAAGGTTTAGACCCAAAATAAGATCATATGCCTAAACACATCCCATCCACCATTTTTCAAGAGATTCCTTAAGATAAATCAGGTGTGACCGAATTTTTTGTCAAGTGGAAGGAAGAAAATCAAGTGGTTTTAGCCCAAGGTCTGCCTCCCCTTCCTAAAGAGCTTCCTAAGGAGCCCCTTACATTTCACTCTCAATCTAATTTTGAGTTCTATGTTCCACCTCCACCAACTAGTTTATCTTGTCCTGACCCCATCACCCTTTTCCTTGATGGAAATGTGGTATGGGAACCTAAGTAGGAGTATCTAGTTGATAAATAAATACAACTCTTGCTTGAATAAAAAATACCTCCTTGGTAGCCTCATTAGGCTAAGTCACATACTTCAAGATGCCTAATCTTGGTATCACCATGATGGAGAAAGAGATGGGAAATATTATAAAACTTGAATAAGACTATACATCTGATCAAAATGTTTTGGATGATCACCTCTAACATGAAGATTAATGTGCTATCATAAATAGGGAACAATTTCAAGTCTTTCCAAAAGATGTTGTAGCCCTAGAAAATACTCTTGAGACTAATGTGCAAGAGGTTATTCTTGAAGATGACCTAATATCACAGCCTGATCTTGAATCACCATCAGATGCATTGGATATTTAATAACATCAGCTTGATGACATCACACATTAAGAAGAGAAGATAGAAGAGGTAGTGGTTCTAGAGGATGAAGAGACAAAGATGATTGGCATATGCAAATGAAGCTCTTTCAAGAACTTGAAGATATTTTCCAAGTTGAGGGCCAATTACATGATAAGGTAAATAAATAATATTCAATAGAGGACAATGATCAATATTGGATAGAGTATATAAATCTCCTTGATGATCTAAAATAACTTACAACTGAGAAGAAACCCAGTCTTATTGAGACCCCTATGGAAATCAAGGATGAGGATGCAATTGAAGATCCACGTGAGAAAGTTGAGATTGTTTGGATGAAATAAGAGTTAATTTATATAGCCAACATGTTTTCATCTATCTATTTTTTAATGAAAATCATGCTAATGGAGTTGAAAAATATCATAAGAAAGTTAGAGGTATCAATGCCAAGGATCAAAAGGCTACATGTCTCACTAAATATTTCATGTCATAAAACAAGAAGAGTCTCAAAATTACAATTTGATCTATGATGGATTTATCATCTTAGGTTATTTAGTGTTTTATTTATTTTGTTTAGTTTAGTGTGTATGTTCCATAAGTGGTCATGAAGCACATGTTTGTTGTCTTATTTATGTGTGTCCTTGCCTTAAGTGGTTGAGGTAATTAGTGGTCTTATATTGGTGGTTAATGGTCAAAGTTTTACTTTTTTTCTTATATTTTAGATGACTCCTCAACCCAATGGACTAATAAGGCTACTAGTCTAGTTAGTATAACAGGCATACTACCCCTATGAATCTCTAATTTGTTGACCAAATTTGACTTTTAGGTCAGAATGGGCACCCCTAGTAAAAAACTTGACATTTAAGTGTTTCAAGAGGTTTAATATTTTATAATAAGGTATATAATAGGTAATTTAATGTTATTAAATTATATATTAGTCCTGGTCACTTATTTCATTAGCTAACATATCCTTTTGAGTCATTTTAGGTGTCAAAAAGGAGTATTTAATGAGTTATACAGATTTATTAGGAAGTGTGAAGGATAAAAAAATGTTATGTAACATCTAATTTGTCCTTATAAGTCTTAATTATCTGAAATAGCTGAAAAGTGGTAGGTTCTTCAGTTAAAAGGGTAGTTCTCTTGGGAAAAAAGGAGATTTTAGCACTTGTACAACTCCTTGGGACGTGTAACACATGGGAAATGATAAAAAAGTACCTATTAATAATACAAAAGATAGGTTACTTATTTTTTTAATCTATAAGTTCCATTTATTACTCAAAACCATTCTACTTCCTTTTCACCTTTCTTAGCAAGCAGAAGTGACCTTCAAGTTTTTGCTTGGTACAGACAGCTCAGGAAGTTTTAAGGAAAATTATTTTGGGAGTTTTTTTTTAAATTATATACCTTAATTTATATATAATTATTTTTTAAATTTTTTTCCTATGCTTCATGAATGATCCTCATGAAGTTGACCTTTCAAATCTGCCTGCTAATCTATGTACCCTATAAGTTTTACCTTGGTTTGAGAAGATCCATAAAATACAATTGATTATATTGGTTATAGAGGATTTTTAATATCTCATATAATTATTTATATTCTTATTTTCAAGTTGATTTTATGGACAATCATCTCAAATTTGTAGATGAGTTTTATGTGTGATGACAGACTTATTTTCACCATTTCTAGATTTTCATGCTTTGAAAGTGGATTCATAGGGTTGTGTTAATATTAATTCACTATTTTAAAACATGATTTTTAATCTCATTTCATTTCAATTTATCTCTCCAAATCAATATCCATGAGTTATAGTCATATGCAACATTCAGGCACATTCTACCATTAACACATAACTTATAGGTATTTGAAAAGGAAAATAATGTTGGAGGTAATGTTTTATACTAAGTTAGGTCCTTGATTATGGAATTATTATATTTTTTCATGCTTGATAGTGGTTTAGAGCTCATATTAAATGCCAATTTAATGTTTACTATTTATTTTCCTCTTCACTACCTGCATATAGGAAAATGGTCAGTTGTAGGTGATAGTATGGAGAAATTAAGAGTGTTGTTTTGAAGCTTAAAATCATGTTGAAAATTTCCGTAAGGTCCTAGTGTGTTGAGGATGGAATATCATACTCATTTGAGGGGTGAGATTATAAAATTGAGGTGATAAAGGCTTTAAAATAAGATGTGACTAAGAATAGGCCCGCTTTCCCTAAAATGATAAAATAAAGGTCTCAATTGTTTTGTTGGTATCTTGGAATAGAGATGTAAAGGGTTTCTAAGCATATATATAGGTCAATATTGTATTCTCTATTAGTAAGAGGTTCCATGCCAAATATGAGGTTCATAAGATGAAGGGAAGATGGTCATTTGGGGCCTCAAAATTACCTACAAAATATTGAATTCTTTCAGTATTATCTATAGGCCTGAGACCAAAAAGAGATATTTTTTCACCAAGGTTGAAAATCAAACATTAATTATATGATTAGAAGGTTCTAATGTCTTATAATACCTTAAGTGAGCTAAGATAGCATTAGAAGGAGATGGTAAGGTGCATTTTAGACCTTCATATATACCTATAGACCGTACCCTATGGAAACACACACCTACAGTAGGGTACAAACCAATGAGCTAGCTTTGGTTCTTTGGTGATGTTTCAAGGGAATTAAAGATTAATAAATATATAAACATGCACCTTATGACACAATGGGACCCAAGTTAAGTCCTTTCATACCATAACCATCTCAATGAAGGCTTTCAACACCTATAGGTAGGGTTTAAAGGGGTTGAGTACCTCAATCATGGCAAGAAGAAACCCAGTCATGAAACCAAAGAGCATATAAGTGAACCCAAGATGATTATGGGTGTATTTTGACCTCAAAATTGGTTCAAGGTGATCTATAAGAATCATATCCAAATGGATGAGCCAAATACTCCTATAGGTAGGGCCTAAAGGTAGGGTTTCTTAGTCACCTAAGGAAAACTCAACTTGGTGAGTTCAAACTATAAATAAGGGTAAAAGGGAGGTTGGATTGATAAAAAATCATGTGACCACCTATATTAGTTTAATGATGAACTTAATAAACTCTTAAAATGTAAAATAAGCCTATTCAATCCCTTTTGAGACCCTAATTTCACCTACAGCCATTATAAATTATTGTGTTGGTAGTGACCAATATGAGGTGATGTTCCTTAGTGTTAGTGTGTTTCAAACATCAAGGGATGAATCTCATCATGGTTAAATGACTATGGTTTCTTCAATGAAGGTTTAAAAAATTTTATTGAAGGCTTGGTGCATACATATCTCTACCTACAAGGATTTTTCTAAGGAGATTTTAAGTGACAAAAGGATTGAGAGAACATTCATCACAATCTATAGCATCCTTATGAAACTATTATGATGTATTTTGAGTAAATAAGTAACTCAAATAAGTGTAACACAATCCATAAGAGGAAATCATTTGCACTGTATGCCTTATGCTATATTTTTAAGGTAGACATGGTGTATAGGGCAAGATTAAGCTTAGTGTCTAAAGAGGAGGTCATTCACACATTTATCCTCATACATGAATTAAAACCTATTATAAATTAATTTTGGGACCATAAAAAAGTTTTTTTAACATATATTTTTTAGGAGAAGCCATGAGGATCCATTTTGGGTTTCAAAGACAACTCAAGCCTACTAAGTAAGGTTTAGTCCTAGGTCCAAACAAGGTACCAACTTCCTTGTAAACCTTATAAGAGAATTAAAAAGATTTTTTTCATGTTATTAGGGTCACTAAAGGTGTGTTTCATCTTATAAATTGAGGATGAATCATCAATAGAATCAATTTTGGCTTAAGACCAAGGTTAGGCCTGTGTAAATATAGAAAAGAGCTCGATGGGAGATGTTCAAGTGTTCATATCTTTCTTGATGATTTGAATGGGATCCAGATGAGTTTAGGTAGGTTGGTAGTGGTATTTAATGAAATTTTTATGGAATTTTTCTACAATTTTTTTGTTGGGTTTTTATGAACAAACCTTAAGAGGCCAGTCAAGCCTAAAACCCTCCAAAACCCTTCCTAGTGACCCGATTGGAGAAATGAAGCTAGATATGAATTATAATGGAAAATTAATAAACCTTTTTAAACTTGTATTGGATTAAATAAATATCCATTTCATGATTTTTATATATATGAGCTTGTATGAACAAGGTGAAAAATAGGGTATTTTTGACCATTTTTGTGTTTTGTAGGATACAAGAGGAGTCTAAAGATGAAATCAAGTTTGGAAGGTATATTTATAATTTTTATAACTATATATTTTAATTTAATTCCTTTAAAAAACTCCTAAGGGTGTGAACAATAGCTCTCATTTTAGCCAATCAAAACTGGCATATTAGACAAGCTAGTGAGAAGGATGGAAAGCTACAAGCGAGGTGATTTTAAAATATAAATAATGAATATGAGGAAATTTATGGTATTTATATGTTGAATAAATTACCTCACATATATTTTTATGAGAAATTTATTACAATTTTGAGGCCATGTGTGTAGGGTGCATGGAAGAGGAGTTTTCTTGACAATAAATGATGATAGCTTAGTTTGGGATGATTCTAGCTGAACAAGCCTAAAAAAATGCATGGAGAGGCATGTTTGATGTCATTAAAATTTATCCAAATATTAATACCTATCCCTAATTATTTATGAGTCATTTAAATATGGCCAATCATGAAGGCAATTTTTTTGAGCCAATAATAGAAGTTTCATGCCACTTTTCATGAAGTTTATGCCTTGAATTGGCACTTGTGCTTCTTAAAATTACATGGTTCATCCCATATCCTCTCTCTCTCTCTCTCTCTCTCTCTCTCTCTCTCTCTCTCTCTCTCTCTCTCTCTCTCTCTCTCTCTCTCTCTCTCTCTCTCTCTCTCTCTCTCTCTCTCTCTCTCTCTCTAGTTCTTATATCTCTCTCTCTCTCGTTCTATAAGAACTAGCCATTTTGGCCATTGTACTTTATGCTCCACCTGAGTATGGCAAAGCCCTGCTCATTTTTATACCTTTTGATCAATAATAATACTTATTTTTACCTCATCCATGAATATTTTTATTATTTTCATTTGGACTATTTTATTTTTCATAAGTGAAGACTATGGATTCCTTAGCATGTTACTTCATTCTATCATCTATTTATAATTGGAAAGCTTCTTCTTGTAGGGCATGTGAAGTGTTATAATAAATATGAAGGATTGAGTGAATTATTATACCCATTAGTGACCTAATATTCCTCTTATATATTCCTCATATCTTTTCACATTCATCCATAACCTCACAATGTAACATTGATGTGAGACGCTGAAGATTGGAGAAGTGTATGTTCAGTTTGTCCATTGATTTTAAGTGTAATATGCATATGGTTGTAAGTAATAAATATATTTTGTGTATAAATTCCATTACGATTGTTTTTTTATTTATTTATCTCTCTCCCTTTTTATCCCCAAATTTTATTTGTAGTTGTGATCCAAAGTGGTGCATCAAGGGAGCTAGCCCTATCTAGAGATTCACCTCATTCCTTAGGCTACCCACAAACCTATAGGTATTTTCATTGTGCCACTTAGATGAGGAGATATTTTACATCTAATAAAAGGGTGAAAATACAATTTACAAAATTTACCTAATTACATAAATTAATCATATAATGAGTCCTTCATATAGGTGTGTTAGGTGCTAGGTGTTTTGGTCCTTGTCAATGTTCTTGAGAGGAAATCCAAGAATCGTTAGGTAGTTATTGGTCATATATATAATTGTAAATGATTATGTTGGAGTTATTTTTGGTATATATTATAGGTGGAAAATATGTTTAACCCCAATAAAATGAATAAAAATTTTCTTGTTTTTGAAAACTAATGTTGTAGACCATGTTTCTTATGCATGTGCAATGAAAATAACTATATATAATAGAGAAATGGAGAAAGGTACAATAATTATATGCTTATGAATCTTATTGTGAAGTTATTAAGTTTATTAAATGTTCCTTTAATTTTATTATGAGTTTCATTTTATTATTTTCATCCTTATTCATGATAAAGATAATACAGTCCTATAGATGCTAATAAATACCTACATAGTCAAACACAAAGCATTATGAAAGTGAGTAAAATAGGAGTCAAGGGGGATAAAAAATGCTTCAAAAAGTTTTGTGGAGTTATTATAGACCTTTATCAACCATCAAAATATATTGAAATACATTTTCAATCTTGAAACATTGAATTATTCGTTCTCATGTCTACAAAGCCTATGTAAACCCTAAACTAAGGTTTACAAACAAAATTGACATTATGAGTGAATCAACCATCAAAATTTTGTGAAAATTGGTGATCACTTATGTTTTAAATTATTTTTATATATTTTTCAAGTTTTTATCTTGTAAAAAACTTGTGTGTATGGTATAATAAGACTATGTTTGAAACAAGACATTAGAGACCTAATTAGGCCTAGACAGAGCCTTGAAAAGGATTGAAAAAGTGCCTTATGAGAAAATATAGATCTATAAAATCCTTGGAGATTAATAACACAATATAGGGTGTCTATAAATTGTTTTATTTTCTCAAAACCAATATGTACTTTTTTATATAGTTGAAAATTATCTAAAAAAGGCTACAAGATAGAACAAAAGGTAAAGGCAAAATATGTTGAAAGTATTGTACTAATAGGTTAAGTGAAGTAGTTTAAGACATTAAAATAAGACTTGTATGAGTATGAAAATGAATATAATAACCCTAAAAAAAATGAAACCTTTAAATATGTATAAAACTATTATGCTTATGAGTCCTTGTCAAAGGATAAGGATATTGAAATAAGATAAGTGTGAGAGTTGATAAGGTGATAAGTGGGAATTGTGTTGATGGATTGGATAGTTAATAGGAGTTTATATATGTTTATTAATGGATAAGAGTTAAATTATTTCAATAAATAGATAGATTTTAGATGTTTAAGAGTGAGAATGAGAGTCTAGTACACATAGATTACAAAGTGATATAGTACAAAGAACAAAGATCAAAAAAGAGTTTCAAAGATCAAGATGTCAAGACAAATGAAATTAGAGTTAGGTTTTAGTATAGGTAAGCGTGTAGAGTCTTGTTTCCATCCATATAAAGGTCAATGGTAAGAACCTCTATATCATTTTTGGTATCAAAGCTGATAAGTTCTTCGGAGGAGATATGCTTTGTGTTTTGAAAATGTTAGTTAAGTTTTAATGAAGATTATGATGAGTAAGTATTTAATGTTTCTTTGAGATGTTTTTATGAGTTTATAAGAATATTTTAAGAAATATTGGAGAGGTATAAAATTAAGAGTTTTGTGGCTGAAACCCTTAAGCTATAGGGGCTTGGAGATATAAAAGAGTTAGTGATATCTCAAAGAATGAAGCTCAAGAAAAGCTTAAGATAGAATAATAGACTCTAAATGAGTGTGAAGCAAGTAATAAGAACCAAGTGTGATATAATAAGCAATATGATTGGATACAGACATCAAATATAGATGTGAGACCAATATCAAAGACATTCACCATGAAACACTAGATATACCATGGGAAAACTTCATGAAGAGGTAAAAACCCACAAATATTATTCATTATTTAAGAAATAAAATGTACCCAATACAAGCTTTGTTTTCTCACTTTTTTCATCGCATCTTATAATATAAACTCTTTAATATATAGGCAAGGTAATCTGACCATTATAATGTGACATTTTCCAACCACTAATTTAATGGGTCCAACATCTCCAAAGGTCATTAAATATATTTTATTAATTATTTACATATGGATAAACTCATGATAAATAATAAAATATATTATTATTTAACCAAAGTAATTTAATGTATTAAGGGTACATAAATAACACCACTTAACCATAAATTATTCCAATACTCTTCCTTAATGTTAAGTAGGGATACATGCCATAATCACCTTTATAAAAAGGAAGTTATACTCCATGAACTATCCATATTATGATTTTTAAGAGGTAACAACATAATGAACTTACACTCCATGAACCATCCACATGTTAAGTTTTAGGAGTTAATAATTGAAGGAAACATATTTCATCATCCCATAGTCACTTTTAAATGAATTATTCTATGTAAACATAGTCACCCAATGATATTACACTATTTAACCATAGATACGCAAAGGTTTTACATTATGTAACTGCAATCACATAGTCACCTTTAAAGGAATTACAGTATACAACTATAGATACCCAAATGTATTACACTATGTAACCATAGTCACATAATCACCTTTAAAGGAATTAAACTATACAATTATAGATACCCAAAGGTATTTCACTATGTACCCATGCACACCTTTAAAATAATTACATTATGTTACCCTAAACCACTTAGAGTGAGTTTAGGCTAGCATGATCGTGAGACTACATCCCAAAGTGAGAATCCCATAATTTATCATGAATAATCAACCAAGAATATTGTATTCTTTTATAACATAAGGACCTCCATGATACTATGTGTTGGGTAGAATGTATAATTAAATATGAAGTTTACCAAAATCACATAAATTGATATATTACAATACTTTACAATGAGATGTATAGAGAGATATAAGGAAACATACAACCCACATGACTGTTAAAAAGTGACATTGTCATGCACACTCCCCCTTAATGGAAACTTTGATAGGCTTAAGATTAAATGAACTTAAATAAGCTTTATTTCATTAGTTTTGCCCTAGATTTTTCACCAAAGATATATAACTTTGACTATCACCAAGAAGGTTGGTACAATGAGGAACTTCCACATGATGTTCTTCTATATTCCTTCATAGCCATAAGACTTCTTTAGCAACTTCCACATGAAGTGATCTAATTTATAGCACCTACACCAAACATAAACACATATCCATAAGTAGACTCATCATAGTATTGTTAGCATTACAATAACCAAATAAATTAGTATAATCAAATGAAGAATAATATAAACTAAAGTTTATAGTTCTTTTTATATACCAAAGTATTCACTTTTCTAATTTCCAATGATCCAAGTATGGATCCTATATGAATCTAGAAGTAACACCCACATCTTATGAAATATATATCATATAAATGGTTAGATAAATAAAACTTCCAATAAGATATTTGTAAATAGGTGTTAGATTTATCACACAATTTTTTGATCAAGCGTTACCACAAATTTCAATAGGAGTATATGTGAGCTTGCAATCAATCATGTTATATTTAACAAGTAGGCTATGTGATGCACATATAATAAATTCACTAATCATTTGATACTAAGTTAACCCAAAATTGCATATCTTATTAAGAATAATTTATATTATATTTTTAAGTCATGAATATTTTTTCTTCCTTTTAAAGTCAACACTACAAATTTGCATTTATACTAAAATGACTAAAAATGGTTTAGAAAGCAATTTTTTAACATGTTTTATACTTGATCTTGAAATAAAAACACATATTTTAGTGATTAAACAACACTATCAACATTATTTTATTGTAAAACAATTCAAAAACACAAAGAATTA
This sequence comes from Torreya grandis, assembly GCA_037957365.1. Lineage (NCBI taxonomy): Eukaryota > Viridiplantae > Streptophyta > Pinopsida > Cupressales > Taxaceae > Torreya > Torreya grandis. The sequence goes on along the minus strand of JARHVA010002892.1, from coordinate 534,574 downwards.
CAACAAGGGTGAAAGTTGCAAGTGTCACAAAAGTGGTCGCGAGTGTCATAAATAGTGTAAAAAATTATAATATTTGACCAAATTATTTTAAAATCAATAGTAATAGGTTTAAAATAAAATAAAGTACATTATTAATGTGTCCATAACATGCCAAAACCTAAAAATCAATTGGTTGGATGACTATAGTCGACATGCGGTTGATAAGGTCAAATGTCGAACAAAGTTATCGAACAAGGCACAAGTTCCCATGTGAATTAGCATGTAAATTAAAAATATATAGTTTATAATAAAAACTAATTTTTACCAAAAGGAAGGATTGAGTGGATTTAAACACAAGATCATTTTACTACAAGTGTACTAGCAAAAATAGGCTAGTCAACTCACTCACTAAACTTGTTAATAAATTAAATACACTAGTTTGTAATGAACCTTTTAAATTTTTATTTTTATTTTTTAATTAAAAAATAAAACATAATTAAATATTTAAAAAAATAATTAAATACATGTGGGTTCCATAAGCTTATGTGAAAAATAAAGCATAAATAAAAACCTTATTTTTTAAATACTTTCCACCAAACGTTAGACATACCCATTATTTTGTAGGAGCATGCTCTAGGCTAAGGAATGATAAGTGGAGAGAAGGGAAGACAAAATATTCTCTAGGTGATCATTTTCAATGATTCAAAGCTCAAAATTGCCTTTAACCAACCTTTCAAGGCTACTGGTAGACCCAGATCTGGGTTTTATAGATTGCACTATGATTTTTTAATGTTATTACTACTATGGTGTACTATGACACCTAGAAGGAGAGAAAAATTGAAAGCAGTATAGAATGACTATTTTAAGGTCTAAAATTTTTCCAATCTCCTTAAAATCTCAAAACTAAGTGGTTAGGACCTTCATAGATATACAAACACTGACAAAACAAATTTTATGACTTTTATTTCATCCAAGGGGCATACCAGTGTACAGGCATGCCAATGGAGAATGAATAAAATTAAACCGATGTTAAACAGGGGTTTGCATGGTCCAATAAGATTTTGTTAAGCTTTAAAACTAAAAATCCAACCTTTAAAAACTAAAAACTAGATGTAGAGGCTTTAAAATATGTATTTTTGTAAAATTTTCTGCCTCTCATAGGCTATACAAAGATGTTTGAAAGGAGAGATAAAAATCAAAATCAGATATAGAGTTCTAAAGTAGGTGAATTAAAGGTCAAAAATGCTTGAAAAAGGTAAAATTAAGTACATGGAGTGACCAAAATAGAGATTTAATACCTAAAAAAAAAATTAACTCATTTTTTGCTTTTTTATGCTAAAAAATGGCACCCCAAGCTGACTTGAACTTCTTGATCTTCAACTTGTAGCTTAAAAGACTTCTATAAGAGTGTTATCGAGCCAAAAAATAAATATCTAGCATTTAAAAATATATTTTAAGTTGTAAAATCTCTAAAAATGAAATCTTTACTAATTTTATGATATTTTGGCCTTTGATAGACCCAAAAATAGTGCCCAAGATTGGTCTTTATTTAAAATGTTTCTATTTACTTAGATATGCAACTAGGGAGCTTCAAACACCTTCACAAAGTTCATTAGACAACATAAAAAAAATTATATTTTTTAATGCTTAGGTAAGTATTTATAGCATGTTCAAGACACCTAGGTAGATATATGTTATGAAAACAAGCCTAAAATTTGATAAAAATCTTAGATCTAAAATATCTAGGCTCTAAGAGGGGAAATAAATAAAATAACTTACTTTTAATGAAGGATAATATCAAAATTCTTTCATGAACATACCATGGCTTGAAAAATGAATGAATCTAGGCTTGAACACAAGCCAAAACTCTGATTTATGATATTGCCACTTGATCACACATCAATTGGCTTTGATACAATGACAAAACAAGTAATACAATTGTATATGAACACCGGATCTAGATGTGAGACCAATAAAAAATACATTCACCATCAAACATCAGATGTACCATGGAAAAGCTTCATGAATAGTTAGAAAACCCATTGAGATTATTCATTATTTGAGAAACAAAACATACCCAATACAAGCTTTCTCTTCTCACTTTTTTCATTGCATTTTAAAGTATTAAATCTTTATTATATAGGCAAGGTAATCTAACTATTATAATGTGACATTTTCAAACCACCACATTAATGGGTTAAACCTCTCCAAAAGTCTTTATATATATATATATATATATATATATATATATATATATATATATAGACACACACACACACACACACACACACACACACACACACACACATGAGGATAAACTCATGATAAATAACAAAATATATTATTATTTAACTAATGTAATTTAATGTATTAAGGGTACATAAATAATACCACTTAATCATTAATTTTTACAATAAAGTGAGATCAAGGAGACAAGTAGGTAATGTTATCATGAAGAAGGTAGGTTCAAGTGAGACTTAGAGAGAGTGAAGAGAGTGTAAAGAGTGAAAGAGAGATGAAGGAATTGAAACAAGAAGGTTGCCACAAGTAAATAGAGAAAAAGGAAGTTGTGAAAAGATATATTACTAAGTTGAAGATAGTATTGATAAGTTTAGAGCAAGTCATATAGGAGCTTAGAAAAATTTTGTAATTAGAATTTAAAAAACTATGAAATGGCCTCTCAAAAATATAATAGGACAATAGAACAAGCAAAGGTATGAGGATTTTGAATCCTATTCTAGTGTGTATGAATAAATAAAGAGGGGAGATGACTTTGATCATCATCATATGTATAAAGAGATGGTGAAGGAAGTGACAAAAGAGAACATAGACCTATGACAAGAAGTACTGGTAGATAAGGTAAGAGTAATTATGAAGGCATGAAGTAGTCAAGTACAAGAAGATAGGTTACAAATCAAAATTTTGAACGATGAGAATGCTGAGGTTAATGATATCAAGGTTAAAAATAGGTTTTAAAAGAAGAGTAAGCACTATAAGGTGAAATTAAAATCAAGTTGGTGGTTTATGTAATGTTGAAGAATGATCCATTCAAAGTGCATAATGATTATGGGAAATATGAGTATTATGCAAGAAAATAAGAGATTTGGAGTATGATTCCAAGGAATAAGGATATAAATGCTTTATCTAATAATTTTTTGTTAGTTTTGAGTATAACTTAGATGAATATAGCATGAGGAAAGATAAAGTACAAGTGTAGAGTTGAAGAGTATGTGCATCTACATGATGCAAAAACTAGTTGTAGCAGTAGTCAAGAGATAAGGAGGTATACATTTATATAGTAGACATTTGGATCTAGGATTCCATGAAATGTATAATATGATTTATTAAGGAAAATATATGTTGAGGAATGTTTCAATAACAATCATTCATAAGAAGATCCATTTAATTTTTAGGGAAAGTTTCTTCTACCCCTTGGTAGTATGATGTAGGGACATATTAATTGTATTAATTTTGTGTTGATTTAGGTGATAGATATAATTTAAAAGGTTTATTTATATGTTATAATACATATAAGTCCTTAGGATTTGAATTTGAAGTCATATTGTGTTTTCCTGCCAATTCTACAATTTTGAAAATTTGAACTTGCTTGTTGTTGACAATTTTGACCTCATAGGTAAAATTATCACCCCTACCACTTGAAAATTTTATTTTAAATACATATTGTAATTATTTAATCCTAAAAATATCCAATGGGTACATTTTTCATCATTTTCAATAGGCTTCTGAAGTGTTTCTAGCAGTTTTAGTGCCAAAAAGGCCTATTTTGAGGCCATCCATATAATTCTCAAGTTAAATTTTAGTATCAAGAATATTAAAGACCTTATTTTTCCATGAAAATTTTAAATATAGTATTTTCATGAGGTTTCAATTATTAAAACGAAATAAACCATTTTATCTCCTATATCGACCTCAGTGGTAGCTCTAGAAGGGCAGTTTTCAAATGCTCAAACAGAAAGAGGAAAAAGATTTAGGAGCTTAAAGTTTGGAAATTATTATAGATCATAGTAATATTTAAATATATGGAATTATTTTTCATAATTATGGCCTATTATTTATTAAAAATTAATAAGAGTGACAATAGGTCACCATGGCATATTCATCTGAGAAGGGTTTATTCTTGCATCCATTTCTCAAGATCAAAAATCGATGGAGAGGAATGGTTTGGATGGATCATTTTTTACGTCATGAATATCCCTTTAATATTTGTTTTATTAGGTAAATATTTATATGAATTTACTTAAATAATAAAACTTATTTCCTATGTTGTCTTTGTGAAAAGTATATTTGGTCAAATTTAGAGCAAAACCTAAGTTTTCAAGAAAGTGTATTAATATGTAGAGGTCTTAAAATAAACTATTATGTCCTTACATGCTTAATTCATACAAAAAAATATTTTTAATCCTTCAAGCTGAACATAGCCTCTTTTGGGATGGTTTTGATTGGGTTTGCCTCTTTGATAAGGTTCAAATGTGATTAACAAGTTTCAAAGATTGAAATGACTTGAATAAAGGAGTGAAAAAAGGATGAGAAGTTTTTATAAGACCCATTTACCTATTTATACCCTTTAAATGGCTTATGAAACTCTCAAGAACAAAATATCCAGTCAAGCCTTATATGCTTAGAAGCTCTAATCAAGCCTGTGTATGCCATGATCCAAAAAGATTTGTGATGAGCATGTAGGAATAATGAAACACTTCATTTTACCTTTATACATCATCCAAGGATTCAAAATGAGTAATATATGGAGCATTATATTCAACATATTCATAGATGCCTTGGTAGGTGAGATGATGATGAACTTCTTGAGTGAAACCTCCACCTATAACAGTCATATGAAATAGATATCTTGAGAAGGTAGATGAATTTTTTGGGGGTCTAGCTCAGAGCTAAAGAATAGTAGATAATGTCACCTTTACCATTTCAAGAAACCAATGAAACTATGAAGATTTCAAACATGAATAGCTAATATTGTTGAAGAGAAGGAAACATTATATTTCCCTTATTAGTAAAATTTAAGGTAAGTTTGAGTTGTTTAAGGTATTGTGTTACTTATTATTTCCATGCTATTCAACACTCCTCATGAAAAAATTAATGTTTCTCCAAGCTAGTTGATCATATAGGGTCAATGAGGATCTTAGAGCAATTTTTTCCCTCTTAAGTCTAATATCCCATTTTCCATCAGTTTGTACATAGTCTAATGACCATTTATAGTAGTCAACATGAAGATTCTTCAAATGAGATCATGTTGAACAAGGTTCTTATACAAGCAATATAAGGGTTGAATGGAGGGTGAAGGTAAAATATTTAAAAATCAAATGTGATTTCATATGTTTTCTCAAGTAAGTATTAACTTTACATACTCCAACATAAATGTCCTCAATCTATATAGCAGGGTTGACAAGCCTCATAATGACTGAGTTTTAGAAGTGAACATCAAGGCCTTGGTCTTGGGTAAGATGAATAGTGTAATGGTTTCAAATGAGTAATCAAAGTTTTAAGGTTGAGTATTTTCCAACTTACCTCATCACTTTGTCATCCTATTATCTCATACAAGGTAAGCAAATGATCACCTATAAGCATCATGCTTTAGCCTAGTGAAGTGAGGTGGAGTTAAGGTAAGTTATCAAGGTGAGAGATTGATTGGTGTTGTCTAAAGGATTCAAGTTAAGTTAAATGAAGAAAATAAAGAAGTAAATGAAAACATTAAGAACCATTCTAGCCTCTGAGATAACCTTACACCTCTTAGCAATCCATACAAGGGCAATGAGGACCTACAGTCATCCTATTTTGACTCAAATAGTGGTTAGAGAGAAATTTAGAGTTAGGAGGAAGGTGATTATAAAAATATTCCAAAAGGATAAAAAAAGTTTCTCAAAGGATATAGTAATTCCAAAAGGCTTAAAAAAATCTACATGAAGGATGTCACCTCTCTCTCAATTATTCTATATGTACCTATAGACATGTAAGTGGAAACATTTATCAAGTTTTCATGAAATTTAAGACACATGAAAGTAAAGAATGGTGAAATATGATATGTCAATTGTATGGATGGTGAAGATAAACTATAGAATTTTTTGAGGACTAAGGAAGGCTATCCAAAGTGGATAATACCAAGATGACTACCTACAACCATACAAGTGCAGTAAAACCACTAATTACAGTCATGTGTCCTATGATTTAACTAAGTTGGTAGTCATATATTTATTTTATGCCCTATAGGTCCATGATAAGGAAATTACATAAGGAGGTATACTATTTTTAGAGTGTTACAAGAAGAAAAATTTGATAACAAGGTATAAACATCTACACACAGTCCTAACCCTGAGAGAGACCTACAATCATATCTAAAAACACACTAAGTCATAAGCCCAACAAGTGGGTAGAGCAATGATTAAAGACTTTCAAGGTAAGCAAAGAATCAAATGAGGTTATTAACTACATGGAGACCATTTAAATTTAAGTGATAGATTCTCAAAACCTAAATGACAAATATGACCTAGCCTCTATTCTAAAAACATTATCTACATCTAGTGTAAAATGTCACTCATAGTGATAGGGTGAGGAACAAAAGAAAATAGAGGACTAAGGGTTAGATATTAATCTATATATAATGGGATGAAGATATGAAATTTTTATATAAGATTTGAGAAAAGAAGGTCTTTGAGAATTATTAGAGACCTAAACCATGATACATTTAAGTATTGGATATAATGAGTTGAATAAATTACTACCTACAACTGAGTTAGATTATTGGTTTGTGTGCAAAGTGAGGTGTATGAGTATGTATTTATGATAAAATTTAATAATAGATAATAAGTGTATGTTAAATAAGGATTTTAATGATAAACCTCAAATTTAAGGTACTAAATGATTAAATGAATATGCATATTGTATGAAATTGTTAGTTTCAAGTAGGGTATATGCTTTGATAAACCTAGATTAGAGGTATATATCAATTATGAGAAGAATATAAAAGGTACAATATAGGAATATATGGTGTTTAATAGTGGAATAAACCCAAGAGGTTTATAAAATCTAACAATCTATAAAGAGAAGTTTGAAAGGATGATCAAATAGGGGTCTCCAAATGCAAATGATGATACACAACCAAACTTATAAAGTAGGAGACAAGTATAAGTTTATTGAAGTAGAGGGTATTTCACCAATTTCACATTGGTATCAATTCCATTTATAATATGCAGTGAATATTATATATTACTTTAAAAGTTCATGGCTGTACTCATAATCTTCATATACATAGGTCAACACCTACAAGCTTACTTAATGGAGTATACTTAGTCTTAACCTACGCAAAGGATAAAATAATGTTTTAAATGCTTTGAGTTAGGTGAATCCTCAAATTATTTCATGATATGCATGGATATCATTGATAAATTATAAATTCTTAGTCCAAGGTAGCAGTGAAGACCTTATCTTCAACCTAGGCACACCTACAACTAATATTGGTAAGGTATAAGCTAGGAAGAAATGAGAAGTTATAGTGTGTGATAGGTAGTTTTATAGGTTTTGAAGAAGTTTATAAAATTTTATGACATAGTATTTCATGCTTATGGAAGATTTCTTCAAGCTCTTCCACTCTTATTCATAATATGGGAACAACCCTAGGTTATGGGTAATCTATGATGGGGTTGAATCTCTAAAGAAGGATGACTTCCTTTTGATGAATCACATAAACTAATGATATCATATGGAAAATGGTTATAAATAGGAAAATTTATCCTAAGAAGGATAAAAGGTGATGCACCAACGAAAAATGGAAAAGTCCCATAAGCTTTAACCCACACTAGATCTATAGAAGAAAATGCTAGCTCACGCAACCTCATAATGTAGCTCTGTGAATAAGTGTTTCATGGATTATATTTAGGTATAAAATTAATATAGACTTTCAATAGCTTTAAATCACACTAAATGAGGTTATAAAGGAGGACAATGAATGAGGAATATTCTCATTCACTATGTCATCATGCACAACTCACTTAACATCGATCCAAGGCAAGAGATAGGTAAAAAAAGTATTTTATTGCATCAATAGGTAGTTCTTAAAAATTATTGATAGGGTTTACCCTTATAAAAATAATAATATCTTGAAATATCTTAAATAGTCCCCTGATACTCCCAAAAATGAGCATCCTTTTACAAATGAGAAAGAATGGGTAATATAGAGAAAGGGAGAAGAGAGAAGAGGGAACATGTTAACCAAGAACAATAAATGAGCTTCCCCCTTTCAATGAATGCTATACCATACTTAATCCAATCTAACCTATCCATTTATCATCAAATTAACCTCCATTGGATCCAATTAGTCTTCAAGTTCTTCTCATTGGTTGTGAAATGCACTAAAAGACAAGGTTCTATTTTTTAGATGATGAGTCATGATACTTTTAAGGAAGAAATATCTTTAAGATATAAAAAAAATTGAAAGCTCCAATATAATTTCCAATCCCAAAATATACTTCTTGAACTTCTACACCACATTCCACTTGGCTTGATTATGAGGATAAAGTCCTTATATCCATGGACTTGATAAATCTATGCTTAAATATGCTTTTAATGGCTGCAGGTACCTACTTATAAAATATGTAGCCATGTTGGAAGATAAGATAATCTTCCATATATTTTTTATATCTACACAAACTCCATTTTGAATATAGATTTACTATATTTTGAAAACCAATCTCATTTATTCATTTTCCTATAGCTATCATGTCAATGAATAGATTACAGATTGCATAGATCCTTTCTTGAACCCTATTAGGTATAAATAGAAATATTATACTTCTAAAGCTTGTGAAATCCAAAGAATTATTGGACAAAATGTTGGAAACACAATAAATCTAAGTCTACATGCTCTGGATCCTCCAACAGAGGTCTCAATTGAGCTTCAATGGCATACTTTTAAATATTTTCCTAGTTTAACCTTAGGTTGCATTCACTCTCTATTAAAGTCCCTTAACTTTTGAATTTTAATTTTGGCCATTTATCCTTAACTAAGCCTTCAAAATTATGAATTTTTCATCTCTACATTCATTCCATGGGCCATGTATTCAATCCTAGCTAGTTTACATGCTTACACCAAATGGTGGCTTAGCATTCATCCCTAAGATACATTGACTCTTTGACATCTTTCTTACTATTGATCTAATTTGGTATGGTGGATCATCTACCATTGATCTACTTGGACCCACTAGATTTATTATTCATCATGTGCAATTTATCTACTTTTAGGCACCCAAGATCTTACCACTTGTCAACCATGTGTTCAATCCTAGGATACACTAACATTTTGATTGTGAGCTCATAGATAATATTAGATATATGATCAAACGTGCACTATTAGATATTTGGGACCCACTGACTCATTAGATCATCACTCACCATTAGATCTTGACTCAATATTTTATGATTTGGACACTTTTTATCCAAATGTTCATCCTTGGAACATTTAAATTCAAATGGCTATTTGTCACAACATTAACTCGATGTCCCCATATACATCTTACTCTAAAAGTATAAATTTAAAGGCTTATATCTTGAGATAGAAAGCTCATCAAGACACCAAATTTGCAAAGCATGATCTAGGAATGAATAAATTCATGTTCATGTGATATTTTATCCTTAGAGCTTTTATAAACATACTTATAAAATGTGCAGTTGAGCTAACCAATCCATTTCTCTATGATGTGTGATGATGGTATGGCTCTTCAAAGCTTGATTTTTCTAGCTTCTGATCATTTATGGGTCAAGAAATCTAATAAAATTATCTAGTAAAAATCTTGGTATGTGGGCCAAAATTGGCCAACATTTTTGGTTATTCATAGGAAAGCATGCCTGCTATGTTTGAGAACCTAGACTAGTTACCCTGTCTAGTCTATTAGGTATGGAGTGATAAGCCTTTGCTCTCAGCTAATCTAAAGTCATAAAAACTACCCCTTTCTATAAAAATTCCTCTTGAATCAATAGGAAAAATAGTAAAAAATAAACAAAGTACCCAAGGCACTTTGGAAAAGGAAAACACACAATAGAAAAAGAATGTGCACAAGGCACTTAGAGGAAAACAAGAAAACTATTCTAATATGTGTAAGGTTATAACTTACAAGTATCTTCCTCTTGAATCAAATTTAAAATATTTATCATCACTCACTTTTGGTGAACTAGGATGGAAAACACCTTGCTTTGGAGAGCTCATGATAGGTGAGCTAAGATGCTTAGTTGCTGACTATTTTAGTATGCTTTCAAGAGGATGAAATGGGACAAATATGTCTCCAATGTAGACATATTGATCCATTTATTCAATTCTTGCTCCAAAATGAACTATATGAGAACTTGAAACCTCCTTATTTGATGGATCCTTTGAACATGAAGTTTGATTATCTAGGCTTAGGCAAAGAAAGCTCTAAGTCATCCCAAAGGGCAGCTTCCTCTTGGTCATCCAAGACAATTCCAACTTCAACACCATTCTTATTATGATCACCTTGAAAGGAGACATAGGTTAGCTCATCAACCCATCTAAGGTTCAAAATTTCATGTTCTTGTGGCTTTGGATTTGATAATTTTAATTCATTCTTGAAGATATCAATATTACCTTCAATAGACAATTCATCTTGAGACTGGTCAAATTCTTCAATCTAATTTACATGTTCATTTTCATACTCTAGAAGAGGCATAGGCTAGTTTATAGCCTATACTTGCTCCATGAATTCATGGTACAACTATTTACATATTTCATTATAATCCTCTTTCTCCTCCATTTTTTCCTTTTGCTTATTTATGACCTCTTAAACCTAATTAGTTGACTTGTTGGCTATTATAACCACATCAATTTCTACACTTTTCCATCCTCATCTTCAACCCCACCAACTTAAAGATCTTAGAGAAAATAAAAATATCCTTATCTCTTAGTTGCATCTTAAATACACCTCACTTCAAATATGAAGGCATCAGTATTGCTTTTAGGCTCTAATTCATTAGTGTCAAAGCCATACCATAATAGCTAGTCCAAACTTGATTTATCCTCCTTTGAATGGAATGGGATACCTATCATGATCTACTCATTATAGACACTTGTGTTATCTTCTTCAAGTTAACCTATACTTACAATCTCTTTTATTATTTTCAAAATAGGTTATTTATGAAAGAGGGAGATGGTGGGAGGGTGAAGAATTTCACCTTGCTTGTAGCTTAGGAGAGTATCCTTTTAGCTAGGGTATTTGAAGGCTCTCATTAGTGGCTCTTGGGGGATGGAGATAGAGTCATGGAAATTTTTTATGTAAAATTCATTGAGCTTAGCTAACACCTCTTTTTCTTGAACTAGTTCCTGGACTACCTCAGTTAGCACTTCCTCTCTCTTCTTTATGCCCTCCTTGATTGATTTCCATGAGGGGAAAGCATAAGGTTTTTACACCTTCTCCTTTTCCTAAATGGGTATGGGAAAGGGTGGTTTCATAAGAGAGGGTATGACACAGTTAGGTTCATTATCATAGGATAAGATCCAATATGAGATGGCTTCATATTCCTCAACTAAATGGTTTTCAGTGATTTGTTTGGCTCTTGATGGAGATGAGACTTGATAATGTGGGATAAAGGGTTGGGTTTTAGCATGAATAGGAGTAGGATAGTGTATTTTGGGTTTAGGGTTGGATGATCTCTATCTCATGAACAATTGATAGTCATTTTCTTTTCTAGCTTGGTCTTGACAAACCAAGCATTCTTCCTAAAACCTCAACTCCTACTTCTGAACATAAGCTTGGTGTTCAAGACTCTATTGTTTCCTATAATACTCTTCCTCCTTATAAAAATCTCTTAATTTTATTTCAAGACAATATATATCTCCTTAATTCTATTTTTGGTTGACTAGATAGAGGTAAATTCTGGCAAGGTTGATACATTGAATCTTGAAGGCCACTTGGGGTGAAGCCATGAACATTGATAGCTTGATATGAAGGATAGGGAATGAAAGAACATAAATTTTAATCAAATAGGGTATGATACATACCAAATAATGATGATTAGGCACCTAGGCTACTTATACCAACTGATGTCCATAGTGGAGTTTCTATTGGTGTTTGTAAATGTGCCTCCAAAGGTTGATTGCATTGAAAGGCAAGACCAAGAACCTTTTAGTGAGACGTAGAACATAGTAAAGACCCAATGTGCATGAAAAAAACCATTATGACATGATATTTTACCCTTGTGGAATATTTTTTTAGGATCCTCCACTCCCAATCATAATATGGGAACAATCTCAAGATGTGGGTAACCTTTGATGGGGCTAAACCTCCAAAGAAGGGTAGCTTTCTTATTATGAATCACCTAAACTATGATATCATAGGGACAAGGGTTAGAAAGAGGAAAAGGAATCATAATAAGGCTAAAAGGTGATTCACCAAATAAAAATAGAAGACTCCCATAATCTTGAACCCACACTAGATCTATAGGAGATAATGCTAGCTCACACAACCTCATAATCTAGCTCAGTGCATAAGTATTTCATGGACTAGGTTCAGGTAGAACACTAATCCAAATTTGTAATATCTTGAAAGCACCCTAAAGGAGGTCATAAATGAGGATAATGGAAAATGAATATTATCCTTCACTATGTCATCATGCACAAGTCACTCAACATTGATCCAAGGTAAGAAATAGGTAAAAAAGTCTTTTATTACATCAATAGGTAGTTCTTACAAATTTTTGATATGGTTTAGTCTTATCAAAATGAGCATATCTAATAATATCTCAAAGAGTTCCCTGATACTCCCAAAAATGAGCATCCTTTTACAAAAGAGAAAGAATGAGTAAATAGAGAAAGGGAGAAGAAAGAAGAGGGAACATGTTAACCAAGAATAATAAATGAACTACCCCCTTTCAATGAATGCTCCACCACAATTTATCTAATTCATACTAGCCCTTCATCAACAAGTTAACCTAAATTTTCTCTAATTAGTATTCAAGTTATTTTCATTAGCTAGGAAATGCACTAGAAGATAAGGGCCTATTTCTTGTATGATGAGTCATGATCTTTTCAAGGAATAAATATCCTTAAGATATGGACAACATTGAATTCTCTAGTATACTATATAATCCCAAAATCTACTCCTTGAACTTATATGCCACCTTCCTTTTGGCTTGATCTTGAGGGAAAAATCCTTATATCCATGGACTTGAAAAAGCCATGCTTTAATATGCTTTTAGTGGCTTCAAGTACCTACTTGTCAAGGATGTAGTCATGTTGGAAGATAAGACACTCTTCCATATCTTGTGTAGATCTACACATATTTCATCTTGAATATATATTTTCTATAGATTGAAAACCAATCTCATTTATTGGCTTTCCTATAGCTATCATGTTAATGAATAGCTTATAGACTTCATATCTTCTTTCCTAAACCATATTAGGTATAAAAAAACATATTATGCTTTTGAAAATTATGGAAGTTAATGAATTATTGTACATAAGATTGAAAACACAATAAAACTGAGTCTACATGATCTAGATCCTCCAATAGAGGTATCAACTGAGCTTCAATGGTGTCATTTGAAATATTTTCCTTGGTTTGACCTTTGGTCTCATTTTCTCTACATTTAAGTCCCTTAGCTTTCAACTTTTAATTTTTGTCATTGATCTTAAACTAAGCCTTACAAATTATGACATTTATCAACTCCATATTCATTCAATGAGCCTCATAGTTAGTCTTGGCTGGTTCACATGCTTACTCCATGTGTAGGCATCACATTCATCTCCAAGATATGATAACTCTTTGACCTCTCACTTGCCATTGATCTACTTTGGTACTATAGATCTTACACCATTGAGCTAATTGGTCCCACTAGCTTTGTTAGTTACCACACATTATTGATCTACTTTTTTAAATCTAAGATCTTACCACTTTTTATCTATGAATTCAATCTTAGGATATGATAACCTTTTTATTATGAGCTCATAATTGATCTTATATGCATGATCAAATGCATGTCATTGGATCTTTGGGACCCACTAACTCGTTAGATCACCACTCCCCATTAGATCTTGACTCATGATTCCATTATTTGAACACTTTTCATCCATGAATTAATCCTTATAAAATTTTAATTAAAATGGATATTTTACATAGCTTTAACCTAACATCTCCATGCATGTCTTACTCTGCAAGTTTGACTTTAAAATCTTATATCTTGAGATAACAAGCTCATCAAGACACTAAATTTGTAGATCATGATCTAGGCATGAATAAATTCATATCCATGTCATATTTTTGCCTAAGAGGCTTTCTAATAATACTTATAAAATTCACAATTGAGTTGACTAGTCTATTTATCTATAACGTGAGATGACGGTCTAGCTCTTCAAAGCTTGTTTTTGTCATGTTTCGATCATTTATGGGTCATGAACTCTACTCAGATTCTATATCTAGGTAGAATAAAAATATGAGAGTCACTTTATAAGGTTATAATAATATCATCAAGGCTCAATTTTTACTCACATACCATAGTGACAATGTGAAATGAAACAAACTCAGTTATGGACCCATGAAGCATAAAAACTTAAGTAACCAACTAGTTAGTTTTAGGAACAATGAGTTTTGAGGATTTTATAGGCATGGTCTAGCTATGAAATTTTTGATAGTTTGTGGTCATTATTATTTTTATATTTCCATGGTATTATAAAGGTCATAAAAATAGTGGACACATCCACTATTGTGTCATATACCTGGTCCACTCCACTCCATTTATTGGGTTTATTCAAGAGACCTAGAGGTTCACTTGAGTTCAAGATAAAAAATCAAGAATTCCACATCTCATGAATGGATTTTAAGGTATATTAAAATCAAGTAAATTATCTACATATACTCTTAAGTGAAAAAACACTTCATTTCTTTATCTAATCACCCTTGAAGACTTTTAAAGGTAAAGCAATCTTAAACCCCAAACACCCTGACTAGTGAACCAAATGCATAAAAAGGAATTTTGAACACTTACATATCATTTATGACCATGAATGGGATTTATTTAAAGGTTTATGACCTTCTCCTATAATTTTTAATTATTTATAAGAGATAAAACTAATTTTTGACATCTCACACTCAAAGAAATATAAGAAAACTACCCTAAGAGTAACTTCAAGAGTTCATGCCAATGATCACACTTTTCATGGGAGTGAGACTTTTGTTAAAGTTGAGGATGTATATTAAGTATTTTTTCCAAGTGTAAATAGGTTAGTTGGACATCCTATTTTTATGAACAATCATTAAGACCCAAAACAAGTCTTAAAACCTCCTAAAACCCTAGTTGTGACTAGTTTGAAGAGACTGAACCTCAAAAGAACATAAAATTTATAAAATTGGACTTAAAACATACCATATGTTGTTTTATACTCTCTGAGGATCATTCACAATAAATTTTACTATACCTTTACTTGTATGGATTTGTAACAAACTATACTTTTTCAAGGTTTTTGCCTAAAATAGGATTTTGGAGAGCATGAGTTGAGGCCAATCAATGAGAAAGGTGGTTCAAGACTTATTTTACCTATAAAATATAAAAATATATATACAAACTTGATTATAAGTTCCCGATCCATTAAAATTTTTCAAGTCAATCTAAAAATTCTTCAAAAGGGCAAGCTTGCTAATGGCCATTTCAAGGTCTTCATACTTCCACAGTGTTCTAGATTACCAAATTTGACATGGATCATGGTGATATCATAGGTAAATTAAATAAAGTGTTTTTTGTGTGTTTCACATGTGTGAGGGTTCTTAGGAGCAATATTTTCACTTTTTAGGTGTGAGAGGGCTAATTAGGCCTAATTAAAGAAAAAAATGAAGAAATGAGGTGCTTCCACTTGGAGTTTGATCATGAAAAATTGTGTGGATCTGTAAGGTGATACATGGTAATAAAAATGTTCCCAAGTTTTTAATTTTGTGTGTATAATCTTCTAGATAAGGAGATTTTTAGGTTTTAGGGCTATAAGGAAGGGGTGATAAAACAAGTAAAATGTTATCTTTTAAACTACTTGATGGATCCAAATTCCTTGTTACAAGTCTGATGCCATCATTATAACCCATCCATAGTTGAATATTGCCTATTATAATTCAAAACTCTTCTTTCTCTCTCATTTTCCTTTTTTTCATATGGAAGAATCAAGTGTTCATAAGTACTAAATGATGCTTAAGAGCTATTCAATAAGCTTTATGAAGATCCTTATCAACTTCCATGACAATTAAAAGTGTAAAACAAGTCAAAGTTTAATTTTAAAATATTTCAAGGTTTGAAATGGTCTCAAATACTCCTAACAACATTTTATTTCCCTCTAATGCCTAGTCAAAAGACAAAGTCAAAGGTGCACAAAGAGTCCTAACAACCTCAAATTATTGGAGAGACCTCATAAATGAAGGAGAGAAAAAATTAAAATTAAAACTTGAATGTGAATGAAGACCTAATTTCAAGGAAATGACCTTTTATAGTCAAGGGAGGCATTCAACCAAGAATATAGGGTTCCTTGACAAGGATTTAGGCATTGTTATTGGTCAAACCCCACCAATCAAGAATTATGACCTCTTCAAGAATCCTTAATGTCTTTAAAAAATATCTCACCTTAACCCATACACAAATTTTGATAAGAAATAAATAAATTAATAAATTAATGATACATTGGAGTTTGAAATAGACTAAGTGAAGGTTTTATATTTCCTAATTTTGGGGGCTCTTGTCTGCTTCTCTCTCCACTCTCTCTCAATTATCTATATGTAATCTAATGTTTGGAATTTAAATTGATCCTAAACCTAAGTTGTGGTAAGTCCATGCTAAAAATAACACTTGTACATGACTATTTTAATGAATAAGATATAATTCATACCTCCTCAAAGTTTTTTTAGTGTATTTTCATGGTTTGTTGATGAATGGCAATGATATCATAAAATTCGTTTCATTTTTTACTTTATTATTTACCTATTTTAAGTTTTTATCTCATCCTTATATGTTCCATAGTGTTCTCTAATCATCTTGTATGTTTATAAAGTGTGATCTCTCATTAGTGTTCTTGATAGTCCTATTGAACAAGCTACCTTAGATCATTCATCAGACTAAGCCTCTATGTGCAACATTGATGTTTGGATACCTCTATCCTGAGAGGTTTAATAAATTTTATGTTCTTATTCAGCATTCATAGTTCATATTACATAAGTGGAGGTCATGTTTTGGTGTATCACCCTAGTTAGATAGGTTTTCCTTTTAGTTTACCTTCTTCCCTTTTTCTTTGCAAGTTAGTAGTGTAGAATCAAGATCCTAACTAATATATCAAGGGGAGATATCCATTAAAATCTAGAGATTCAATCCACTTATTAAGAAACCCATATCTTAGGATTATCTCCATGTTAATTCAAACTGTGAAGACCTAAAACTACCTTCACAAGGGTGCAAGTCTAGTAGTCAATAGTTTTTGGCATGCCCGATGAAATGAATTGGAGATGGTATTGGTGAAATTTTAGTTGTATTATCATTATTAATGAATTATTTGGTGGCTCCAAGCTCAATTGAATACTTCAAATAGTCCAAGAATAGTTTATAATTAAGTCTATTTTCATTGCACTATCTTGATGTTATTTTATGGTTGTGTATGAGGAAAATTCTTATATTGTACTTCACTATCATCCTTATGATGAGTTATACCAACATAGTAATGATCTTTAGGAGGCTTATTTGGATCCATATTAACCTTGTTGTGATCCTAATTAGCCTTACCAAGAGTATTATCATCCTTATGATAAATCTTGTCAAGAGTATGATGATGCATATCAGATTTATAGTGAGCCTTATCAACCTTACTATGACCCTAAATATATTCCTTAGTATCCTTATCATGACTTTAATTAGTCATATTCCCCTCCTCCTACTCCATATCCAACTCAAAAACATGATTCCTCTATCTTATCCTTATGGCATTCAAGCCAAATATGTTAAAGTCTAAAGGGGTGATGAGAGTGCGGGATAAAGAGTTTGGATGTGATTCATTTTAACATAATTAAGAAGATAAGGAAAATAGTGTAGATGTTGACAAGTAGGTAAGCAAAAGTTGGAGAGGAGAATCAATATGTTATGACTTATGATTTACGTGAAATGAGAACCATGATCCAATGGTGGGAAAATAGGTTGGTGAGGCGGGAGAATCAAGAGATCTAAGTCAAGAAACCTCAACCATCTCCACCTACTCATGGTCAAACTTGTTGTATTCTAGGTTTTCTTCTAGCTACACCTACCCTTACTCAAGAAAACAAGCTTATCCCATCTTGGAGGCCCTTTTGGGATATGACTTCCAGTTATGACATAATAATATTTTGGGATGAAATTCATCCCATCACTCTTCAATAATCCTCTTATTTATTGTAGGAGAAATTTGAGATTAATAGACTAAATTATGCAATTCAGTCAAGTCAAATATTAAACTACCTAGTTAAATTCTAAAGTCATTATAACTTAATGCAATAGATGAATTTAACCATTCAAAAAATAATTATAATCCTAAATATAAGTCCTCCAAACCATCATAAAAATAATTCAAAACAAAAGGATTGGTATTAGGATTACCTTGACTTAGAATCTTGGCATTATGATGTTTCTTGATCAAGGATTAGTGGATGGATAATTAGACATGGATTTGCTATGGATTTCTGAGATTGCTAATTAGTTTGACATGGATTTTTTACTCCTTTTTTAATTAGCTCCAATAAAGGAGATGACTTTTTTAAATATATTTTGTAAGGAAATATCAATTGTGGAAATTTGAAGTTGGCTTATGGAGATCAATGGATGAGGATTATCCAAAGAATTTTAAATTCCTTAGAGGATTCTATAAGAGAGAAGGTTCTAGAGGTAGAAACCTATATGATATTTTTTGGAGGGTTAAACATGAGTAGGGATGGATTAGATAAGTGTTTAATGGATTATAGAGAATGTAGGGGTGTAGGAGAGCTTAGGGATAGGCCTAGTAGGTGGGCAGGTGGTTCATGGGAATTTAAAATTACTAAATAATAGGTAGGTGGGGTTAGATTAAGATAAATAAATGATTATGGGGATTTAGGATAGATTATTGATGAATTGGGATAGAATAAGGTTATAAAATGGATAAATATTAAGGGGGTAATTATATTAATGATTATAAAGGGGGATAAATTAATAGGATAAATTAGAATAAATGAGTTAATCAAAATTAGTGTCAACTAATAGGAATATTAATGACCATAATATAGGCAAGTGAATTTAGATGCATAAATTTTTCCCCTCTTTGAAAGGGCATTGTGAGTGAAGCAAAGTGGAAGGAGTAGTGGTCTTTCAAAGAAAAACCATGTCATGGATGAATGTTAGTAGATTATATTATGGGATATGATGCCCCCTCAAGGGGACATGCAAGGAAGAATTAATGGATGGCCACTAAAAAGAAGAAATGAGGGGTGGGATATAATAGATAGATAAGGGGATGGGATGGTAGATGTGAGATATATGAAGAATTAGAATTTGGCCTGAGTAATGAGCTATAGATTGATGATTCCCCTTGAAAAGACACATGCACAAGGAGTAGAGATGATGGGTGTCATGGTTATCAACACATATCAAGGGAAAATCAACCATAACATGCTGATAATTATATTAAAAATGATAGAAGCTTTAGATGTATCCCAAGTAATGACATATGCAAGGGAGAGTTCTAGGATAAGGATTTGATGATGATAAGATTAATGATGGGTGTAGTTAAAGTATAAATTGATCAATATGATGTAGAGGATAAGAGAGAATAAATGATGTGATTGAGTGAACAAAATATTATGGGGTGAGGATGGATGGTAGAAATAGTGGCTGATTTATCTTTGGGCATCAAAACATGGCCAAGTGATGCTTACATAGTCTAGAAAAACCTTAGGATGATGTAGTTCTGACTTTAGAATAAATGATAATTGATGGATGTAGATGATGATGATGATGATGATGATGATGATGATGATGATGATGATGAGGATGATGATGAGGAAGATTAGTTATTACAATATGATGTTACTCTTAAAGGATATGACTTAGATGATGAGATAAGGATAAAAGATTGGATGTTAGTTGGATGGGTCAAGAGGATTGGATTAGTGATGGGAATAAAGATTATTAGATAATTAGATAAATGATGAGTCTATGGATGATTATTCCGTCATAGATGTCATAAGGCTCATCATAGTCTAATAAATCCAAAAGATATGACACTTAGCAATATTCCCCATGATATAGACATGACCAAGAGGACATGGTGCTAAATTACATGGGAAAATAGCAAACATTGCATCCTTGAGGGCACTTATAATGCTTATCATAGTTTTGATGACCTCATAACAACCTAATTTATTTTTCAATAGACAAAAAAACATGATAAAAACAAAACATAAGATAAACAAGATATATACATGATAAAATACATGAAAACAAGATAAACAAAATGAACAATTAACACACATGAGTATCTACATCTAGTGTCCCAATGTCTTGTGTAATGATGGGATGAGTGATTAAGTGATGGTTTGGATGATTATTAAATTATTTTGGACTCTATATGGGCTTGGATTTGGATAGGGTGATCATGATTAGGATTAGACTAATATGTTTCCCCTAGTTGTGGATAGAAAGATGGAAGATGGGAGAAGGTATTTGAGTAGTGATTTGGTCTTGAAATTAAATCAAAAAATGGCCAAGAATGGTGATTTATAAAATTGATGACAAAGGATTACTAATATACAAGGCCTTGAAATATTTACATATATCAAGATGAGGATTGATGGGATCAAATACATTTCACACTAATAAAGAGGTGATGTGATGGGTGCTAGGTATGAAAAGGCAATGATAAGGAAAGTGATGGGATCAAATAACTTCCATATTATAAAAAGAGTAATTAGATGGGTTATAGGTATGAAAATTAATTGATAATGAAAATTATGGGTGCTATATTAAAAAAATTTATAAGATGATGCATGTTAATAACACCCAGTGAAAAGGATGATGAAGATATGGCAGGATGGGTGACCACTCTAATTTGGTTTCAAGACAGAATAAGAGATGGATATTATACAATTATTTGGGATGGGAATATGGAAAATGAGATATATGGGATGGGTATTTAATGAGGTGCTTAAGATGGATGTGAATGACAAAGGCATAAGATAAGATACAATGGACTATTTTTAGCTTTTTTAAGTTTTATAATTTTTAGGGTTTTTGGAATATTTCACTTTTTAGGGATTTTTGGGATATGTATATATACTATACAAATGGGGTTACTATTAAATTTAATATTAATCCTAATAAATAATATAAATATGAGGATGGATGGAATGATTAATGGGTAACAAAAGGATAGGGGTGATGCATAAAAGAGGACCAAAGAAGAAGGGACTAGGGAGTGTCAATTACTGCATTATAAAGGAGCTAGATGTTTAGTTTCTTGAGTTTCCATTGAAGGATATGCCAAGATTATTTCAAAAAAAATCTCAAGATACCTTCCACTTCTTTTCTAAGGTCAAGATGGGGAAGGAATATGATATGATGGTAGATGGTGGATTGATGGATGGGGGACATAGATAAGGTTGACAAGAGAATTGACAAGGGATGGGTGGATTGATCAAGGATATGAAATGGAATAATTTGACCCAAAGTGTGGAGAGATAATGTATATAATAGATTATTTTACCATGATTCCAAAAACTAGTTTTCATTATGGTACTTTCTCAGGACACTAGAAGACTAGTTTTCACCATTGGATGAATGATTTTATTTTGTGATTTTTGTAACTTTATTGGGCATCTCATTTTATTAAATAAGGTTGAGATGAAAGATTTCTGATATGGCCTAAATTCTTAACTAACACCTCTTTTGGAGATATGTGATACTAGGATAATGTCTCAACGACCTTTATTGATTCTTGATTTAACATCTTCCAAACATTTTGATCAGGTTTATTTATAACCCCTATGAGGAATTATGCTACCCAGGGATGGGAGATATGGTATGGATGGGAGGATGTCATGATTATAATGACGGGGTATAGTATGGGAAGGAAGAATGTGATCATAAATGATATGATGAGATGGGGAGTGGAAATGGGGTTCAATAATTACATACACCATTAGATATGGTAGAGGGGATTATTGAGATTGGCACCATGAGAGTAATGGATCCAAAACATTTTTATTTTTTGATTATTTGATCCAAACATTAAGAAAATGGTTAGCTATATAATTATTAATTGTGTCTCTCTTTTGATTTATTGAGTGCATTTGAATTTGACTACCCCTTAGTGCCTGATTGTGGGCTTCACTAGGGGAGATTGATTTTTGACTTGATATATAATGATTATTTTGACTCTGATAATCCCCTAGTGCCTGATATTGGGCTTCACTAGGGGAAGACATTTTTTGATCAAGCTAAGGATTTTATTTTACTTGATTTTGACTGATAGGATCAAATATGATTTGATCTTGATTTATGTATTTTGGAATATGGTCTTAGACCTTTGTATTTATGGCATATGATATGAAATGTAGAGGGGAATCCAATGATGCATGTTCATGTTTATTCCCTTCATGTAGTGGTATGTAGGGGTTATGGAGGTGAGGTGGATGAGTAGTGTTTAGTGGTGGATTATAGGGATAATAGGTAACATATTCCTAGAAAGGTCACTAGGATCCCTAACATCTAGAGTAAGCGTCTTCAATAATATCAAAAGGATCACTAAGACATGGATCTTAGGTGGGATCAGATCCACTCTAAAAATCAAATAAATAATTCAAGAATTTGGTTATGACTTCATCATCCTAGGTGGGATTTTTAAAAGAATATGCATTATCATCATCTATTGAAATATTGATGAAGTATGATGGTTATGATGAGGAATCTGATTCAGATGCTAGTGTAAAAAATGATCCTAATGTAGATAGGACTTTTATTGGTGTTGATGCTATCTCCATTACATAAGATGTGATGATATAAGTAAAGGAGTGAATTTCCATTATTGTCCTCTCAACATGGGGTATTGGATGTGATGGGTGAGAAGGAGATGATGGATGAATAATAGACTAAACAAAGAGAGGGCCATGGAAGTATTCATGAGATAAAAGGGGACTAGGCATATGGTAAATGGACTTGTGGTTGATGGAGGAGTGGTTGATGATGGGGGGATCATGGAGGATGGACAAGATTTCTTAACCTTAGAGTGAAAGGGGAAGGGCTCAATCATGGTTGGGAACATAATCTTAGCATTCCTCTTCTTGTTCACCTAAGGAGATAAATTCATCTGATTCATCTTAATTATTATGTCCTCATTATTGATGAGGCCTTTGAAATAATCTTGGAATTTTTTCAATAATTTAAGGGAATTCCTCCAAGTTTGATTATATTCATAGTATCAGTTTACTTTATACCATTATGGCTTAGGCTTGGTGGGATCAAGATGTCAAATGGGTGTATAATCCATAATGTTAGTGGTGACTAGTTATTGGAAAAGGGCTTCCAAGGATATAGGAAAGGGACTATAAAGACCCACTTTGATCTTATATTGGGAAACATTAGACTTTAGATCATATGGAGTTTGGCATGACTTGGTGGATGGTCAGGTGGCTAAGATCTAATTCCCTTTTTTAGTAGATAAAGGGGTAGATGATTGGTTATTACTAGTGGATGGGGGATTGTAAGAAGACTTAACAAAGGGGTTCATGTTGGATATTAAATAATTTAAATGGGGTAAAAACCTTGGGGAATTGGTACACCCATCATAATTAACTACAATAGGATCACATCCTTGTTGAAGTCTATGTATTAGTCTATGAAAGAAGAGTCTAGTTTCATGGTGGTAGGCGATAAAGGAGGAGGGAATGGTGATGGATTATGATTAGTAGATGGAGGATTTATCTATGGATGAGTAATAATTAGGGATAAGGGGATTTAAATAGGGTGAGTAAATGGTAGAATGGGATGGGATGAGGATAAGGCTAAATGGTGGAAATGTTTGGGAGGTGACTCAATGCTTATAGGGTTAAAATCATTAGGAAAATAGACATCCATCTTCCATATCCATAAGAGGAATTCATCTTTTTTTATTGTATGTGTCAATTGATTAGGGTGATCACATCAATAAATGTTGATATTAATTTTGACAAGCTAAGGGATTGTGAATGGGATGTTGGTTCAGGATGAATGAGATCAAGGCTAGATGGTATGTGGGCACCCATCTCTAGTTCTCGCAAAATGACTTCATCCTTATTGGCCAAGATGTATTGGTCTATGAGAACTAGGTCTAAATCCATGGGGATGAGTGATAAAAGATGGATGATGATGTGGGGTTGATGAGGGTAGACTAAGAATTAGAGAAGGATTATTAAACCAAGTATAAAGGACTGAGTTAATGTGATAGATGATGATGAGGATGAGAGGTGATAAAAGATTATATAAGATAAGGCTCATATTTTAGATCCATAGTGTAATAGGTGCTATTGACCTATCAATAAGGCCTAGTTGTCAATATAGCAAAAGAATTAGGGATTTTATGGGTGCCTAGATTCAAAATAGAAAGAGGATGATGTGATGGGTACTAGTTAGATTATAGGTGACAATAAAGATGATTAGATTGATTGATGGATTATTAGATTAAAACTAAAAAGGTGTTAAGATGCCAGCATAATATTGACCAGGGTATGCGATCTGACCAAATGATGAATGGTAGTAGACTAAGATGATATGGTGATATGGATAATAAGACTAGCTTAAAACCTTAGACCAATTTACTCAATATGAGATATGATTATGTGATGAATGTGATAGGATGATGTAATAAGGACAAGAATAGATGTTAGGTGATGATAAAAATGGGGATTGTGGATGAGATTTGGATGGTTTAGACCTATATGTGAGCTAAAGAGCCAACTAGGATAAAATGAAGACAAGGTTGGGATAGATGGGTAATGAAGATAAGGTCAAGACAAATTATGGTAGGTAGAGTGGACCTAGGATAGGATATGGATGATGAGATATAATGTGATTAGGATATAATATGGTTATGATGAATGATAAGTGGAACTATAATAGGATATGGGTAGTAGGATGTATAAAAGAATATAATTATGTAAAATCCAAGATATAAGTGATGGGTATGTGGTCAATGATGAGCGGATAATGGTTGGACTAGGAGGAGGAGAAGACAAGGTGGTGATGAGATGTGCCTAGGATGGGATGAAGACAAGATGTAGGTGATGAGGGATGATCAATGATGAAAGGAGATGGTTTGACTAGGATGAAGTGAAGACAAGGTCAAAACAAGTGATGGGGTAAGGACTTAGGACAAGTTATGGATGACAAGATGATATATGATGTAGGGGATGAAAAATGATGGGTGTGAATATAAGGGTATACAATAGAATAAAGATATGTATAGGAGATTAAGATAAGGATATACAAGATGATTATTAGGCATCTTAAGTGAATGGGTGATGACCAACGATGGGTGGATATGGTTAGACTAAGAAGGGGATGAGGTGATTATGTGAAAGCAAGTAGTTGATGATTTGGACTTAGGTAAAGATGTAAGATGTTATTGGGGTTCATAGGTGATAAGTGTATGATTAATAATGGGTGGATATAAATATATTAGGATGTGATGAAATTAAGGTGATAATGGAAGATGGTTTAAGATAAGGATATATAAGGGAAATATATATAGTGGGATGATGACAAGGATGTAGAAAATGTGATCAGATATACAAGATGATGATTAGGAGATCTGAGGGATGGGGCAATGATAAATGATGAGGATATACAAGAGGATAGACCATGTATAAAAATATGATGGAAAATATGTACAAGATGTGATTATGATTTATAGGTAGATGGGGGTATGACTAATGATAGATGGATATCATTAGACTAGGATGAGATTAAGTCAAGGATAATATGTACAAGATGATGTCAAAGATGTACAAGATAAGATGTTGGTGATGGAGGTGTGACCATGATCACAAAAATTTAGGTGAAATTTGATCGTAATAGACTAAATTATGTAATTCAATCAACTCAAATATCACACTACCTAGTTAAATTCTAGAGCCATTAGAACCTAATGCAATAGATGAATTTAACCATTAAAAATAACATTATAATCCTAAATTTAAGTGCTCCAAACCATGATCAAATGGATTCAAAACAAAAGGATTGGGATTATGATTAATTTGACTCAAAATTTTGAAATTATGATGTTGCTTGATTAAGGATTAGAGGATGGATGATGGGACATGGATTTTCAATGTATTTTTAATATTGCTAATTAGTTTGACATGGATTTATTTTTCCTTTTTACATTATCTCAAATGAAGGAGAGGATTTGTTTAAATATATTTTGGAGGGAGAGATCAATGGTGTAAACTTGAATTTGGCTTGTGAAGATCAATGGATGAGTATTATCCAAAGAATTTGAAATTCCTTGGAGTATTCTAGAGGAGAGAAGGTTATAGAGGTAGAAACTTCTAGAATCTCTTTGGGAGGTTTAAACGTGATTAGGGATGGATTGGATATGTGTTTAGGGGATTCTAGAGAATGTAGGGGTGTAGGAGAGCCTATGGATAGGCCTAGTAGGTGGGTAGGTGGGTCATGAGAATTTAAAATTCCCAAAGAAGAGGTAGGTGGGGTTATATTAAGATAAATAAATGATTATGGGGATTTAGGATAAATTAATGATGAAGTGGGATAGAATAAGGTTAGTAGAAGAATAAGTATTGAGGGGGGATATTAGATTAATGATTAGAAGGGGGGACAAATTAATGGGATAAATTAGAATAATGAGTGGAGTTAGTGTTGACTAATAGGAATATTAGTGACCATAATATAGGTGAGAAAATTTAGGTTCATGCATTTACCATACCATCCCTCTTGTGTTCCTTGTATTCATGATGTCATTGAATATTCTTAGATGCATCCTCCAAGAGAGTCACTTCAACCTCTAAGTGAAATGACTACTTTTAAATTCCTACTTTGGAATCAAGTAGTCAATTTTTGGGAGAAATAGGGAGAGTTGAGTGTTGTAGATTTTGAGCCCAAATAAGACACTATGCATATAGTTATTCTCTCTTGGAGGTCAATTTAAGAAAGCTCTCAAGATAAGAAAGAGGTCATAGTTGAGAAGGATGGAAATGAAGTTGTAGAAGAGATATAACCTCAAGAAGATAATAAGAAGATTGAAATGGTTTTTGAAAAAGATGAAGAACTCATAGGACAAATTAACTTGATCTCTCTCCAAGCATTCCCACAAGAATCTTCCATTCCCAAGACCTGAAATTGAAAAATTACTCCATTTACTCCCAAATAAAATCATGATATTATTCATTACAATCCCACCATCTCCCTTATTGAAGAGGATCTTGTTCTATGGAGGCTAAATGAAAAATTTATAGTTGCAAGTTATTTTCAAGCTGAGTTTGGTGAAGATGAGGAAAGCATGCATGAAGAGGAAGAAATCTTTATTGGTACTCCCCTTAGTGAGAGCAAAGGCATTTTATATTTCAAAATAGATGAAGAGGTTGTAGAAAAAGATGAATATGTTGAATTTTTTCAATAGATTACTTTTGATGTGATTGATCATGATGAAGAGAAGGTAAATCCTTGTTTTGATCTCTATGGTATCAATCAAGAGCATAGTGAAGATTTGTTTGAAGATTTAAAATCAGGTTATTCAGTTCTCCCAGGTGATTATGAGTTGAGTAAGGAAATATGAGGCAATTTCGGTGAGTTAATCAACAAACTAGGGAGTGACAGTCTTGAAATTTTGTCTTTTCAAGAGGAATCCTCAATAGATGGTGATTTTTTTGAGATACTTAACATGGGTTATCATCCTCTCACATTATTTACATACCTTGATGTGCTCTTAGAAGATAGTGAGGATCACTTTTGGCCAAAAATTATAAAAGGACACAAAAATGTCTCTTTTGGAGATTAATATGGACATGTTTAAATTCATCAAGAGGATACCAAGGTTCAATTATACTACTCCAATTAGTCATATAAGGTTCATGATGCAGCTAATCTTACCAACCAATATCTGGCCATCTTAGAGACCATTACCAAAGAAGAAAAACTATAGAAGGTAGAGAATGAAGAATATTATTATTTGTTTGTTGGAGATATTTTTTATGATGTATAAGTATCAAAATTTATGTAATATGTGTTTTCAAGCAATAAGAAGGCTCAGCCAAGTAAGAAGTCAACCAAATGCGATTTTGCATGCCATTGCATACCTCATGAATTAAGTGGTCTATAAAACTTTCATTTTGATCTTGGAGGAGGATTATTTGAAGGTTAGTTGTATTTTATTTATATTTCCTCCAATTTATATTAATTACATTAGTTTTATTATGTTTTATTTCAATAAGTGCTTTACTAGCACAAGTGTTTTATTAGTCTAGTTTCCTTGCTTTATTGTCTTTCCTTTTCTATCTTTGAGGATCATAAAACTATATTATTTTAAGTCAAGAGTATTGTATTCATGGATAAATTTTTTTATTTATTATTTCATATTGTAATAGTGTCTTATATGAGTCCAAAATAGATCTCTATGGCCTGGTTGTCAAGCATAGCAGGCATGCTTCCTAGCTGAGTCACCAAAATGTTGAGAATTTTGAATTCACAGGTCAAATTATCACCCCTACCACTTGATTTTTTTTTAAATACATGTTTTAATTATTAAATCCTTAAAATATCTAAAGGATACATTTTTCAACATTTTCAATAGGCTTCTTAAGTGTTTCTAGCAATTTTGGTGCCAAAAAGGCATGTTTTAAGGCCATTCATACAATTCTCAAGGTGAAATTGAGAATAATTAATATTAAAGATATTATTTTTCCATTTAAAGTTCAAAAAAATTATTTTTAGGATTTTTTATATCTTAAAATGAAGAAAACCATTTTATCTCCTATATTGACCTCTTTTGGTAGCTATAGAAGGGCAGTTTTCAAATGTTTAGTACATAAAGAGGAGAGAGATTTAGGAGATGAAAATTTGGAAATTGTTATAGGTCTTATTAATGTTTAAATTATTGTAATTTTTTAAAAATAATTATGTATTATTATTTATTAATAATTTCTAAGAGTGATAGTAGGTCACTATGGCCTATTCATATGAGAGGGTTCTGTTCTTGCACCTATTTCCCTAGCTCAAAAATATATGGAGATGAATGGTTTTTAGGTATGATTTTAAATGTAATTAATATTTTTTTTAAATACATAATTCTTTTTAGGAAGGTACTTATATCATAAAACATGTTTCCTATGTTGTCCTTATGAATAGTCTTTTTGGTCAAATTTAGAGTAGAACCTAAGTTTTTAGACAAGTGTATTCATCTCTAGAGATATTCAAATAAATTATTATGTCCTTACATGGTTAATTAATATAAAAAAAATATTACTAATCCTTTAATTTTAACACGACCTCTATTAGGATGGTTTTGAGTGGGTTTGCCTCTTTGATAGGGTATATATGTGATTAACAAGTTCATAAATTGAAATGAATTAAAAAAAGGAGTGAAAAAAGGTTGATAAGTTTTTAGAAGACCCATTTCACCATTTATAACCTTGAAATGGATTATGATACTCTTGGGAGCAAAAGGTCCAATCAAGCTTTATATGCTTCGAAACTCCAATTAAGCCTTTGTATGCCATGATCAAAACAGAGTTGTGATGAACATGTAGGAATAATGGGACACTTAATTTGACCTATTTGCATAATCCAATGAGTAAAAATTATCACTATATGTATCATTCTAGTCAACACATTCGTATAATCCTTGTAGGTGAGATTATGATGAGTGTATTGAGTGAAATCTCTAGTTACAACAGTCTTATGAAATAAAGATATTGAAAAGGTAGATTACTTGTTTAGGGGTCTAGCTCAAAGTTAAAGAATACTAGATAAGGTCACCTTGAAAATTTAAATAAACCAATGAAAATATTAAGATTTAAATCATTAATAGATAATATTTTTTGAAACAAGGCAACATTGCATTTCCATTATTAGAATAAGTTAAGGTAAGTTTCATTTGTTTAAGGTAATATGTTACTTTTTGTTTCCATGATATTCAACACTCCTCATGGAAAAATAATGTTTCTCCAAGATAGTTGATCATAGGGGGTAAATTAGAATCTTAGATTGTTTTTTCCCTCTTAATACCAATATCCCATCTTCCATTAGTTTGTACACACAGTCTGATGACCATTTACAATAGTCAACATGAAGATTATTTAAAGGAGGTCATGTTGAACAAGGTTATTATGCAATTAATATAAGGACTGAATGGAGGGTGAAGGTAAAATATTTCAAAATAAAATGTGATATCATATGTTTTATCAAGTAAGTCTTCACTTTACATACTTGAACATAAATGTCCTTAGTCTATATAACAAGGTTGACAAGCCTCATAATGATTGAGTTTTAAAAGAAAGCATCAAGGCCTTGGTCTTGGGTAAGATGAATAATGTAATAGTTTCAAATTAGTGATCAAATTTTAAATTTTGAGTCTTTTAAAACTCACCTCATTAATTCATATTCCTATTATCTCATACAAGGTAAGTAAATGATCACCTAAAACCATCATGCTTTAGCCTAGTGAAGTGAGATGGAGTTAAGGTAAGTTGTCAAGGTGAGAGACTGATTAGTGTTGTTTAAAGGAGTCAAGTGAAAATCCATGAATAAAATCAAGCACTAAATTAAAAACTTAAGAATAATTATATCCTCCAAGATAACCTCACACCTCTTAATAGTCTGTATAAGTACAATGAAGACCTACAGTCATCTTATTTTGATTCAAACAGTGGTTAGAGAGAAGGTTATAACTAGGAGGAAGGTGATGAGAAACATCTTACAAAAGGATATAATCACTTTATAAATGGATCAAGGACTTCCAAAAGGCTAATAAAATCTAAATGAAGGATATCACCTCTTTCTTAGTCAACCTATATGAACCTACATCCATGTAAGTGAAAACACTGTCAATTTTTCATGCAATTCAAAACTCATGAATATGGAAAATGGTGAAATATGATAAGTCAATGGTATGGATGGTGAAGATGCACTAGTGAATTGTTTGAGTATTAAGGAAGCATATCAAAATTGGAGGAGACTAAGATGAATACCTATAGCTGTATAGGTACAATAAAACCCCTACTTACAATCATGTGCCTATCATGTGCCCTATGACTTAACTGAGTTGGTGGTCATATGTTTGTCTTATACCCTACGAGTCTATGATAATGAAATGACATATGAGGTGTATTAGTTTGATAGTGTTGAAATAATACAAATTTGAGATAAATTTATAAACATCTACACACAGTCCTAACCCTAAGAGAGATCTATAGTCATATCTATAAACATACTCATTCATGAGCTCAAGAACTGGGTAGAGTAATGATTTAAGACTTTCAAGGTAAGTGAAGCTTCAAATGATGTTATGAACTAAATTAGGACCATTTAAATGTAAATTATATATAGACAAAATAAAATAGAGGATTGAGGGTTAGATGTTGGTCTATATATAATGGGATGAATATATTAACTTTTGATATTATATTTGAGAAAATAAGGTCCTTAATAAGTCTTATATACATAAACCATTATGCATTTAAGTACTAGATCCACTGAGTTGAAGAAATTACTACTTACAGCTGAGTTAGACTATTGGTCTGTGTGCAATGTTAGGTGTATGAGTATGTATTTATGATAAAATTTAATAAGAGATAATATTTGTATATTAAAAATTATTTTAATTATAAAAATCATATTTAAGGTACCAAATGACTAAATTAATAAATAGGCTATATATAATTAGTAGTTTTTAAGCAGGATATATGCTTTGTTAAACCTATCTTAGAGTTCTATCTCAATTATTAGGAGATACAAGGTATAATGGTGTCATAGATGGTTTTGAAGAGTGGGAATAAAATCAAGAGGTAATTTAAATCTAAATTCCTATAAATATAAGGTTGAAAGGATGATAAAATGGAGGTCTCCAAATGTAAATGATGATACACAACCAACCTTATAGAATAGGAGACTAGTATTAGTTTCTTGAAGTAGAAGGGTTTTCACCTAGGTGAATAGTGGTATAAATTACATTGAGAAAATATAGTGAAGAGTATATATTAATTTTAAAATTCATTAATATACTCATAATATTCATATACATAGATCAACACCTATAGGCCTACTTAATAGAGTATACTCAGCCTTCACTTATGTAAAGGGTAGAACAATGTTTGAAAGGTTTTGAGGTAGGTAAACCCTAAAATGATTTCATGAAATAGATAGAGATAATTTATAAATGATAAATTATTATTCAAATTTATTATTTAATAAATTATCTTCAACTTAGGCACACCTACAACTAGTATTGGCATGGTGTAAGTTAGGAAGAAATGAAAAGGTATAGTGTGTGATAGATAGTCTAATAGGTTGTGAATAAGTTTGTAAAGATGAAAGTAACTTGAGAAGTTTATAATAATATAATAAATTCTCCATTTTAAATCTCATACCATAGTGACAAGGTGAAAATAAAAAAACTCAATCATGCACCCATGAAGCATAAAAACTTGAGCAACTAACTAGCTAGTTTTAGGAAGAATGAGTTTTGAGGCCTATATAGGCATGATCTAAATATAAAAATTGGAAAATTTTATGGTAATTAGAGTACTTATATTTAAATTTTATTATAAAGGTCATAAAAATAGTGTAAACATAAACTATTTTGTCATAAACTTGGTCCACTCCATTTGTAGGGTCTATTTAAGAGACCTAGAGGTTCACTTGAGTTCAAGAGAAAAAATAAAGCATTCCAGATCTCATGAATGGATTTTAAGGTATATTAAAATCACTTTTAATTATATAAATACACTTTAAAGTGGAAAAACACTTCAATTCTTAGTCAAATTGCCTTTGAGGGCTTGCAAAGGTAAAATAGTATTAAACCCCAAACACCCTGACTAGTGCACCAAATGCATACAAAGGAATGTTAAACACTTAAAGATAATTTATAATAATTAATGGGATTTATTTGAAGGTTTATTATATTATCCTATCATTGCAAATTATTTTTGAGAGCTAAACCCCATTTTAGCACCTCGCACACTTAAGGAAAGCTTAAGATAACTATCCTAAGAGTAACTTCAAGTGTTCTTGCCATTGCTCTCACTTTTCATGAGAGTATGAGAATTTTTGTATAATTGAGGGCATATATCAAGGATGTTTTAAAATTTTAATTAGGTCATTTAGACTTACCATTTTTATGAATAATCATTAAGACCCCAAATAGGTCATAAACCCTCCAAAAACCCTAGTTGTGAGTAGTTTATGGAGATGGACCTAAAAATTACATAAAATTCCTTAAATTAGGCCTAATATATAATAAATGGTGTTCTAAAATATCTAATGATCTTGAACTTGAAATTTTCCTATACCTTCACTTATACAGATTTATATAAAACTATAAATTTTCAAGGTTTTTTACCTAAAACAATGTTTTGGAAAGCATGAGTTGAGACCAATTAATGGGAGAGGTGGTTCAAGACTTATTTTACATGTAAAATCTCAAAAATATATACAAAATATCTCATAAATTACCAAACTATTCAAATATTTTAGGGTAGTCTAAAAATTCTTTAAAAAGGCACGTGTTTTTCCTTCATTTTCCCCTCTAACCATTTCATTTCCCCCTTGATAGGCACGTGTGATTATAAATAGATTTTCCATCTTCTATATTTCCTTCTTCTTCACATTATAAAAACATACTATCACTACTTTGTTTTAGTTGTATCTATCCCTAGAGCAAAATAATATGCTTGAGTGACTATGGATCACTTTCTTTACACCATGGTTCTACATTTCTAGATGTTCCTTGATTTATTTTTACCATTTGTCATTGTTGTACGACCCCTTTTTATAGACAGCTAAGTCCATTTATACTTTCATGTTCTTTCTCCATTATTAAGTGAGGTTGGCTTGTTACTTCTCACTCATCAATGTTGTTTTCCCTTTTATGCACCTTTTTCCACTAATGCTTGAATAAGGATTTTTACTTCTCACTCATAAATTTTATTTTACCATTTTGATTTCCCATATTTATTTAAGGATCATTACTAATTTTACATTGATGTTTGATTGCCATCCTTTTTGACATGTATCCTTGGTTTGAATTGGTGAGTTTGCCTTTCTTACTTAAGGTTTACTTATTTTTATTTCTCAATATTTTATAACCTTGGATTTTTGGTTACCTAATTTACTCTAAATTTTGACTTGGTCATTTAGTCTAACATAGCACTTATCACCCCAGCTTGCCAAATTTATAAGTACGTCTCATTCACATAGCACCAATTATATTAGGTTTTCTTGCATTTATTTATTTTTACTCTTTAGTTTTGTATTCTTGGGTTTGTCAAAAGTAGTCTCTATTCCCTCTACAATCCAAACTATAAACAAAACAAACAACAATCCAATGATAAAGGCAAGTCAAGGTATGCATACCTTTACTTTTTCAATTATTTTCCTTTCTATTATTTAATTTTAGTTATTTTTACTTTAAAATGCTACAACTTTTTTTAGCATCAGCATTATGTGTTACTATGTTCTTTCTCAAAGCACCATCCCCTATTGAACCTAAGTGACACGTGATGATATTTGAGTGGGGAATATGTATACACATAATATTTTCACACTTTATCAATTAATAATGCTTTTTATCTTGCAAGAACCCATTGAGTCTAAATCTCTTTGAGTGCATGTCTTAAGGGGTGAATCGATAAAAGTGTGGGCAAATCATTGGTGCTTTGTAAAATTATTGTCCCTTATTTCCACTTGTTATCAATCCAACTAGCTCATAAAAACATTCCACTAAGCTTCACCTCCTCTTTTTCACATTCCTCTAGTCTTTTACCACCTTAATTATCCCTTTTTCTAACCTAAAACCTCTTTTGATAGTTTACATGATTATGTCAACTATGTCAACCTTGTAATCTTATTGACAAAACTTATTTAGGGTCTAGATTGGCCCTTGGCTAACCTAGTCTATGACCAACATAGTTTTTATCAATAAAGATAGTAGGTTGACTGGGTCAACCCTATTAGCTAAAACTTTCATAACGGCTTAGGGTTAGATCCGCTTATATAAACACATCCATTTTTCCATTATTTAAAAGTAGACATGAGTTATTATTCATTTTCACTTATTTAAAATCTTCTCTTCCACCATTCTACTTGAGGAGTCTTAGCTTAGGGTTTCTACTTGGAGAAGAATCTAGTCATGTGGAGAAGTCTTAGATGCTTTGGCCTTTATTAGTGATCCTTACAAACCATAATAACCTCTTGTGAAGCACATTTTTCCAAGGGAGAAATTGAGTCTCGATGGGTTTATATTCCAAGTAAGTATCTCTAACTTTATTCCTCTCTTTAGTATCTAAAAGTAGAAAAAGTAATGGCTTTTGAATAATATTGCTCTTCCTCTCCATGCATTAAGGTCATACTTATACATAGCTTAATTAAGATTCTCTTATGTATGTTTATTTTTGTTTTTCTACTAACCCCCACTTTGATACACAAGCTTTGGTGAGCATTAGATTAGAATTTTTTTTGTTATTAGTATAGTGAATATGAAAACATAGGACCTAGTTATGTTTATTGCATGATTTTGCTTGACTGGAGGCTTTGGAACCCTCTTTAGTGATATTATTTATGGTGAAATATCTCCTTATTAGGTCTAGCAGATCCATATTAGTCATGTTCCCTATTTTCTAATGTATCCTTAATCGAAAGTGTAAGTAGGATCTATCTTCTTCGAACTAGGATTAATTTGTGTATCTGATGCATTTCTAATTGCATATAGTGTCTTCTACACTACACTTGTCCACACTATTGTAAGAATCATTTTAAGTGACCAATATAACTTTGTAAAAGTATATAGAGGGATCTTTAGCATTCTAATAATTCATTACACAAAAGGCTTTTGAGATATAATAAGATACATCACAACCTAGGGAGGAAAACACATACCTACACCTCTTCCTCACAAAGGATAGGAAGATCATTAATGATACATATCCTACACTTTTTGTCCAAGTTTTGGGTTACCAATTAATTTTTAAGGAAAATAAATTCACAAATATTATGTCATAGCTAATAAAATACTAACTTGTTGTGTAGAAGTGGCAACAACTTCAAATGTAAGGTCATAATATGAAAGAAGAATCATAAGATATTTTTGATCTCCTTGAAGAATATGAGAAAGTCCTAGATAATTTTATTCTCCAAGCTTAAAACATAGGTAAAAGCGTGCTTGATTAGAAATATAAGATAAATTTCACGTGGATTAAAGCTAACCCAAAGTTATCTTAGGCTAAAAACCTAAAGCAATAATGGGGGACTAATCAACTACCTTAGATGAGTTCAATGTTGTATTGAAGAAGTCTCCTAATTAGAGATAAAATGTGATTGACAAGATAAAAACATGGAAAAAAGAGTTGCTGTGAAATAATTTTGTTATAATTCATATGCATAGGCACATAGATAGACTAGAGGAGTTAACACAATAAATACAACAAAAGGTGTCACACATTAGGGCCATCTTCACAATAACAAAAGATGATGACATTCATAATATTTTGGGGAGCCAGGTTCCATTTTTCACTATGATTATATTTTTTGGGAAGTTATCATTTATTGCATGATGTTCAAGAATGACTTGTCCCATTTTGGTCACTCCATCACATAAATCATCAAGGAGCCCCAATACATCCTAACAAACTAGTTTCGGTAGATAAAATCAGCCACAAATATAAATCTAGACATCCAAACATAAGAAACACCTCTAGCACCTGATTTTGTAGAATTGACTTCTTTAGAAACAACTCTAGTAAAAATAACTTTTTATTCTTCCTTATTTATAGCAATGGCTTGTTCCATTTTGGTCACTCCATCACTTAAATCATCAAGGAGCTCCAATACATCCTAACAAACTAGTTTCAGGAGATAAAATCTGCCACAAATACAAATCTAGACATCCAAACATAAGAAACACCTCTAGCACTT
Organism: Torreya grandis; assembly: GCA_037957365.1. Classification (NCBI taxonomy): domain Eukaryota; kingdom Viridiplantae; phylum Streptophyta; class Pinopsida; order Cupressales; family Taxaceae; genus Torreya; species Torreya grandis. The sequence goes on along the minus strand of JARHVA010002892.1, from coordinate 497,431 downwards.
GCTTTTGTAGAACTGACTTCTTCATAAACAACTCTAGAAAAACTAACTTTTAATTCTCCCTCATTTATAGAAATGTAGTTTATGCCTCCACCTTCTCTTTACATACTATGTAGATTCTAGTTTTGAATTTTTGAGGATTTTTTACAATAAAGAAGGCCATAAACAATATGAGTGGGGTCAATTTGGTTAGATATTATAAAAGTAATCCACCTAGTTATGCCAATATATTGAAAACCTACAAGGGTAGTAGATTAGTATGTTACTTAGTTGAAAACCTATCAGGGTGGCTAAGTAATGTGCAAGAGGTAAAAATGGGTAAATGACACCTTGAGTGATTAACTCAAGTAATGTTTTAAACCAACTCTTTTGAGACTTAAATTACATCATTCAACATATGACACACTTCGTAAAACTTTTTCTCAGGATAAGACAACTATTTAAGTCCAAGAAAGTGTTAGTAGTAGAATAGGTTTGTAAAATCACAGAGTGTAGATGCATGACAAGTGTGTGATGGATATTAGTCTGCATAATATGTTTCATTTTAGATGTATTTAGCTTGTGTATGTATTCTAAAATTCTTTGGAATGTGAAAATACTCCTTTGATATTGACTAAAAGGATGGAATGTGAAGCAATAATTTTTTTTTAAAATTTATATAAATAATGATCAATTGTAATGGAAAGTAATTCTGAAAGATATAGATCAATATAGATATTTGATGATAGTTTTCTCAAATGTATTTTTGTAATTATTTTTTAAATTTTGTATGCTTTTAAAAAAAATGTATTTGTTGATTTAATAATAATGAAGGTTTTGTATAATTTAGTCTATGTTTCTCTAGATAAATACATAATTCTAAACCGAATAAATATTTTGCTTTTTCTATAACTATGTTTGTGTTCAGAGCATGTATCCTACTTTTCACATAAACACATATTATCATGTTTTTAAGGGGTTTTATAGGAAACTCTACTAACAAAATGCAAGTCTTTTAGTTGGGTAGATTCTTGATAGTCATTTTTCAAGTATGCAAGACTGAGATGCTATATAAATAAGATTTTAGTATCTATAAAAGTATACTTCATATATTATACAACAAATTGTTAAGTTTTCATGAACTATGACTTTTATTCTTAGAAATATTGTAATTAGTTATAAAATTATTAACTTTTTAAATAAAATTTTGTCATTTTTGGTTATAAGTCAAGTTAATTTTTTTAATTTTTACTTATTAGCCTCCTTTTCTATAGTTTTCTTAGTTTTCTATCTTTTATTTTATTTTTTTAATTATAATTTAGATATCTTTGAGATTTATTGTTTTAGTTGTTTATTTAACATAACTTGGCTAGATATTTAATATTGATTAATGGTTTCCCTATAACTTTCATAGTTTCTCTAACTTAGTCTAATTTGTTTTTCTTGTGTTGCCTCATTTTTGTATCTCTCTCTTTTTATTTTTATTTTTTTTTAATTTTTAATTTTTAGTTTTTTTAATTTTTATTTTTTTTAATTTTTAATTTTTTAATTTTTTATTTTTTATTTTTAATTTTTAATTTTTAATTTTTAATTTTTAATTTTTAATTTTTAATTTTTAATTTTTAATTTTTAATTTTTAGTTTTTAATTTTTAATTTTTAATTTTTAATTTTTTATTTTTTATTTTTTATTTTTTATTTTTTATTTTTTATTTTTTATTTTTTATTTTTTATTTTTTATTTTTTATTTTTTACTTTTTATTTTTTATTTTTTATTTTTTATTTTTTATTTTTTATTTTTTATTTTTTATTTTTTATATTTTATTTTTTATTTTTTATATTTTCTTTTTTCTTTTTTATTTTTTATATTTTATATTTTATATTTTATATTTTATATTTTATATTTTTATTTTTATTTTTTTTTATTTTTTATTTTTTATTTTTTATTTTTTATTTTTTATTTTTTATTTTTTATTTTTTATTTTTTATTTTTTATTTTTTATTTTTTATTTTTTTATTTATTATTTATTATTTATTATTTATTATTTATTTATTATTATTTATTTATTATTATTTATTTATTATTTATTATTTATTATTTATTATTTATTATTTTTATTTATTTTTATTTTTATTTTATTTTATTTTTATTTTTTGTTTTTTGTTTTTTATTTTTTATTTTTTATTTTTTTTAATTTTATTTATTTATGGTTTGACTTTTCATAAAATCATAAAGGGAAATATTTTCATTGAATAAATAAAAGATTATTTGATTATTGATATAAATTAGAATGATCAATCATCTAATATATTTCCTCTTTTATAGGTTTTACTCTATCTAGTAGGATTGATAATATTTGATAAAACTCTGACATACATTATGAGATAAATTAGATAATCCATTTAATAGATGTATTGATTAATATGGAAGATTGGTTTCAAGGAGACATTTACTATAATCTTGTTTGAATTATTATTTGATTTGAATGTTTTTTTCATTCATATCTTGATCATTTGAGGATAATATTATGTAATTGAGAAAAATAATCGATAATTATATCAGTGTATTTTCTTTCCTTCAAGAGGTGACCTTTTTCATATGTATATTTATCTTGAGTAGATTTGATAACATCATTTAAACTCTGATATACATACATACATGAATGGATTGGTAATATTTGATAGATATTAATTTTGATATTTGATATATTTCCTTACGTATCTTTTTTATGTTAAGACTTATTGATTTTTCATAACTTTGAAATAACCTTTCTGCATGCCTTAGAACTAACTTTCACTTATATGTCCCTTACAATTAAATTGTTATAATTCCACCTTTATAATTATTATAGGTAAATGGGTATATTCATTGACATTACAAATTTAACAACCAACATGATCCAACATATTACAAAAAAATTGCATTGATGGTGTTGATGTGTATTTTAAACATGCCCAAAAATGGTGGTGGGATTAATTCCTTTTGTTTCATCATTATAAGAGATAATCCAAGGCAAGAGTTGAATTATTAGAGTCTCCTATGTATTATGTTTGTAATAGTTCATTGAATGATTTATATGCTACCATAGATACATATATCACCTTTACATTTATACTCCACTTTATCTTAAAATGTTGCTAATGTTACCCCAAAATGGCTACTCACAATGGTGCCTAAATGAAATTAAAATAAAATAAATAAATAAAATGGAGAGAAAATTAGACCAGGTAATAATTTTTCCAAACTTCATTAAGATAATCTTGTTCACATGAATTACTTGTTAAATTTAACTAATAATTACCTTTATCAGTGTAGCCCAGCCTAAGCTCAAAACAAAATAGATATGGGAAAGAGTCTATGTAAATGGTCTTTATGGATATGATATCAATAAAAACAATTTTTCATGATAAATATATCAAATTTATAAGAAAAAAACATCCATCCATAGTGATTACATTTAACAAAGTTAGTTAAACAAATAAGTTAGATTAGTATCATACTCAAACAAACTAAATCCATACAAAATAGTCAAAACTCATACCATAATCATGAAACTCAAGCATATAAAATAGGAATAATAGAAGTTGAGGAAGTAGAAACACAAAGAAAACTGATGAACATCCAAATAATTTCAACGAATCCATAGTTTTCTATTAAAATTTTCCTATGTCAACAAAGTTTATAATAAGTGTTTATAAAGAAAGCAAGGGCTCAGTGCCAATATCAATGACATAGTCTGAAACAAGATGAAAATTATTTATGAAAATACCACAAATCATTAAAATAAAGGAAACTAAATATAATAACACAAGAAATCCTCAATTCATGGTTGTAGAAATGGATTCCCTCCACTTAGTTGGTAATCATTAGAGAATATTTCTTCCTCACTGCTTTTGTCTTCCCTGATTTCATATTTCCTCCTTAAATATAAAATCTAAATACTCCCATCATGAGACAAACTTGAATTTATATTGATCTCCAATACATGAAACTTTTACAAAAAAATTTCAAAGATGGGGAAAATTTATAAATTCATAAAGAACTATAATGTTTCAAAATAATAAAACATGAACAAAAAAATTATATTTCCCTATGCACTATTATGTTCTTAGTAGGATCTGTAAAGTGATAGCATATGATGTGACAATGTGGGGAACATGAAATTGAGAGCTACCAGTGTGGGGAGTGAAAAAATATGAAGTGCTAACATGGGGAGCACTAACTTGATAATCACTAGCATGTTTAGACTATAGGACTTTGGCACATGTTTGGCAATCCTATTCTATACTAAATAAAATGATAACTGGTACTATAAACAACATGTTTTTTGTGGCCACATGGGTTGCATGGATAGATAAAGGGGTGATTAATGTGCTTCTCATAGCTTCTTCCTATTCTACCTCTTCTTTGGCATATCTCACTAAGTCAATGACCTAAAAAATATCTCCCATGTTTTCCTCTTGGACTCTATTTTTTAATGCATTCATAAAATTAATGAGTTTGGTTTAAAATTCAATGAAATCATCAAGCCTATCATATATATCAAAAAATGAAATAATCCATGACTCCTAAAATAATTGTAAAATTTTGTCAATTGCATTATACTTGTAATGATGAACTCATGTGGATCATCCAAGTATTGCATGCCCTAATATCATATATAGTCATTAGCTTCAACTTGGCAAACATGTTTTTCCTAAGAAAATCCAATTTTTTAAATTTTGGCATCAAACTTAATAGTGTGATCCAAATAAATTTTTACTTTCTATTTCCAATGTGTGATTTTTACCTTGGCTTATAAATTCTTAAGCAAGAGTTCATATAAAGACTCAATTACCTATTTTACTTCTTCAATAATGACCTTGGTAATTGATGCCTTTGTCTAGGTTTTCAATCTTTGCATTCTCTATTTCATCCCATAGACAACCCTATTTACTAGTTCACTAGTAATAGTCACCATAGACTCAAGTTAATATGAAAATTCATTCATATCTCCTGGTATACCCTTTCTCTTACTTTTAAAATAAAAAAATCATCCTCCATTTTATGAAGGTTAGAGTCTCCCATTTGGTGGTCTTCCTCCAAGTTACTCATTTAAGCTTGTTATTAGGCAATTTTAATTATATCTTCACCTTAGGTTCATCAAATATAAACATCTCCTTCCCCTAGACCTTGGCCAAATGGATGATCTCCATCTAGTATCCTTTTATATGGAATATGGACATGGTAGTGGATGAGGGTGGTGTCACCAATATATATGGTGATGGATAAAATGGAGGAGGCTTAAGAATGGGAGTTGTAGGGTCCACCAAGATAAAGGTTATGCATGTAGAAGTGGGAATATGGCCTTGTGTTTTAGGAGGAGTGGAAGATGGTGGAATATAAATTGAAACTAAATAATGAGATAACACAACTAGAGGAACATAGGATTTTATCATGATTAAAAAAAGGGGAGGATATAGATGCCACATGCATAATGGGTTGATGGGCTAACAATTTATATTGAATGATGATAGTAGAAGATAACTTATCCTTTAATTTAGGCTTCTTTGTCTTTGATATAAAATTTTAAATGATAAATGGGATCCCAACCATAACAATGACCTTAAAAGTTGGTGAAATTATGATTGGGTCAAATTTTGGCATTGTGACTTATCTACTCAAAGGCATTGAAGTGATTATAGTTGAAGAAATTATGGAAACAATGTATGTGATAATTGACATTACTTATTTCATAATTGGCTAGTCACACACAATGGAGTTACTTGAAGAAAATGTGTTAATGTACTTGGTTCCAATTGTCTTTGATAGACCTTGGTTACTAGGACTTTTTTTAGTGGGGCACTTAGTATGGCAATATCAACTTGAGGAATTGTTTTAGGAGTGTCCATTAGGTAATTTTCATGGATACATTGAGGGAGAATGTGGGGGGAAATCACATTCTTTTTTTTATTTGTGTGGCAACAAGGGAATGATTTTTTCAAACTAGAATAGAAGAAGTGATAACTAAGAAGAAGTGGGAGAAAAATACTGAGTTACCTCCTACATGGGAATCATACTCTTGGAGAGTGTTGGTGGAGTTATAACTTACACCACCTTCCTTCCCATATGTCCTATATTTTATGTGAATCCTATTATAACTCAAAAATATAGGATAACTTATCCTTTAATTTAGGATCCTTTATCTTTGATATGGAATTTTAAATGATAAATGGGATCCCAACCATAATAGTGACCTTGAAAGTTGGTGAAATTATGATTGGGTCAAATTTTGGCATTGTGACTTATCTATTCAAAGGAATTGAATTGATTATAATTGAATAAAGTGTGGAAACAATCTATGTGATAGGTGACATTACTTATTTCATAATAGGTTAGAATTGGCTAGTCACACGCAATGGAGTTACTTGAGGAGACTATGTTAATGTCCTTGGTTCCAATTGTCTTTGGTCACTAGGACTTGTTTTATTGGGGCACTTAGTATGGAAATATCAACTTGAGGAATTGTTTTAGGAGTTTACATTAGGGAATTCTCATGGAGACATTGAGGGAGAATGTGGGGGAAAATCACATTCTTATTTTTTATTTATGTGCCAATAAGGGAATTATTTTTTGAAACCATAATAGAAGAAGTGAGAACTAAGAAGAAGTGGGATAAAATAATGAGTTACCTCCCACATGGGAATCATACTCTTGGAGAGTGTTGGTGGAGTTATACCTTGCATCACCTTCCTTCCCATATGGCCTATATTCTATGTGAATCCTCTTTTACCTCAAAAGTTCTTGGTCTCTCTTCTACCTTCATGGGCAATTCTATTTGAATAAGTGTGAGGATAATGCTTTTAGTATTCAACTTTCTCTTTAAAACCTCATTGTACTCTACATAGATGAAGAACCAATAATGAGGGTGGTGGATATGGTTGTGCATAATATAAACCTTAAATTTTAAGTCCTTTATATGTGCCTTGAATTTTCCCATCAGGTCCCAATGGCTAGGTCATGGTCATTCAAATTAAACAATGACCTATGTTTTTTAGCTACATGAAAATTTAAACAAACTTTGAAAATGTTTTAAAGACATTTTTGGTCAATTATAGACCAAAATGAGTTTTTATTCTCCTTACACACTGAAATAAATCCATTGAGAAGTTATTAAGTAATTTATTACTTATCCATCTTGTGAAGAACATAGATAAGTAGCCTAAGAGGTAACACAATCACTCCCTATATCCTAAAAAATGTGTATTTATAATAATATTAGTAGGCCTACATGCTCATAATGTACTTTCTCATTTCATTTGATAACATACACATGGGATCTTCATATATGGATTAATAGACACAGGGATAGAAATATACACATATTCATGCAATGTCTTTCCTAAATCTATGCAAATACAATTGTAAAAATTGATAATGAACTTGTCTCCCTAAAGCAAGGTTCCATCTTAGAATTTTATCAAATAATGTTTTGGTAGAGTTGGCATATACAAATATGACATCGAACTTGTCTCCCTAGAGCAAGGTTCCATCTTAGAATTTTATCAAATAATGTTTTGGTAGAGTTGGCATATACAAATATGACATCATTTATAAATTGCCACAATTTTATACCCTTGAAACTTACTACTTGATAATGAAGGAAATGATCTCTCCCAAGGATGAAATTTATTTGTCATTGATGATCATAAAAAGGAAGGACACCTAAACCATTTTTACATGAGATATGTATAATAGGTTTATCAAAGCCATGCCAATTCATAATCCTAATCTAAATTCATGAATAGGGATGTTTTCAACATATTACCTATTGACCCATATGTCAAGGTTTTCACACCATTTTGGGAGTTACCAACTTCAAGAGTTATAACATGTGAAGTGCCAATTTGGGGAGAACCATATTAAAAATTAGCATGTTGAGAATCACTAGATTGTTAATCCCATATGACTTTGGCACAGTCCTAGTAATCCTATTCTATCCTAGACAAATTCATAACCAGTACTTTGAAAAATATGTTTATCTTGGCCACATGGGTTATATGGTTAGCTAAAGTGGGACATAATTCACTTCTCTGAGATGATTACCATTATACATTTTATTTGGCATATATAACTAAGTCAATAACCTAGATTCTACTTCACATGTTTGCCTCTTAGGCTTTATTTTATAAAAATTAGAAAACTTGTCTAAAAAATAAATAAAATAATCAAACCTACCATCTGGTTACAAAATTAAACAATCTTTGCATTCTAAAACAATTAAAAAATAATGTCAATTGCGTTATCAATGGAATGAATAATTGTGTTCATATCCTTTATCTATTCTTGTAATGAGTTCCTCATGTCAATTGTTTAATTTTAACATGACTCAATATCATAAAGAGTCATAAGCTTCATCTATGGTAAAAAATTTCATGAAAAACTTGGAAAAAATTATAAATTTGGCCTCAAACTTAGAAATTTGATCCAAATAAAGTTTTATTTTTGTTTCCAAGTGTGATTTTCCCCTTAGCATGGAAACTCTTAGCCAAGAGTTCATATAGAGACTCAATTGAATATTTTACTTCTCAAACAAAGGACTTAGGCATTGATGCCTTTTTATAGGTTTATAGTCTATACATTATCTATTTTATCTTGTAAAAAACACTATTTTCTAGATCATTGGTATTGGTCACCACAGACTTAGGTTCCTCTACAAATTCATTCATCTCTCCTAGTCTTCCCTTCCTCTTTCTCATGAAATTGAAAAACTCCTATATTATTTCATGAAAGGTTGGAGTATCACCTTTGGTGATATTCCTCTTGGTTACTCATTTTAGTTTGTTAGTAGGTTGTTAAAATTTTACCTTCACCTCAATTTCAACCACTATAACCATCTCCTTATTCTAAGACTTGGCCAATTGGATACTCTCCATCCACTCTCTTTCTGCTTGGGATATGGAGGTGGTAGTGGATGAGGGTGGTGTAAATAATATATTTGGTGATATATTAAATTTAGGAAGCCTATTGATGGGAGTTTTAGGGTCCACCATGATAAAGGTTATGCATGTAAAAGGGGGAATCAGACCCTGTGTTAGAGGAGTAAGGGGTAGTGGAACAAAATTTGGAACTAGAGAAGGAGAGGACACAATTGGAGGAACAAAAGATGTGTTCATGATTGGAAAATGAGAGACTATGGTTTTCATCTACATAGTGGGTTTATGGGCTACCAATTTAGCTTGGATGATGACAAAAATGTATATCTTATCATTTTATTTAGTCTATTTGGGCTTTGAATAGAATTTATAATGGTATTTTGGATCCCAACCATAATAGTGACCTTGGTAGTTGGTGAAATTATGATTGGGTCAATTATTAGCATAGGTACTTGTATACTAAAAGGAACTAAAGTGATTAGAATTCAAGACATTGTAACCACATTTCCCATGATAAGTGACTTCTATTTTCATAATAGGTGGTAATTAGTTGGTTATAAGCAAATAATTACTTGAGGATAATGTGTTCAAGTCTTTGGTGCCATATTTATTTGGTATACATTGGTATTTATATCATGTTTAAATGGGGAACTTGGTGTGGAAATATCCATCTAAGGAATTTTTTGATCAGTTTCCATTAGGGAATCCTTAGGTAGAATAATTGAGGGAGATAGAGGTGGATTGAACACATTTTTATCTATTTTTTGTGGCAATAGAGGAAGGAATTTATAAAACCATAATAAAATAAATATAAAACTAAGAAGAAAGTGGAAAAAAATATTGAGTGACCTCCTACATTTGAATCTTACTCTTGGAGAGTGTTCTTCATTGATGGCCTAGTAAACTAGAGCATAAAAGTAGTCAAATATTTTTGTAATGTAGTGCCTAAATATACAAAGATGTAATTTTGACAAGTGATAAGGGATTATATTACATATATCATGGGTCCATCTTGAACTTGTTTCGAATAAAATCATAGTAGATATGGCATCTACCTTATATGACATCATGTATAAATTATCTCCTTTCCTTACCCCTAAAACTTGTTTGTTGAGATTGAAGGCAATCATCTCTCCCAAAGATGAATTTTTTCTATCATTGACGATATTAGAAAGGAATGGTAGCCATACATTTTTGACATAAGATATTTTAGGAGCTTCATATATCAGTTCATCAAATACATGCCAACTTTGACTCTTATTCCAAATTGGTGGATAGGGATGCTATCAACATCTTCCATGTTGACCCTTGTCTTATATTTTTTAGTCAAGTCCTTAAACACTTCCCTAAGGTTTTTTATAGTGATCCATTTAGATATAACCTTCTAATTTTATAGATTTTTTAATTAGGACATTTGATAATAACCCTTTATGGATAATTAAGCCATGAATAAATTTTTTAATTCTTATTTAATGATAAAATGAAATCATCTAAGTATTGCATTCTAAAAATGAGATTGTGGAACAAGTCAATACATTTAAATACATCTAGTTTGTCTAAATTTTTATGGAGCCCAACTTATCACATGGCCATAAAATCATCTTTGTAAGTGGAATCCTTTGAGGTAGGTCTCATTTATGATATTAGCCTAACCCAAACCTCTACATTGTAGTGTGTAAACCTCATCTCTAGGGCATCCTAGATGAATTTTGTGTCTATGAATACTTGATTGTTTCCATGTGAGAATGGATAGGATGCCACCGCTTTATACCATTCAATTCTATCAATTCTATGTATGGTCTATATGTACCTATTGGCTCTAAATAACTAGTAAGTTATTTGTAATTTTATATTATTAGGAGGATTGATTATAGTGGATATATTTGGACTGTAGATAGATATTGCATGAATTTACTTCTACCATTCATTTATGTTGGCTTTAAAAATTTGAACAATGAAAAGAACTTGTTATTTTGTGTAGATTAAATGTTATGATGGTCCTTTGTATTTATTATGTCTTTTTTCCCATTGTAATTTTTATTTAATCCTACATTTTCACATGTTCACAAAGATACTATAGACGATACATGTGTCCTTATTTCACCCATTATGTAATATTTGTTTAAGATAAGTCAACACATAAGTGTATTTAGGTGAGCCACATCTCTCTTTCTAACTAGTTTGAAGCCTTGCATCTTTGGTCTTTGTTATAGGTCTCTATAAATACAAAGTGCATGGATAATATCCTCATAAAAATATCCTACTATGATTAATTCATAGCCATACACTATTATATACCTTTAGTTTTTCATGAAATTTGAAGCGGTGAGGATATGACATGATAACACATGGAGCCTCTACATTAGATTAGTGCTTATCCATTTTTAATCTTTTTGTATAATCTTTTGTAAACTATGAGGTTGTAAGAGTATGAATATACAACAAGTGGGAGTCAATGAATAAATTAGGCTTATCAAAATTTGATCTTTCATAAAATTTAATGTTAGTACTATGAAGATACAAAAATGTGACATGTAGCAATGATGGAAGGATATGTAGCATGCTTTTAATGGCTCTGGACATCACATTTAAACAAATCAATGCATGAAGGTGTGAAGAATGTGTAATGTGTACTGAATAAGGATTAAACACTTTATATGTTATAAATGGCTCATATTCTCACAAACTTTGAAAATAGTGTGAAGGAATGTTAAATTCATAAAATAATGTGAAAATGCATGCATGGTGGAATTCATAAGTTAGTGATAAAATAGCTATAATTCAGCTAAGTAAAATAAACAAAGGACTATTATGAGAAGGTGTGAAAAGATAGAAAAACCAATTTTAAAGCCTTGCACATCCCATAGTATGACATTTTCGTATTTAATGTGAAAATAAACTAAATTGTGGTAAATCATGATCATCCTTGCATGAGTAAACTCAATAAAAAACTTGTATATACTAAAAGTACTTTACTCAAATTAAATCATTAGATATTCATTTGATTAACATTTTAAAATTAAAGAAAGGTCATTGAATCATATAAATTAATATTTTATGAAAATCCCATTACTGTAAATTAATTGTCATTATTAGTTAGTCCCTAATCAAAAAAGTAATGGGAAGTGTTAGTCACAACATTTGGGTGTCCTACAATAGGACTTAAGGGAAAGTGGTACAAGTTGGGGTGCAATGTCCATGAATACATGAAAATAATGGATGGAATTATTTTTTTTGTCAATTTGACCATTATAAGGTAGATTTTCATAAATGATCAAATAAATGTATAAGGTACAATAAATTCTATGGTGATGACCAAGAGGAATAAGCTACAATGGAAAAAGGGTTTTTTTGGATCATAATGTCTTTGAGATGCTACAAATTAATAATAGGATTTAAATTTGACTATTTTATATAAAATTCAAGGTTAAATATGAATTCCATTTAATTATCATAGGTAATTTGACTATCACTAAAGGGTTTGAAAATAGTAGGCAAACTATTTAACAAAATGTTTGGATAAAATGTAAGGAAATGTAAATCCATTGATTTAACCTTTTAGGGTTTAACTATGTAAATCCTATGTTTAGATTAAAGGGTTGATATGTCTAAATTAGTAAAATATTATACAATAGTTAAGTACTAATTTTTTATTGATTTTGAATATCTTTAACTTTATAAAAATAGTAATAAATATGCTTAAATAGAGACTTATCTAGAAAGTGACTATCGTGGATGATCTAGGTTCTAAAAACCAAGTTATGGATAGGTCATAGTGTCATCAATAGGGTCCTAAAATCTATTTTCTCATTAGAAATTATTGCCCCCCTAGATATTGGCACCATACTACTATATTGTCCTCAAAGTGACACTAGTGTCCCCTTTGCAGGACTATTCCTATTTTTTAGGAGCACCTACACCTATGTTTTTAGGTCTTATTCCTACATGTACAAAATTTGGATCTCTATGTTGTGCCTATAAAACCTAATTTAGTGTGAAAACCCTAATCCTCTTTAAAATTATAGCATAATCAATAAATATGTGTTCATTACTAAGATAATATGGACATCCTCAACACCATGTTATGAAGAGATTTACCTACCTACCAATACTCTGAAGAGTGATCAATCTCGATGTGGTTCTCCCACCTAATGCTTGATGTAAGTGCAAGTAAATGCTATAATGAGAGTGGACTTGGATGCCTTAAATGTTCTTGATATTTAGAATATTTGAAATTTAGGTTTAGGGCTGATGTAGATGGTAGTATGCAGAAGTATGTTTGAATAGGGATCAAATACCTTAATTTTACTCAACTTGTCTTTTATTTGAATAGGCTTTTGCATCTAGTGAATAAAGGTCACACAGAATTATATTTATAGATATATATATCTTATGTAGATAATAAAATATACTTAAGATGACCTTAGGAGGGTCACATATTTGAAAAAGTATCCATTTGAGAGAGTTAGGGAAAATGAAAGTAGTACCCAATTGGGGACACTAGTGGCATGTAGTTATAATGTCTCAAATGTGGTGCTAATGTCTACTTGGTACATTGGTGAACAAATTAGGTTGGGATCTGAGAAAGTTGTCCTAAGATTGTGTTTTGGTTGACTGTAACTATTTGTGGTCTACAAAATAAATAAAAAAGTGTGGTAAAAGCTCTAAAATATGTCTAGGGCTAAGCTAGGAATAGGCTAACTCAAGATACACTCTTAGCATCCATATACCATTTTCAGGTGATTCTATTCCCCCCCACCCCCTGCCTTATGCTATAAATTTAACAAAGTGAAATGACTAGTATAAAGGAAAAAGAAGCATACCTAAAATTACCTTGGAAGTGAAGATCATGTAGCTAAGTATGAGTATGTTAATTTGGGTCTACATATGTGAATCATGATATAAAGTAATGACATTCAATGAAACATACAAAAATTAGTCCTTACTTAAGAGATGATCAAAAGCAAAATACTATATTGAATAAAGTAACTTGTTAAAACTAAGAGAGAAGAAAAGAATGAATACACCTTGTTGGGTATTCAAACCAATGCATGAACTTGGTGATAACCTATGTGTGTGAATGTACATAGTGATCATATCATTGAATAACTTGGACTAAGTTGATGGATTTCTCAATCCTCATATGGGTGGCTCAAGAACTCAATCTGGTTTTGACTCTATTATCCAACCCTACTTAGTGGATCTTGATTTGTGAATAACTTGGATAAGACTGTAAGTGTGTCCAACCCTCTCATATGGATGGTTTAAGAACTCAATTAGGTCATGAATCCATCATTTCCAACCCATGTGAAGTAGATGCATCTAAAACTAAATTATGAAAAGTGCCAAAAGTATCTAACTGAATATATATAATTACGTATGTCAGCTCTATGGCTACTTAGTTATATTAGGTAGCTTTGGGCCACTCAAGAATGCCAACCACTAAAAATGGATTAAGTCATGAATTTAATGACAACATGGAATATGATACCAAGTGTATATAATTTAAATAATGACATGGAGTTTTCTATTACATCTAATCAACCCATGTGTAGCTAAATATATGGAAACTATGTGTTGTATACATGCCCTCAATCTAGTATCTGAGTATACTAAATCTAAATTGAGTATGTAATAATAGAATATATGTAGCTAAATTTAACGTGGAAGTGATCATGTTGTACACGATGCCCCTAAATCTAAGCAACTACTATGAATTTGATCTAAAATGAGTGTATTTGAGAAAAATATAAACATAACTATCAAATCTATGACTATATCTATGTAAATCTATATTATACTTAGTGTATTGGTATGGCTAATCTGGACTATCCTAAATCTAGAGTTACTATATAGTAACACCCTACAGTGGACTATAGTGCCCTGTGGTTCTAGTGTCCCAATATTGGTGTTAATTTCTACCTTATCTAAAATGTAGTTGATCTGAATTATTTTTTGAGTCTCTATTTTTTTGTGTCTGTTTTGTGTCTAATTTTTAAAATTGAGCCTATGTGTTGAATTTTATTGTGAATAACAAAGGAAAAACCTGATCTTTGTGATAAACCCCTATGAGTTCCCCCTCTTTTGATGTTAGTTATGAAACCTATGTAAGAACTATCCTCAAGATAAGTAACTCTATGAAATGTGTTAGCTAGAGCATATGCATGATATTCTAATACAATGTAAAACATAACATTATAATGTAAATGAATCTGAGCATAAGTAGATAATGTAAGATGTATTTTGTAATCTATAATTGCATAAGGGTGTCAAGATAGACATAATAAATATGTATAGTAGTGAATTTGAGTAACTACCTAGGGAATGGGGCATGATTTTTGTCATGACCCCCAATTATGAAGGGTAGATGCATGAGGTCCCTCATGACATCAAAAACTAGTTTATGTGTGTGTATAAAAATAAAATATAAGTGTCATGATGAAGAATCATACATATAATCATGTGAGGCACATAAAGGTAGGCCAAGGGGCCATAATACAAGGAACATGGGTACATGTCGCTAAATTTGATAATTAAGACATTAAAAGACATGTTAAAATGTCCAAATACATAATTAAAAAGTAATTTGGCTTAGAGCCACATATAATGACATGTTCAAATGTTTGTATATAGAAATAAGAAAACACAAACAAGGGATGTGGGCACATATCCAAGGTATAGAAATACAGAAGTGGTGTAGGGCCAAATAATAATGGCATATTCAAATGCCCTAAAATATGAAAGAATCATAGGAAATATAATCAATTCTAATCTAAGAAAACTATAAATAAAATCATGTATAACTTTGTAGTCCAAATCTATGTAGATTTTAGGATGCACATATATAATAAGTCTAACTAATAATAGCTAGAAAAAAATATGAAAAATGAGTAGTAATGATCAATATCAATGTGTATCAATGTATAAAATGGAATGTATAGTATGTAACGATAGAATCTGGTAGTATAAATATTGTATGAGATACCCCTGAGTAGGTTGATGTATCAAATGAATAGACCTAGATCAGTGTATATGCCCCCAATGGGTAGATGAAATATAGTCTAGATTAGTGTAGTAGATAGGGGTCATGTATGTAATCTGCAAGCATTCAAAAATAATAAGTGAAGTATATGTGTTTGATAAAATTAACTATACTAGGATAGCTAGCAATATGAAATATCTAGTAAGTAGTAGATATGTAAACATAATAATGCATATAATTTGTAAATTTTGTATTTTTAAAAAATTTAAATGTTTTTATATTATGATGTGCTATGTTGTTTTTGTGTTTTTTAAGTATAAGTTATATACAAGTAAATTAAAATAAACTATGTAAAAGGAGTGATAGAGAGAAGGAAGTATGTACATGAGTATAATGATAATGAATAATACATTGTATATATGTATAATCTCCTTAGATGCATGATGTTTATTGGATTTTTGACTTCCTAGATGGTTTCTTTTAAGCTAAAATTTTTTATGATGATTTATGGTCTGAGATAATTTGTAATAATCCCACTAGGTTTTACCAAAATATAGTAATTTTTTAAAAATAATTACATATTCATCTTACAAATTTCACCATGAGAAATGTAATTAGTGATGTTTAACTAACTACATTAATTTATTTATCCACAATGTTTATAGATAATTCACTTAGATAATTATCACCATGAAAAGATATAACAAATCATAAACAATGATGAATAAATAATAAATGCTACATCTAAATCATTAAAGTAATAATACAATTTTATCTCTGATTGATACAACATTACAACCACTGCTATAGAAGCAAGGTTCATTTTAAGAGACCATATCAAAAACCTCCTTAGATTTATTTATGAAAATCTGATTTGTATCCTTGATGGATATAAAAATTTCAAAAAAAAATTACCTTCTTAAGTTTTTTGTACAACCACCTGTCTACATAGTTAAAACATATAGGTTGTGGGACGAATTTAAAAAGAATATAAAAAAATTTCCTAAACCTTTATACTATTGTATATTTGTATTCCTCTCAAATAGTTATATAATTTCAAATAAAAAGTCTCAAACTGAGTCTGTATGCAAAAGTTATGGCCTCCAAAAGTTGGTGTATAGTTGGATCACATAATACTACTACCTGACAACATGGTGTCAACTGACAACATGATACCGCTTAACACTATGATTCCATCTAGTAGCATGCTAAAATTTAAATTCCTCTTTAATATATATACAATTAAAAAAAAAAAACACCCTCAACCAAGTTCATATGCAAAAATTATGGATTCTAAAAGTTGGTGTATAGTTGCATCATATAATGTTGTCACCCAAAAACATACCATCACCTAACAACATGATTCCACCCAACACTATTTTAATGCCTAGTAGTATGCTAAAATTTAGATTCTTGTTGAAGATATATATAATGTAAAAAAAATTGCCTGAAACTTAGTCTGTATTAAAAAATTATGGTCTCCAAAATTTGGAGTATATGTATATATATATATATATATATATATATATATATATATATATACATACACACACATATGTATATGTATGTGTATATATATATATATATATATATATATATATATATATATATATATATGTATGTATATGTGTGTGTGTGTGTGTGTATATATATATATATATATATATATATATATATATATATATATATATATATATATATATATATATATATATAAAATTTCAAAAAACAATCACTTCAAACTGAGTTTGTATGCAAAAGTTATGGTGTCCAAAATTTGGTGCATAGTTACATCACATAATACTACCACCTAATAGCATGATACCACCTAATAGAATACTATCACCTAAAATATGCTACCACCTGATAGCATGTTATTGCATGATAACATGTTATTGTCTGATATCATGTTGCTACCTAATAGCATGCTTTCACCTAACATCATGCTACCACTTGATAATATGTTACTGCTTGATAGCATGTTATCCCCTGACATCATGTTGTCACCCAACAATATACTACCAAGTGACAACATGCTATCGAGTGATACCATGATGTTGAATGATAATATGTTGTTAAATAATATCATGTTACCAAGTGGTAGTATGTTAATGAGTAGTATCATGCTACCAAATGGCATCATAATACTAAATGACATTATGCTACCAAGTGCTAGCATACTACCAAGTGGTTGCATGCTACCAAGGGCCATCATGATGCTGAGTGATAACATCATGATACTGATGAGCTAAAGAATGATACTTGGATGGTAACCCCAAATAACATATCTACTATATATATATATATATATATATAAGGTGAATCACATGTATTCTCCCATGATTATTATAAATTATTGGCAAGTTGACCCATAAAAAATTTTACAACCCAAAATTTTAGGTGAATGGGTCTTATGTATTACCCCAAATAATTGCCAAATACAATTTTTTAAAAAGTGAATATTCATGAATTAATGAATATTCACCACTCAAATTTACCTTGTGTAGAAGTACAATGAATAAATATTATAGTTTTTAGTAATAAAGAATAATACATGATACAAATCTCAATAGAGCATGTCTCCACGACTCAAGTATCAATCTATAATATCAAGTCTAGTCTTTAGTGTATTAGTCTAGTAGGGAAGGAGGGCATCATCTAAATGATTTTCTACACAAACCTTGAACCATAGATCCTCTACACTATCTCTAAATAAGGAAATTTCCCTCCCTTCATAGATGGGTAGATAATGATAAGGCAGGAATCCAAAGTGACAAACTAGAACCCATATTTTGTATATATCTAATACATAATGTGTACCATAAATAAATCCATTCTAACATGATATCACACAAATAAGAAAACTATATCAACATGTGAAATGACAATGTTTAACTATAAACATTAATTTGGTCAAAGTTTTTTACAGTTATTTATCTCTAGGATCAGTTAATTTCATACACACCATTCAATCAGATTACACCTCATCTTGCATTGATGGTGATAATTAAGCTAGTGGAACCTATCACACTACTTATTTAGTGTCATAAATGTGAGATATAATTAATTACATTATAATATAAAAATAGTAGATATAATCAAAATATTCTATATTAGCAAATATAAATATGCTAATTACGTAAATATCAATTACATACATTTAGTCCATCAAATTAAATGAAATGAGTCTAAAATCCTTTAATTTATTATAGAATAATAAAGAGAATCATATACATTCCTCAATATAAACATACCATCTAGGTAAGAATCATATCTAGACTACAAGTTACTAAATATCAATATGTAACTTTAAAATTTATTTCATTAACTTTTCAAATATTAAACACAGCTTATTTTTTGTTCATACTTCATAAATATAATATAAATCTAGACATTTAACAACTTCAAAAAATATATATTTAACATTTTAAATTCCTTATTTTTATAGCTTCAACTAAACATCAAACACATAACAATCACCCATATTACCTTGTTATGAGAAACACTGGTCATAAATATTGAACAACGTATAAACATATTTATGTGGAATACAATTTCATATTTACTATATGATCATCAAATCACATGTATATTCTATACATTTATGGATATATTATAAATACATAGTTTATGATTAATAATCCATTCAATAAACATTTGAAGTGTGCATAAGGTATATTGTCCTTATTATTTAGATTATCATTTATTCTAACAGAACACATTCAATATGTATTATTTTATCTAAAAATTCATAACCAAATAATTCTTGCTTTAGTGGTTTGACTAAAATATGTGCATAATTGTAAAATATAACTAGCTATCAATTTGAACACAAACAACAAGGCTTTACTAATTCTTTTTTAATTTGGAAGACATAGTCAATACTTTATATATATTCATTGTATGCTAAGTCTACAATTATAACCAAGACTTAAGAGAACCTATTATAAACTTATATATTAACTTTTTATACATAGTTGAATACATATAAAATATATCATAATTAGCCAAATGTTCAACTCAGTCAATTGGTAACTACATATGTATTTAGAAGATATATTATAATAATAACCAATGTTTGATCTCAAAAATTATATTTTTCCAAATCTATTTCACTATAAGAATATAATTTGTTATCTATAAAACCCAATGAATTTCATTTATACATTCATTATATATATATGTGTGTGTGTGTGTGTGTGTGTGTGTGTGTGTGTGTGTGTGTGTGTGTGTGTGTGTGTGTATGTATGTATATATATATATATATATATATATATATATATATATATATATATATATATGTATGTATGTATGTATATATATATATATGTATATATATATGTATATATATATATATATATGTATATATATATATATATGTATATATATATATATGTGTATATATATATATGTGTATATATATATATATGTATGTATATATATATATGTATATATATATGTATATGTATATATATATGTATATATATGTGTGTGTGTGTGTGTGTGTGTGTGTATGTATATATATGTATATATATGTATATATACATATATATATATATATATGTATATGTATATGTATATGTATATGTACACACACACACACACACACATAAACATTAATTTTTTTAATTGACTGGATACTAGAATTCAATCATTCATAAAAATGAGTTGACTCCCATACTATGTAGAAGCTTTAGTCAACTCAAAGTCATCATGGACGTCATTGTAAATTCTTATGTATATATATATATAATGTTATATAGGTATGTATGTATGTATGTATATACATTTATTTGTATATATACCATAGGCCATCAAAGTCCTATAGAGTGTATATACACACCCATACATACATATACATATACACACACATAAGATAAATGAATAAAAGAATAATCTAAATTCCATTTTATACAACCAAATAACTTTGACACATAGACAACCCTTATACATACATATATACAAGATAAATGAATAAAATAATAACCCAAATTCCATTTTATACAATCAAATAACTTCAATACATAGTCGAACCTTATAGCTAGGATTAAATTGATTGTATTCATTATATGCTAAGTCTAAAGTTCTAACCAAGAATTAAGAGAACCTATTATAAACTTATTTATTAAAGTTTCATACAATGTTGAATCCATATAAAATATATTATAATCAGTCAAATGTTTAACTTAGTCGATTGGTAACTACATATGTATTCATAATATATATCATAAAAAAAGCCAATGTTTGATCTCACAAATTCTATTTTTCCCAATCCATTTCACTATCATAATATAATTTTTTATTTGTAAATCCCAATGAATTTTATTTATATAGTCATTGTATGTGTGTGTGTGTGTGTATTAAATTGACTATATACATTGTATGCTAAGTCTAAAATTCTAACCAAGACTTAAGATAACCTATTATAAACTTATATATTAACTTTATATACCTAGTTGAATACATATAAAATATATCATAATCAATCAAATGTTCGACTTAGTTGATTGGTAACTACGTATGTATTAAGAAGATATATCATAAGAATAACCAATGTTTGATCTCAAAAATTCTATTTTTCCCAATCCATTTCACTGTCATAATTTAATCCATTATCTATAAATCCCAATGAATTTCATTCATATAGTCATTACACACACACACACACACACACACACACACACACACACACACACACACACACACACACACACACACACACACACACACACACACACACACAGACAAGAAAAAACAAATAAAATAATAACCAAAATTCCTTTTTATATAGCCAAACAACTTTAATACACAATCGACCCTTATAGCTGGGATTAAATTGACTATATTTACCTCCTACCAAATTCTAGGTTTATTTAACTAGAGTCCCATATCCCTAGAATAATAAACTAAAGGACAATCAAAATTAAAATATTATATATACTTTGTTAAATAATTATAAACCCTTTTTATTTTCATAGGGTTTTTTCCACACCCAAAATAAACATAGTTCATTTAAACAGTTACCCAAATTCAAAAATTTGGACACAACAATGAATAAAGTCCATCCCTTACAGGGTTTGTGCAAAAATCCTAGTGTGCAAAGTAGGAGGGTTCATAACTATGGATATTTACAAAGTTTATAGGTTATATTATGGGTTTTGTGGATGGTCGAGCCATCTATAAGGCCCATCATTTAGCCCACTAAATAGTTTATAATACATATTAAACTAAAACTCTTCAAGATTTTATTACCAAAATCACCATAACAAAACATATAAATCTTAAAACAAACTAACTTGGTGACAAAATATCCCAAGATAATGCCAATGATTAGAGTTATCCTCCCTTTATTAGCTTGAATTTTCTCTTCAAATCCCATGTATTCCAACCATATCCTCTATGGCCTCTCTATCATTTTATTCATCTACATGCTCATTGCATGCCACAAAACTCTACAAATATTCCACCATGATTAACAACCTAGAAGTGAACTTGGTGTTCCCCATGTAAACCAAATAGAGCTCTTCCTTTTTCTTCTAGTATGTTTAACACTCAATCAAAGCCAAGTTAACCCTAATAATATCTAATGTTCCTTCATTAATAAAATAAACTAACTTTATATTATCACCTTAGAACTATGCATGTCAACATTGACTTCACAAAAAGCCATTGACTTATATGAAAGTCTTAATCATTATATAATTCAAAGCTATGTTGACTAGATTCAAAATAAACTCAGCCATCGATAATAATATTAATTTCATTAAACATAATTACCATTACTAAAGCATTCAACATTCTAAATATAGGTTGGCTTAATAGGTCAACAAAATAACTTATTGACTCTCACTTATTAGTATTAAACACTTTGTAAAACCTAATGACTTCACCCAATCATTTAATAATATAACCATTATTTAATTTATTATGAATATTAAACCCTTGGTCAACACTAAATCAAATATAATGACATTTAAAAATAATTCTATTGATATCTTTTTGACATTAGGATATACAATTCTTATAAACAATAAAAATCTTATAAATATTATTATCACTTTAATCCTATAGATCAAGTAACAACAATAGAATCCATCTACAACTTACTATACAAATGCATACATAACATCACATCATTATACTATAAAAGTATACCCAATAAAATAATGAGGCAAATAAAACATGTATCGATTCACTCATTCAACCAAGAAATAACATCATACAAGATAAGCTACATGCAACAACCAGATTAGTGAAATCACACAGCCAAGTCAACATGATCATCAACAATAATAAATATCACAATATAAATCAAATTAATAATCACTTAAATAAAAGTAACACAAAACATGTTACAACTATCTAACTCAAGTAATGAACATAAATCATGCTAATCTACTATTATGTGTGCATGGGTTTCTCGATTTCCTCTTTGTTATCCTCCAATGTCTCCATATACATCACCCTCATTGATGATGCTCTCCCTTCATCACACTCTGAGGGATGGATATGCCCTACATCCACCTCACAAAAATCAAGGTTGTTAGCTTAAAACATAAATATATCCATAAAATACTACTATATAAATTAATAAATAGGATCATAATGTGTATAATATAAAATTACAACTCATAGCTAATCAATCATGTAAATTAAGCAACATATAACTATCTCATAATCGGCATATGACATAAATCAAATCAATCAATAGCTAATCACATAATGACCTTAAAAATACATGGATAAATAGGTTATTTAGATTAGAGATAAATTGCGATGTGACATCATTCCCCCTTAAAGTGGGTCAGCATCTTGATGACTCTTATTTGAATATAAGTTATGAATTTAAAACATTACTTAGCAGAAAATAAAATAATATAGAAAAACATATCAGGTAGATAAATATGGAAATAACATGTAAAAATCATCATAGTCCTCCCATATGAAACTATCTTTATAATATTGGTCCTACTGGACCTTGTACTATGACACTTCTCTATTATGCAAATTGAGTTTGTGAGAATCAATTATTCTGATTGGTTCTACCATGACCACCTTGGGATCCAAAACTTGTGAAGCATTACAATCTAATACATGTGAAGGATCATCAACATACTTTTTAATATAAGATGCATGGAAGACATTATGCAAAAGAGTTAGATTTGGTGGTAATACAAGCTTATAAGCTATAGGATTACCACTTCCAAAACCTCAAAGGGTCCCACATAACTTGATGAAAGTTTCACTAACTTTCTGAACTTAATCAAGCTTTTTTTAGGCTTAACCTATAAAAATATTGTATCACCTATAGAAAACTACCTTGTTGTTCTCTTTAGATTAGCATAATTTTTCTATCTATCATTGGCCTCGACCAACCTCTACCTAATTACCCTAACTTGATCTTCTATTTATATAAGAATTTTAGGTCCAAAGAATAGCCTATCCTCTAACCTATCCCAACTGATTAGTGTTCTACACCTCCTTCCATATAATGCCTCAAATAGATCCATCTTCAACACTGATTGGTATGAGTTATTTTAAATAACCTCAACAAATTGAGGGTACTTCTCTCACTTGTATTGTTGATCCATGTAATACATAGTAAGGAGATATTATAAGACCTAGTTAACTCACTTTTTATATCCATTAGTTTTTGGGTGATATGTAGTGCTAAAATTCAACTATATACCTAGAGCTAAATTCAAAGTCAACCAAATTATAGAAGTCATTCTTAGATATCGATCTAAAATCATTTTTTTAATAAATCTATGAAATATATACACCTATTTCACAAATATCTTTACAAGCATAAGTACATCATTTGTCAACTTCCTTGGTATGAAGTAGACTACCTTAGTTTTTCAATAATAACCAATATCATATCATGTTAGTTATATGATAATGATAAACCTTAGACAAAGCCCATGTTAATAAATTATCACTTCCACTCTGGTATATCATATGGATATAATAATCTAGATAGATGCACATGTTTAACTTTTATTCACTAACACTCTAAATAATGAGACACAAAATCTATTACATCTTTCTTGATTTTTTTCTAAAAATAAAGTGGTCTTAAATCAACCATGAGTTTGGTTACACCTATATGTCTTGAATATGGGGCATTGTGTAGTTATTTTAGCACTATGTTCCTCAGATTCTCTTTATTAGGTACATACATCCTACTATTGTACCATAAAATACCATCACTCTCTAATTTGAATTATTTATTGCTAGGATTTTGAGCATTCTCTAACAATATTTTCTTAACCTGATCAAAGAATTCATCTCTTAGTAAGAATTTGATTACTTTATCTCAAAAAGTACTATTGATAGTAGCCATAGATACTATGTACCTTATACAACTTAGAGTATTAGAAAATTTGTTCTCCTTTTAATAACTCTAGCTTTTATAGACAATTTACTAAGCATTTTAAGAGAGATAAAACAACATATAGCTCCCATGTCAATCAAAATAAAAACTAGATAATCAAACAAAATACCTAATAGTTATATGGGAAAAGCTTAATACTCAACCTGATGATTATCAATAACTTCATGAATTCACTATTATAATGTACCTTGATGAGAAACAAAACCCTTATTATTCAACTTGTCTTGAGGACATTCTCAAGTATAATGGTCACCTCCACATATGAAGCAACCTCTAACTATTCCTTTCTTGTCAAATTATTGGTTTCCTTTAAAATCTCCTTTGAAACCATTACCAAGTTTCTTATTCCCTAAACCACTATTGAAATTAACATTCTCATTATTTAAATAAATATTTTAATCTCCACTCCTTTGCTTCTAGATCTTCTTTTTGAAATTTAGTTTAGAACTTCAAAACTTCTTCTTGAGTTTATCTCTAACTTAGAAAAGAGATTTTAGTTTCTATTCCTACTTAACTGCCTTCTCAAAATCTTGATCCATGGTAGAGGGTCCATGTGCATCTATTTCATAACCAATTTTGGGTTTTAATCCCATGATTAATTTCCTAATCTTGAACCTCTCATTTTCCTGATACTAAGCTACATATTTAAGGATATTGGTGAATTTCCTTTAGTATTCATTCACTGATAGGTCTCTTTGCTTAAGATTCTAAATTTTTTGAAGAGTTTGATTAAAGTACAATTATGGAAGCCATCATGATCTAACTATTGTCACAAACTATTCCTAATTGGTAGTGGTTGATTTAAGGTTCATCTCAAGCTTCTTGTTTTCCCATCAAGTTGTTTCTTCACTAGAAAGTTTACATACTCCCCAAACTACTTTCATGACTTCAAATTAATTATAAATCTCTAAATATATCTCCATTTCTATCAACCATGTTTCAACTCCATCACCTAATATATTTTCATTAAACCTGGTTGGATTCACCTTTTTATGTCACATTTCAACTCTATAGCTACTCAAGCTCTTGCATCTTGTGGCAATTCCTCATGCCTCTACTCTTGAGTATGTTCCTACTCAATAGGATGCTCTTCGAGTTCATCCAATCATTCTCCTCTAAATTTTCATGCACTTCATATTCTAGGGATGTGATTTAGTCCCTAGTCTCTTACATGGTTTTTAGCAGTTGATATAACTTTGTAATCTCTCAATGGTGATTGATTTAGATCAGTAGGGGGATTGGTATTTAAAGTACCCTCACTTCTTATTCTAGAAAACACCATTGTTCTTCTTGGTTAATGTTGTATCTTGGAATGTCACCCTTGTGAGAGAGTTCTTTAGGCTCTCTCACTTCTAGCTACAAGCATGGGGACAACCTTAGGCCATGGGTATCCTATAGTAAGGTTGAACCTCTAGGATTTTTAATGAGGCTAGTTCCTCATGTGCTTCACTTCAGCTCTTAATTCTCACACTAAAATCTATTATTGGCTAAGGAAAATGGATAGGAGGATAACATGAAAGGAAATATAAGCTAAGGGAGATGATCAACCAAAAGAAATGATCCACTTAGTTTGGGGAATGACACTCATTAAGCATAAGATAAATTTTGTTTACACAACATCGTAACCAGTTAATTTGCATATGTATTTCATAAACTAGGCTCACTGAACCATACATGAAGCAAAGAGGGATTTCAAAATCCATACCAAGCATCCATTAATGGTAGAAAGAGCTCAAGTATAATCTTGAAACTAATTGAAAAACACCTAAAAATAGGCAAGAAAGAAGGAAAATGATCCTGGAAGGACACTTTTTCACAATGCCATTGTGTACAAGCTTACTTAACACACTTTTTAGATAAAGAGATAGGTGAAAGATTAATCTTTATTACTTCAAAAGGTCTATTACAAAGTGATTTTGGCAGAGTAATGTTATCACCAGTCTAGAGATAGTTTTTTGGCTCTAAGGCCTCTATTTATAAAAAAAAATGGGGAAGAGAAGATGGGAATGCATGAGAAATTGGGAATGGAAACCATAAATTCCTGCAACCACCATTGTCATCCTCCTTTGGTATATTTTGAGAAGCCATGTTGCAAGTAGCTAGAACGTCACTTCTTAGCATGATTGCATTGACCTTTGTATTATAGATGACATGTCAACCCTCCCATTTATGTTTCTTATTGAAAAGGGATACAGGTCTCCATGTGTTGAAAAAATTGGCCAAACCATGTCTCTTTTACACTAGATGGTCATTTATCAGGAGTGAGCCATATTAAAGGATAAGAACCTTCACAAATTCCTAGATTCCACTAGCTTGGACTCCCCTTTATAATTATTGGTCATTGGAAGCTACCTTGGATCCTTTACCTACATCATGGATGCCTTTGTGTCACTTGGAAGCCTTTCATTTGTCCAATCATGACTCCTTACACCATCGATCCTTGGAAAATTCCATCAGATTGATCTTATTAAGTCAAGCAATGTTAGAAACCTGATCTAATCTTTGTTATGCAATTCAAGTTTTCAAAGCTACTCAACTTATAAAGATTTTCAAGCTAAGTCATTAAAGAATCCTAATTTAATCTATGAAAATTAACTTGGGTTTTTTTATCTCTCCAACTTTGGACTTTGTCTATGGGCTTCTTTACTCTTTAGGATCTATTTGTCTTAAGCAAATCTCTTTAAGGAATTCCTTTTTACAATTTGTCCGAAGGAATTCCTTTAGAATTTTTGTTTGAATATTCCTTCTTGCTCTCTTCCTTCAAAATTTACCTTTTGGATTTTTCAAAATGGACTTTATAAATGATCCTCCTACTGACAAAAATGCTTCAGCCTTTGAAAATGGTCCTCCCACCAAGAAAATATACCCTTTAGGAATTTTGAAATGGTCCTTTTGAAGGGTAACATACCCTTTGGGATTTTTTTTGTTCTTTTCCTTCAGAATTATTTTTTTTGGGCTTTGTAAAGGTTCCCAAAGTGTAAGGGACCCTTCAGGCTTCTAAAAATGGTCTTTTCCAAAGGAAAATATACCCTTCAAAAAATTTGAAATGGTCCTCCCAAATCTCAAAAGAGACTTTGAAAAACATGCAACTATCCACCTGGAGAAGGAAATGCCCTTCAAATTTATCAATGACCCTTGGAATATTCTTTGGAGAAGACTTTTCCCTTGAAGAACCCAAGAAGCACTATTTTTTGAGACTAAATTAGGTTTGTCAAGCCCCTTTACTTATTTCAAGCTTATAACTTCTCACAACTTATGAAATAATTAAGTAGTTCTCTTTGAACAACCCAAAATACACTGTCCATGAGTAATTTGGGTTCATAAACCCAGATTAATTCTACTTATAAAACATTTAGAAGTCAAATACTACTAGAAACCTGATTTATAGTGTGTCCTCAGAAAACTAAAGTCTTGTGACTTTGAAATCTTGAAGACTTCTTTGGAGAACCTGAGGTTGTCTAAACTTGCCACTTTTGCTTGAATGTCCACCTTCTCACACTTGGGTAAAATTTTGGTATGTGGGCCAAAATGGCCAACATTTATGGTGACTCACAGGGAAGCATGACTAATATGCTTGAGAACCTAGTTCATTTGCCTCATTCGATCTAATGGGAATGGAGTCACTACTTTTGTACAAAGTTGGCTCTATCTCAAAATTTCCTTAAAGTAACAAGAATAACTAAAATGAAACAAACTCTTCCTAAGGAACTTAGGGAGGGGAAAACACTCAACTAAAATGGATGTGCACAAGTCACTTAGAGAGAAACATGAAAAGCTATAAAAAATGTATAATACCATATACAATGGATTTAAACCCTTAATAATAGGGCTTTAAATGAATCCCATTGATTGGGATGGGTAATACCTCTCCAATTAATTGGGTGAGCTAAAAGGTATTATGTTGTTTGCATCTATGGATCAAATAAGGGCCACTCCATAAGCTATCAAACTTGGTATGGTTGCTTGGTTTGGCCCTATTTTAATCCCATCTGAGGACCAAGTCTCCCTCCTTAAAGTCCCTTATTGTAGCTCTCTTTTCAAAAGCTTTCTTGACCTGAGCTTGATGTGACCTAACATCTTCATAACAAGGTCTCTTGTCTCCTCAAGTTTTGTGAGTTTTGCCAATCTCACATTCATGGGTTCATTTTCCAGTAGCTCTAGGTAATGGGCTAGTTCTAATGTAGGAAGCTTAATAGAAATGGGTAACTTAGCCTCCATTACATATACTAAAATATATGGAGAATTTCCAATATCAACTTTAAGAGTTACCCTATCAACCCACAAGGTTATCTTTAAATTGGTGTGCCACATCCTCTGGTTCTCCTCCATAGTCTTCCTGATGTTCCTCAACAAATTTTTATTCATAGACTTAGCTAACCCATTTCCTTGAGGATAATAATTGGCAGAAGTGATAAGGTAGATGCCCATCTTTAGATCCCATTCACTTATTTTTATATTGAGAAAAACTAATGCATTATCAGAGATGATAGTATATGGAACACCAAACCTGGTCATGATGCTATCATAGAAATCTAAGAATACACTTTCATTAGATTCCTTCAATGCAATGACTTCCACCCATTTGGTGAAGTAATTAGTTATGATAAGCACCCACTTATGCCCTAAAATTGATGGAGGGTTGATCACTCTAATGAAATCCAAACCCCATTGCATGAATGGTTTCTCTACCTAAATTAGGTTGAGAGGAAAAGCTCCCAGTCTTTGCTTACCCATAAAGAGAGCACATTTTTTACACTTTCTGACCCATGCATACACATATTTGAAGAGGCTAGGATAGTAATAATCAACCCTCATTATCTTTTCTACTATAGTCTTAGGTGCAAAATGACCTCTTATAGGTCCATCATGGAAATGCCCCAAAATATTGGCTACTTGGTCATTATCTATGTACCTTAGGAACACTCCATTGAGGTCCTTTATAAATAAAATCCCATCAACTAATGCATAAGGTATGGACTGAAGTCTAAAATACCTTATTTTTGCTTTGTCCATACCTTGAGGGCACTCACCTATTAGCAGAAAATGCATCATATCTTGGAGCCAACTAATGTGAGGTGGAGATGCATCTATTTTTTGGTTATCTTATGTTACCAAGATGACCTCTTTATATTCATGAAGGTCATCAACCATATGCTTACACAAGCCTATACCTCTTACTAGCTTAGTGACCTTGATCTCCAAATCATACTCCATGACCTTGGTAATCCAACTAACTCTCTTTTTCATTCAAGTCATTGTTAAGAAGGAAGTCTTTCACTCCAAGATGAGACACCATAAGATAGATTTTACTATTGGAAAGCATTAGCCTGAACATTTTAAGGCTTATTACTATTGTAAGGACTTTCTTTTCTATAAAAGTATACCTCACCTCATATCCCTCAAGCCCCTAACTAAAAAAAGCTATTGACTACTTAAGTGCTTTACCATTATTTTGCATCAGCATAGTTGATATATTATCAATATTGGCAAAAGCATATAATATGAAATCCCTTGAGAAATCAAGACTCATGAGTGTGGGTTCTTGAGTAATGGCTTGATTGATAGCCTCAAATGTTGATTTACCTTCATTTGACTAAGTGAACACTTGGTTCTTCTTCAGCATAGCAGTGATGGGCTTGACCAAGTTTACAAAACTAGGTATAAATCTCCTCACAAAGTTTACTTTCCAAAGAAAACTTTGGATTCCCTTATTATACTTTGGTAATGATAAGGACAAGATGGCACTTATTCTATCAAGATCAATGGATAGTCCTTCCTTTAAAATTATGTGGCCTAATAGCTTGCCTTCATGGATGGAAAACATGCACTTCTTGGGATTCAATGAGATCTCATACTTCCTACATCTCTAAAACATTAGCCTCAAGTGGTCTATGTGTTTGTTGGCATTCTTGGAGAAAACCATGATGCCATCCAAGTATACCAGTACCATTTGATTTAGTAGCCCTTAAAAAGCCATGTCAATGGCTATTTTTAAAGTTATGCCAACATTTTACAAACCAAATGGCATCTTTTGGTATGCATACATACCCCATTCAGTGGTGAAGGTAGTCTTGTATTGATCCTCTACTTTTACCCATAATTGGTTGTAGCCTAAATATTTATCCAACAAAGAACAATGTTATGAACCTGCTACTTGGAGAAGCTATTCCATGGATGGTAAAGGGTAGTGATCCTTTAAGGAGATTTTGTTCAAATCTTTGAAGTCAACACACAGCCTGATCTACCCACTCTTCTTCCTTATAGGCACTATTTAAAGTCAACACACAGGCTGATCTACCCACTCTTCTTCCTTATAGGCACTCTTTGAAGTCAACACACAGCCTGATCTCCCCACTCTTCTTCCTTATAGGCACCAACTTGGTTACTCACAATGAGTATTTGATAGGAAAGATGATCCTAGATTTGATCAACTTGGTTAGCTATTTCCTCATAAGCTCTTCTATCTTAGGGTTGATGGGCATTTACTTTTTCCTTACATGCTTAGCATTAGCCTCTAATTCTATGGTATGTTGGGCTAACTTTGGATCAAAACCTTTCAATTTGTTACACTCCCAAGAAAAAATGTCTACATATTCTTGGTAAAGTGATATTAAAGTGTGCCTCTTAGCCTTGTTACTTACCTTCTCGAGCTACAAAAGCTTATCCCTGAAGATGAGGACTCTCTCATAGTTTTCTTCATTGGTAGACATTACTACCTTTTCTTTTCTCATATGTTTCCCCTCACAAAAAAGACCTTCAAGTGTAACCAACCCCTTAGGAAGTTTGTTTGACCTTAGTTTAACAATTTGTTCATCATATTGATGATGTAATTTAGCTTGATTGGTGGAAGAGAACTCAACTTCCTATTGTAATAAATAAGCAATTTTCCTTTCACTTTAAAAAACCTACCAGTGGGCTTCATTATATGGCACTTATGGCCTAACCACCACCTTGATGTGTGGTTAAATCTTGGCTTCTTTTATCTCACTTTAAATTTCAAACTAAGCTCCCATGGTAGCCAACTTGTCAACATGCTACTTCTAATTTCTTGATATAGCTTGAATGTCAAAGGCTTCAAAATATTTAATTAGGTCTCGCACTCTATTTTTGTAAGACCTCATCACATGATTCCTTGTAATGTTCAAGCCTCTGACTTGGTTCACTATGAGCTCATTGTCTTTATATGATTGGAGCATTTTGATTCCTCTTTTATTGACCCATTGAAGGCCATAGATCAAGACTTTATATTTTATTGCATTTGAAGAGAATCTAAAATGGAACCTATAAGAAGAGAAAAGCTTATTACCTGAAGGGGAAACCAACATTGCCCCAGAACCTATGCCATTTTTGCTCCTTGAGCCATCAAAGAATAGCTTTCACATACCATTGGGGTCTCATTTAGGTCCAATGAGGGAAGGCATGAGTTGATTCTCATCTTGCAATAAATAGACACCCATGTCTCTTTCCTCAACACCTTCTAAAGGGTTGAGAAATTGATTATCTCCCCATAGCTCATCTAAGAACAAGTCTAGAACCTCTTTAGGTTGAGTGTTCAGTGCCTAAAAAATTTTAAACTCATCCTCATCAAGGATAGTATAATTGAGGTTTATGTTATCTAGATGATGTGGTTTGATATGGAATTATACCATAGGTTTAGCCTTGATTGAGCCTTTAGTCCTATACCTTGTTCTAAATTCCATGTAAGACTAGTCTATTACAAGATGACCCCCATTTTGGCTATGAATTCTCTACAAAAACATAACACAAAGTGGGGAGTGACATCAAGGATCAACACATCCTACACCACTAAAACACTAGGACAAACATGCAAGGTTAATCTCAAATCCTTGATCATACCTAATGGCTTTGTGGAAGAGCCATCAAGCTGTAGGACTCCCTTGGTATGTGGTTCATATTTAAGATGTAGCTAATCAACTATGGACTTTAGTATGACTAAGGTGCTAGCCCCAATATCTACCAAGCAATTGTGCACCAAAAAATCATCGATGATTAAAGAAATGTAGAATGGAGGGGGCTTAGTCACACTACTTGACCTTTCTCTCAAATGAACCTTGGCTACATTAATGAAAACCTCAACTTCCTTAGTTGTTTACTTGTAGCTATCGTAACATTCATCTTGGACAAACCTTCCTGAAGGATATCCACTTGATTAGGAATGGAAAGCATGTCCCACATTAGTACACTCATGCTAGATTTATTCATTTTATCTATAATGTTGATTGACATACCACCAACCTTTACCTAGGTTTTGGGAGCTACTACTATTAGCTTTGTTAATGAAGGAGAAATGACAATAGGTTTTTTGAAAACTTCTTAGTTGTCACCCATATTTATTCTCTTGAATCTTGTGTTTGCTAAGACTGGGACATGAACTAGAGTGGGGATGCCCTATTGATTGGATGCATGCACTCCTCTTGTTCACTGATGACCATTGTGGCCTCTAGTTGGTTTGAGACTTTATCTAAGCCTTGTTATTATGGAGGTTTCTCCTACTTTATCATCATGGGAACCTTTGTGCCTTGGGCCATAAGATCTTGGTTGTATCCATAAGTAATAACCTACTACCATTGGTTATTAAATGCCTAGTTAGAGCCATTAGTTGGGACAATGAATTGCCCAAAAGAATGATTCCAACCCATTATCCCTTTAACCTCATGAGCCATATTTTTTTAACTAGAACTACGGAATTATATGGGCCTACATAATTTGGATTATAATTATGCTATCTATCATAATTAGGCTACCCCTATCCTTGGAAATTTCCTTTGTAGGGTAGCCTATTTCATTGATAAGGCTAGTACTAAGGTTGGTATGGATCTTGATATGACTTTTTGTAAGCTTGTTGCCTCTTGACATTTACCATATCATTCCCCAAATATTGGAGCATGCTTTTTATTTCTAAGTAATTATTTTGCTCTTGGGAGTCACTAGATCCATTAGTGGAGGCCCTCTCTTTTTTTGGTGAAGGCACAATAGTAATTTTTGGATTTTAAAGTATAACATCAAGTGAAGGAATGACTATATGAGGTGGTTTAATCTTAGGGAAAATAGGCATTGGGGGTCTGGGAGTAAGCTTGCCTACCTAAATCAGGCAATTTTTTACTTTAATGGCCACCTCATATGTATCTAGTAGTATGTCCCCTCCCATGAATTGGATAATTATAGCTATATCACTATTTAAAGCCTTTAAATAATATAAGAAATTAAATTTTGGGGATGGTCTAATAGCAGATGGAATTCTATCCCAAGTCTTCTTGAATCTCATGTTAAAGTCTTGCATGACTTCATGAGGAGCTCTCTTGATTATGGTCAACAGTTTTGCAAGTGATAGATGATCACTCTTATCTACAAACCTCTTACACAAGGTTGTTCCTAGCTGGTCCCATGATTGGATAGAGTTAGGATCTAGACCATTATACCAATCTAATTCCTTTCTCTTGAAGGATATAACCAATATCCTAACAACTACACTTTTTATTATGACATTATGGATGTTGTAGATATTAGCTATCTATTATGTGTTCAATAAGAGTTATAACTTGGTATCTTGTGTAATATGAGACACTTTTGAGGGATGCTACTAGTATAGGGTCATACTATGGAAAGTTCAAAGGACTTTGGCTACTGAAAACCACAAAATCTCTTTGAGGAATCATGTTAGCAAGAGGAGCTAACAAGGGTCTTCTTACATAGGTATGCCTTATGACTACTTTAGGAAATTAGCTTCTTATGTAAGGGTGAGTATGGGTGAACCTTAATCTTCTTACTGAGTTTAAAGGAAATTCAACAAAATAAAAAGGAATACCTATAGAATTCAATCTTGTTGTCACCTTTGTCATGAAAGATAGCTACTACTTTACCACTAGATAGCTAGGTGTAACTCAGAGTCTATAGATGCTAGAAGATGAAAGCTACTACTAATGCAAATTGATTAAAATAGCATCAAAATGACCAATATTCCATACGAATGGAAATGAAAATGGTAGTGCATCCCACCAGGCATGCCAGAACTGTTGTAACTTAGAATTACACCTTTGTGAGAGACTTCTTCAGGCTATCTCACTTCTAGCTACAAGCATTGGGATAACATCAAGCCATGGGTATCTTTTAGTGAGGTTAAACCTCTAGGATTTTTAATGAGGATAGTTCCTTAGGTGCTTCAATTCAACTCTTAATTCCCACACTAAAATATAATGTTAGCTAAGGAAAAGGGATAAGAGTATAACATAAAAGGAAATCTAAGCTAAGGGAGCTGATGTACCAAACTAAATGATCCACTTAGTCTAGAGAATGACACTCATTCATCATAAGATGAATTTTTTTTACACAACCTCACAACCAATTAATTTGCATAAGTATTTTATAAACTAGGCTCACTGAACCATACATGAAATAAAGAGGGATTTTTAAATCCAAACCAAGCATCCTTTAATGGTAGAAAGAGCTTAATTAAGTCCAAACCTATAACTAATTGAAAAACACCTTAAAATAGACATGAAAGAAGGACAATGATCTTGGAATGACACTTTTTCATAATGCCATTGTGTACAAGCTTGCTTAACATTATTTTTAGACAAAGAGATAGGTAAAAGATTAATATTTATTGTTTCAAATGGTTTATAACAAAGCAATTTTGACAGAGTAACTTTATCACTAGTCTAGAGATGTTTTCTTGGCTCCAATGCCTCTATTTATATAGAAAAGGGGGAAGATAAGATGGGAATTTATGAGAAACTAGGAATGGAAACCATAAATTCCTTTAACCACCACCATCATCCTCCTTTGATAGATTTTGAGAATCCATGTCATGGGCAGCTGGAACATCACTTTTTGGCATGACTACATTGACCTTTGTATTAAAGATGCCATGATAAACCTCCTGTTTATGTGTCCTATTGAAAAGGGGTGTAGGTCTCCATGTGTTGAAAAATTTGGCTAAACCATGCTTCTTCTATGTTGGATGGTCATTTGTCAGGAGTAAGCCATATTGAAGGATGAGAACCTTCATAAATTCCTAGCTACTAGTTGTTTAGACTCCCCTTTGCATTGATTGGTTGTTGGAATCTACCTTAGATCATTGACCTACATTTTGGATGCCTTTGTGCCACTTGGAAACTATTTATTTTTCCAATCATGACTCTTGTGCACTATTAATCCTTGTAAAATGCCATTGGATTGAGTTTATTAAGTCAAGCAGTGTTGGAAACCTGATATACTCTTTGCTATGCAATTTGGGTTTTCAAAGCTACTTGACTTATAAAGCTTTTCAAGCTAAGTCATTAAAGAATCTTGATTTACTCTATGCAAAGTAACTCGAGCTTTCTAATCTCTCCAACTTTAGACTCTGTCTACAGCCTCCTTTGTTCTTTGAGATCTATTTGTCTCAAACAAATCTCTTGAAGGAATTCCTTGGGATAATTTGTCCAAAGGAATTCCTTTGGTCTTTTTGTCTAAAGTCTTCTTCTTTCTCTCTTCATTTAGAATTTTCCTTTCAAATTTTTCAAAATGGACTTTTACAAATGATCCTCACACTAAGAAAAGTGCCATTTGTCCTTTGAAAATTGTCCTCCCACTGAGAAAAGATACCCTTTGAGAATTTTGAAATGGTCCTTCTAAAGGGTAACATACCCTTTAGACTTTTTTTTTCTATTCCTTTCCTTTAGAATTGTTTTTCGTGGGTTTTGTAAGGCCTCCACCGAAGGGTAAGGGACCCTTTAGGCTTTTAAAAATGGTCTTTTTCAAAGGGAAATATACCCTTCAAAAAATTTGAAATGGTCCTCTCGAAGCTCAAAAGAGCCTTTGGCAAACTTACAACTATCCACTTGGAGAAAGAAATGCCTTTTGGATTTGTCTATGACCCTTGGAGTATTCTTTGGAGAAGACTTTTCCCTTGAAGAACCCAAGAATCACTATTTTTTGAGACCAAATCAGGTTTGTAAAGCCCCTTTACTTATTTTGGGCTTCTGATTGCTCACAACTTATAAAATAATTAAGTAGTGCTCCTTGGAGAACCCAAAATACACTATCCATGAGTAAATTGAGTTCATAAACCCAAATTACGTCTACTTATAAAACATTTAGAAGTCAAGCACTACTAGAAATAATATTTGCACTATGTCCTCAAAAACTTGAATTTTTACA